>JAUMJK010000633.1:0-522500 GCA_033558105.1 Coccyzus lansbergi | reverse complement strand
AGTTCTTTTTCTAAATGTTGGTTCTGTACAGTTGTTTTTAATCATTGAACCTTTTGGAATCAATTATAGGATTAATTTAATTGCAGGTTCACTCTTCTGCTTATTCTACGAAGCACAGTGCAAAAGGAAAGCAGTGGCCAGGGAGAAAAATAACAGCTTTGAATTAGTCTCATGTCACTTTCCTCAGACAGTCTCTGATCTATCATTACAATCAAAATTCTTTATCCTGAAAATCGCAACATGAAATTTTAAAGCTTAAAATAGAACAGATAGGGAGAGATTAGATTATACAAAGTGTTAACCCAGCATTAACTGAAGATTTCCAATTAAATAAATATAAATGGTTACACGTCAAGCCTTTTTCTTTCCAGAGCACTATAGTTAAAAAGTTTTGCACTTTCCTTCAGTCTCGACAATGGTCACGGCAGTTAAGGAGGACTGAGATCTCTGTGATATTTGCTTTTTGTTCTTTTATTAAAGAAGATAACATAAAATTTCAGTTAAAAAAACTATTGAACATTATTTCAAAAACAAATAATTATAGATCTCGCTGAGACAAAGTCAGTGATTTAGACATATTTTCAGGGGTTTTAAAAGGTGCATGTGCACACTATGTGGTAAAAGTCAAAGTACAATGGAAATCACAGAACCATAGAATCACCAGGTTGGAAGAGACCCACTGGATCATCGACTCCAACCATGATCATGTAGAATGATTAAGCTACAGATATGTACGTGGTCAAGTCCAGAGTTCTGCCAGTTTAGAAGCTCAGATAAAGTATTTTAAAATCCATGCAGTGATCTGGATTTTGAACATGTCTTAAAATCCCTCTAGGCATGGCTTGTAGGGTCATTAACACATTTATTTACACAAGTAAGTATGTGTATGCACTGCAGGCATCATTCATAAAGCTGAGAAAATTTGTTTGCTTGTGTTCATTAAGACACCTTCTTTAGAAACTATTCAGGAAATCGTAGGAAACAGACCTTTATTAACAGTCTTGGGAATGGGACCTAAACAGGTAACCTCTAAATATTTTCTTTGTCGACTTTCCTTTGTCAAATACACTGTTTTGTTTCACTCTGTTTCTCACTACACCAACACAATCTATGTCCTTTACAGTCCAGAATTTTTTTTTTCTTATTTTATATATAGAAAACACCTTTTTTGGCTCTTGGGAAGTGATTTCTGTTGCAGTTCACTATTAAAATGTAGTTTGGTTGAGTTTGTAATTCAAACTCAACTATTCATGTGACCCTTTTCCTTCTTATTTGTTTTCTTAATCTATGCAGTAAAATCAGAAAGAAGCAATGAGATAATTTAATTTTTCATTCAACTAATAATCTAGTCACAAAAGAGTATTACTTGTCAGGTACAAAAATCTATAGAATTTGTACAGGCTAAAAAAAATAGTTGAACTGATTCGATAATTTAATTTTTTAATTCAGTGTAAACCAAATGTGCCCAGATGCCTGTTTTATCTTCTTTCAGTCATGGAATTTACATTTTAATAACAGTCTTCTGAAATATTGTAGCACAGTCATTTGAAAATATTAGCACTGATATAAAAAGGTTGAACTCTTAGTTGTCCCTTCTGGTTTTTGGCTGCGGTAGCCTGGGGTTGTTTAGCCTGGAGAAGAGGAGGCTGAGGGGAGACCTCATTGCTCTCTACAACTACCTGAGAGGAGGTTGTGGAGAGGAGGGAGCTGGGCTCTTCTCCCAAGTGCCAGGGGACATGACAAGAGGGGATGGCCTCAAGCTCTACCAGGGGAAGTTTAGACTAGACATTAGGAAAAAAAAATTCACAGAAAGGGTCATTGGGCACTGGAACAGGTTACCCAGGGAGGTGGTTGATTCACCTTCCCTGGAGGTGTTTAAGGGACGGGTGGATGAGGTCCTGAGGGACATGGTTTAGTGTTTGATGGGAACGGTTGGACTCAATGATCCAGTGGGTCTCTTCCAACCTGGCTGTTCTATGATTCCATGATTAGCCATTCTGGTACCACAAGAGCAAGCGAAGGGGTCAGTAGTCGGATACCTTTGGAAATGTGCAGCTCTGATATGATTCCCCAGACAATAATCATGCTTCATGTTGATTCCTGTTCCATCTTACAATAAGATGTCTACTCTTGCAGGACTGTCTTCTGCAGATGTACCAGCCCAATGGAGCTATTCCTCTGTGTTGAGTAGATGCAGTCAGTCAATGGCCAACGTGCTGCTTGTAGAGGTACACTGACTGCTACCACTGTTGGGAAACTGAAGCTCCAGACAACACTTGATTTCTTTGGTCACTTCTTTCCATACTTTTTCTTTTGGTTTTATTTCTCCTACAAGTGTCTTGATTCACCTTTGACATGCAAAAGGAAAAACTATTACATCCTTGCTCAATATATGGTGAAGTTAATCTTTCTCAATGGTGTCTTCTCCCTACTCAGAAGGGAAAGCAATTTCCCTTCTACATCAGACATTGTTTCCTGAATAGATACAATTAATTGTTTCACTAAACTCATTAAGCATTAGGTTAACACCCTCTGCACGAGATCACTTCCCAATTATTTAGCTAGTAACATCATCGGCAGAACACCGGCTTGCCTGGGGAATGGGAAGCAATCAACCATTACATAGCCATTTGAACCTAGATGCAGTGCACACGCCTAACTCCCTGAAGACAGAAATGGAATGACACAGATTACTGCAATGATAGCTTTGCACAAGCAGTCCTTTTATTTTTTCCAGTGGTGGAAGATACTAACTCAATTGAAAAACTTGTTACAACCCATTGCATTCCATCAGAAATTCAAGTCAGCTGTAATATCGTATTTTCTTTTCTGCAGAGCCAGGAGAAAAAAAAAAATAAATAACAGGATGGGCCTATAATCTGTTTCTCCCCCTCAGACATCTAAAGTTATGCTTGAATAATTTTTTTTACTGTAGCATGACAAGTTACCTCTGATTCATACCTTGTCAAGCCTTAAAGTAAGACACTAATTATTTACCTAGGCTGCTCCATGTCTCATAACAATGTACTTAGCAGTTTATTATATTTCTTCCTCTCTGAAATATAGTGTTCCTGAGGCAAGCACTTCAAGTGATATATAAAGATGTGGTCAACCACAAGTCATTATCACCACATTAGTACAGCAGGGACTGAAGGGAAGCAATCTGATACCAAAGTGAAAATGAGGCACACTTGAAAATCAAATTTGCACTTGGGATTAAGAAATAGGGATATAATTCCAGGTTGGCAGATCAAAGCAGTGGGATAAGAGTGTTTGAACTGTAGTAAGGCAAACATACAAGCTGCTAAAACATTAGTTTGCTGGTAAAATCTCTTCCTTAATTACTGAAATGAAAGCTATTTATAAAACTGCCCTGTTTCTAGAGGTGCAGGTAGAGGACAAGAGCTGTTCTGCATGAGAAAACCTCACGTACTTGGTGTTTTGTATGTTTCACCTCAGAGATCCTCCTGTATATCTTGGTGAAGGCTTTGTCTCCAATAATGAAATCAGAGCACACAAAATTAAAGTTTAGGACTGAGCTCCTGAGACTCTGGCTCTGGTAGCACAGTACCTGGGAAGCCAGGAATACCAGTGAGGAATTTTCTCTGTTCACTTTGTTGCAGATCTTTCAGTGAAGAAGAGCAAGTGAGGGTTCACCCGGGGGTGTTTCTAAACAAGACCTCCAGCTGTTATTCCAATAAAACATCCTAGCGAGCCCCTCCACACACGCCAACACCCCTCTCCTATCTTGCTTTCTTTTGAATTACAACCAAAAGTAGGAATGAAAATGGGAAGAAAACCAAATGCTACTTTTAAACTGATAGCAGACGGCTTGTGGCTCTGAAGTGGGTATACAGGGTTGTGTACTGAATGATAAGCAAGGGAAAGCCTTGCAGCTTGGATCTTTTTAAACATGATGTGACAGCCTGTTGCATGTCAGAAGGATGCGGACAAGTGAAATAACTGTGGAGATGCAATGACTGTGCAAATTGTAACAGTAAAGCAAAGCCTGAAACACTAAATTAAATATAGGATCCTGCCTGGAGAGGAAGAGAGAAAAGTCAGGGTTATTAGCTCCAGAGGTTGCTCTTTGTTACGTGAAATCATCCGATGTTTGAAATTTCTTTTTGGTGTATTCACTTACTGGTTTGCCAAACTAAAACTATTACAGTCCAAACTGTAGTGTGCCTGGTGCCTTCCCTTTTACTCCCTCTGAAACTGCCTTTGTGAAAATCTACAAAGTATATTTTAACTTCCCAGGTTAAGGCATTTAAAATCACAAAAAAACTCCCCAGCTCTTTACAGCAGCAAAACTGGGTAAGCAAAGAAAAAAAGAGGAGGGGCTGGGAGAGAGGAGGAGACCGAAATTTTCAGCCTTTGAAAAAATCAATGCTGTATTTACTCAGATCTGGAATTTTACTTTTATTAAAGTATTAAATTCTGTTTGTTTTCTTCCTCCCCTAAACCCCAAAGAGACAGTATTTATCAAATTCTCTTATTAGGAATTTTCTCTCTCTTTTCCAAACCCACATTCCTCAGGGGAATGGTGATCCCTTCCCTCCTGAAAAATGGATCTCCAAAGGCAACACATCTCCTCTCTTAACACATCTCTCCCCTTGACAAGGAGCAGTCATGACAAGATGAGAAAGCCTGGGTCTGTCACTTGTCCCTTCTGCAAGCCAGTGTAGGCTCATCAAGCAGTTAACCTACAACTGGTATTTATTTCTGATGACAGTGTTATCTAAGAGATAAGGCTCTAGCATGTGACTCAGGAGACCTGGGTTCTATTTCTGATCCTGGTACAGAGCCACTGTGTGACGTGGGTCTTTTCACTTCCCTTCTCTACCCAGCTTTGCCTTAACCCTTTTCTTCATTGAGAATCAAATTGCAGTGGAATGAGGAGGGATTAAGGTTGTTAGGGATCGTGGCTATCACTGTAACATGTGAAAATAAAGCACAGAAAGTGGGTGTAGAGAGAAAAAAGGAGATACGTGATCTTCTTTCACAGAAAGGGTCATTGGGCATTGGAACAGGCTGCCCAGGGAGGTGGTTGATTCTCCTTCCCTGGAGGGGGGGTTTAAGGGACAGGTGGACGAGGTGCTGAGGGACATGGGTTAGTTTTGATAGGAATGGTTGGACTCTCTGACCCGGTGGGTCTCTTCCAACCTGGTGATTCTATGATTCTATGATTCTCTCTGTCCTTTGTAAGGATGGAACACATGCAGTAAGACAACGCATTGACTGTGTGGTTTATGATTAACCTAACCCAGTGTTACTTTGCATTTTGTTGATATAATTTTCAATGAACAGTGAAATTACTGGTATTTACTTCACTAAAACCTAGGTGCTGCACTGCATCATCTTTCCTGTTCCCATCTTGGCAGGCAAGACAAATGGTCATAATCTTCCTTCTCTAGTGAAATTTTAAGTTATAGCAAAATACGTTTCAGGACTGTAAATTGATTGACTTCTGAAATACTGTTTTTCTGGCTGACCTTTTTCTTTTAAAAGAGAAAAAAAAATTCAAATTCAGTTGTGCCTAAACATCTCAAGTTTGAAGATCAACATTAGATTGTCATAATCTTTATTTAGTACACTGTTATGTTGAGTTATTTGTTTAAAGCTGACGCTTCCTGACAGTATTAGGTTACTTCTTAGGGAGATACTGTGAGTTGTGTTTGAAGCTGCATCTTGGATTTACTGCAGCTGCTGTAAATATCAGCTAAGCAACCTTCATAAATTATGCTAAAGGCATTTCTCAGTTATATAAGAATTATTCTGATATGTAAATGATTTTCTGCCATCAGATACTTGTAAACTAGTATGTATGTAGGGAATGTATGGCATTGAAAATTTTATATTTAAGAGTTATTTCTGTTTACAATAGTATGAACACATACATGTTGTACTGTCTGTAGCACACACACAAAATTCACTTTGCCATTAGTGTAACTGTTATAGGTCTCCTATAGCCTGGTAAAATTTGCAAATGTATAAGAAATGGGGAAGGTTTATAACTCAGATGCTATACATTTGGACGAAGAGATTACCCAAGTGTACTGTGGGCATAGTCTTCCCTCACAATGCAGCAACAAGTTCAATATTGCAACAAGCAAATCCTTCTAAACTCAAGAAAACTGCTGTCCTCACTGGTGAAGCCATAATACAGAACCTATTATGGCAGAGAAATCGTTTGTACAGCCTTCCTTTTGATTTTAAGGTTGTCTAGCCTAAGTTATGCAAGTAGATTTTACAGGATAAGCATAGAATCATAGAACAACCAGGTTGGAGGAGCCCCATTGGATCATCGAGTCCAACCATTCCTATCAAACGTAGTGAAGTTAGGTAATTCATCTAGATTAAGAAAGAGTTGCTAGCTAGAGTCCAGGTTTGAGCCTCGTTGCCACTCATTCCCTGTGGACAAGTTCTTAGTTCTGTCAGAGTTAGGCTTGAAAAGGCAGCTCCGTTTCTGTGTGCCGTCTCTTTAGAATTCACAGCACTCAACTGCAGTCCCTTACTGCTAGAAGCACATGTACACACAAACTATGCACTTTACTGCTCCCTTACACTGATTGAGCCAGCAGTGACCCAGGTGGCCAAGAAGGCCAATGGCATCTTGGCTTGGATCAGAAATGGTGTGACCAGCAAGGGAGGTTATTCTCCTTCTGTACTCGGCACTGGTGAGACTTCTCCTCGAATCCTGTGTTCAGTTGTGGGCCCCTCACCATAAGAAGGATGTTGAGGCTCTGGAGCGAGTCCAGAGAAGAGCAACAAAGCTGGTGAAGTGGCTGGAGAAGAGGCCTTATGAGGAATGGCTGAGAGAGCTGGGGTTGTTTATCCTGGAGAAGAGGAGGCTGAGGGGAGACCTCATTACTCTCTACAACTACCTGAAAGGAGGTTGTGGAGAGGAGGGAACTGGGCTCTTCTCCGCAGTGACAGGGGACAGGATGAGAGAGAATGGCCTCAAGCTCTACCAGGGGAGATTTAAGCTAGACATTAGGAAAAAATTTTTCATGGAGAGGGTCATTGTGCACTGGCAGAGGCTGCCCAGGGAGGTATTTGATTCACCTTCCCTGGAGGTGTTTAAGGGACGGATGGACAAGGTGCTGAGGGACATGGTTTAGTGTTTGATAGGATTGGTTGGACTCGATGGTCTGGTAGATCTCTTCCAACCTGGTTGTTCTATGATTCTATGATTGGCCGATGAAGGGAAGTGATAGGAAAGAGTGAGCCACAGATCATCATCTGTGTCTGAAGACATAACTGATCAGCTGGCAACATGAGTCCTCAAAATAACATCCCATATACTCCATACCAGAGGAATAAGCCAGCTGCCCTAGGGCTTGTGGCAGGAGCTCTTCTGTACAGGTCTGCAAAAGATTTATGGTGCAACAAATGGTCCAGTACTGCATGTCACAAAGACATCAAGCAAATACAGGCACCGGGTAACTGAACTGAACATTTTGGACCACTTGAGCATATGCAAGGAAACCATTTACAAGACCAAAGACTCCCATGAGCCGTAGACATTGTAGGAACCCTGTGATAGCCTAAGTCTGGGTGTAATGAACTCTGCCTAGTCCTCAGTTACTAGAAAGAGCAGAATGAAAATGAATAAAAGATTGACATGATAATAGACTCTCCAATGAGCAGTAACGATGACAGCTCAAAGGCAGCTGCTGGCTGGATGGCCAGGAAAAATAAATATATTATAAATCATTTGGCTGCGGGATTTCAGCTCTAGGCATGCTTCTCAGCTTAGGCACTCATATCACTATTCACATTAACTCATAGAAAAACTTGAGTAGTGAGTGCATAAGGAATGCGTAATCCCCTCTTCTAAATATTTTGCATCTTTGGGCCATGCCATACTCTCAATCTTTGTCCCACCCTTTTCCACTGTCAGTCCTGGGACATCCAAATATGGGTCAGTCTCTCCTCTTCAGCTGCTCATCCGTATCAAAACCTCAATACTTCCTTCCTCTCTTGATGCATGAATCTGACAGAGCAGCATGGATCCTTGAGTTACCAGCCTTTTGTGCCATCAAACCACATTATTTTATTGCAAGTAGAGTTCTGTGGAGATTCTGAATACCTGTGCCTGCCTCTGCCAAAGCAAATCTCCCTTAGGGGAGATTTGCTTTGGCAGAGGCAGGCACAGGTATTCAGAATTCAGGTATTCAGATATCCTAAGGGCTAAATGAGATGCATGGATAATCTCTATGATGCATTTCATGGCTACTTTTGCACTGAGGGAGTCCCACTAATCCAAACCCAACATAGGAATATGAATTAATAAATTAACTCTAGAGACACGAAATTAAAATTTAGTTGTGATAGAGAAATGACTACCCCTTTAATACCTAGTCTACAGCAGCATCTAGCCGAGGCTGAACACATGGTGTGTAAGTGTGTCTGCTTGGATGAGTTCTTGCTGTGTAAAACATTGTGTCGTGAAAAAAAAATGTGAGGAAAGTAAGACAGTCAATTATATTTATAAAGGGCCTGATCCTAAGCCCATTACTGAATCTTTCTATTAACTTCAACAACAGCTTTGGACTAAGGCCAGGGATATTTGCAGGGGCAGTGAATCTATTATTATACTTTTCGTCTGCAAAAACAGACTATAGGAAAGGGAGAATTGTTATAGCACGGAATGTACTGAGCTATCACCTGCTTTTGGCAAAAAACCTGTAATGTAGTTTTCCTATAATAAAAACAATAATAATTCTTCAGTCATAGCTTTATGATTAAACAACATTGAGGCGATGCTTGCTTGCTTTCTTCTTGACTTAATTTGCATAATTCCCAGGCTGCAATGCAGAAAAAAACCTTGCGAGATA
The DNA here is from genome assembly GCA_033558105.1 of Coccyzus lansbergi. Lineage (NCBI taxonomy): Eukaryota > Metazoa > Chordata > Aves > Cuculiformes > Coccyzidae > Coccyzus > Coccyzus lansbergi. The sequence goes on along the minus strand of JAUMJK010000633.1, from coordinate 513,657 downwards.
TTAACTATATTACAAATATGTCATGTCAGATTTGAAAACTGTCACTAACGTGAGAGTTTTAATTATGAATAAAGTCCAAAAAAGAGAAACTGCTTTTCCTGTGGCAATAAGATTTTGTATTATGCACTACACTAAAGCTTAGAAATGTTCAAATGTAGAAGTGAGATAAGAGAATGGATTATTCTGGAAAACAGGCAAAAGTAAATCTGATAAAACATTACTATTCAAATGATATCTTTACAGGAGTCATTACAACAGAATTAATGCTGTTGGAAAACAGAGAGAAGCAAGGTTATAAACCATTCAAGCCAGTATGCCAGAGATTTATTTCAAGAAATGAATTCTAGCACTGGTAGCAACAGATTAGGAACTAGAGATCCAGCCAGGGAAGCGCAGGAAATGCATGGGACTTCACACCATAAATTCTGTGTGTACAACTCAGCAGTGAATAACATCTTTTTATTTAGCAGCACTAGATTACCTGAGTGCTGTGAAGGATAGTTTGATTTCACTGAGTCTACTCATATACTTCAGTTCATTCCTAGGCTCTAATACATGCACCTGTCTCTGTCCCTGAATGTCTGTCTTCCTCTAGGGTTAACAGATGTCACTAATTCTCACAAATATTTATCTGCTCAGTGGGATCATGAGCTACCTCCAACTTCCTTTCCCTTGAGAATGTATTCAGAGCCATGATCTGCACAACATGGGCAAGAGGAGTTACATTGACTACTAATTTTATTGTGGCTTGATTTATCAAAAATAAAATACACTGGAATACTTGGCAGCCTTAGGAAGACGTTTTGGAGACATGAACAACTTCATGGAAAATATATTACATGACGGGGGAGTCCATAAACCTTTCAGCAGAGGTAACCACACAACAACTCGGATCTGGAAGCAGCTACTGCTTTCTCTTGATGCCAAATTAAGCATCGCCTGTCCTGTGGTTACCATTTCCACTAAATTGTGGAGAAACCCCTGGTAAATGTGCAAGGCTCTTTGGAAGGTGGCTTAACTCCGAATAATGCCTTTGTTTAGTGGTTGTGCATATTGCAAAATCAGCTGCCCTGATAATCAGGGTGGAATCCCTCTGCATCTAAATTAGACAAAATCTGTATGCTTTGTGGGGGCAGAAAAGAGATGCAATTATTGAGATATCCTAAAGATGATTAATTTAAAGCCCCAAAATAAATAAAATCATTACCACCATCTCTTCTCCTGACAGAGATTTTTAAATGTAGGAGAATAAAGCATTAGCAACCCCACATTTCCACAGGAGCTAGAGCATCTACTGAAGCAGTATTTCATGTTTAAACAGACCTAAATTTGCCAGATCCATTGGATAACAATATTTCAATAAGAGACTTAATCTATTTCATTGCATTTTATATTTCTTTTTTTTTAAATAAATCATCTTCCGCAAGAAGCCCAGTCTAAGATGAATTTAACAGACTTTATAAATGATAGGTCAATATCAACTTTGTCATAAATTAATTTTTACTTTGGATACAGGCCCAGTGGATGCTTTTGTATTGCTTTCTTGCAAATGTTCCATAATTCATAATTATCTTTGCCTTAAAAATGTGACAATGCTTTTTCTTTTGTCAGGTGTCAGATTTTTCCCTCAAATTTTTCAGAAAAAAAATATTAATTGTGGGTTTAGATAATGCTAGTTTCAGTTTACGTTTCTGTATTGCATGAGGTGTTTTGAAATCAATCTAGCAGTAAGGAGGACAGGATTAAAAATACACACTTGTAAAATCCACATGGAGGAACAAGTTTAGTGGTTGTCAGTGGTTTCAGGAGCTACAGGGGGAACTCATAGAATCACCACGTTGGAAGAGACCCACCAGATCATCGAGTCCAACCATAAAATCCATCATGTTCCTTAATGCAGGCTAAAATATTTGCTTCAGTTCTCTTTGAGTCCAACCATAAAGTCCATCATGTTCCTTAATGCGGAATAAAATATTTGTTTCAGTTCTCTTCGTACTTGCATATTGGCTTTGCCAATATTTACAGCAAACTGCAACACTTCTGTGTTAGCAAGGATGTGAGCTTGAGGCGGGAGGGGGTTTGTTGCGCAGATGAGACCATTGACTGGAAACATTCCATCTATGTGGTTGATTCAGCTTCCATGGAGGCGTTTGAGGGACAGGTGGACGGGGTGCTGGGGGACATGGTTTGGTGTTTGGTGGGAGTGGTTGGACACGGTGGTCCGTTGGGTCTCTTCTGACCTGGTGATTCTATGATTCTATGATCAGGTTGGAGGAGACCCGCCGGATCATCGAGTCCAACCATTCCATCTTCATGGAGGACACGTCTGGAGTTCACTCTGCCCTGGTAGCAACAGCCGCATAACGAGTCCTGACCTGTTTACACCCCTAATAAAGTATTTTTGGCTGTTGCTACATAGGATTGAGCATGATTTTCACCAGAAAGGTGATTGGGCAGTGTTAGAGGCTGCCCAGGGTCCCCTTCCCTGAAGGGGTTTGGGGGACGGGTGGACGGGGTGCTGGGGTACATGGGTTGGTGATTGATGGAGACGGTTGGACTCGGAGATCCGATGGGTCTCTTCCAACCTGTTTATTCTATGATTCTATGATTCTATGTGTGGGACCTGAGGGTGTCACTTTCCAAGAAAGCCAAGAAAGCAGATGGCCCCTGAAAACACTCTGATTGTTGCAAGAGGTGGTCTTTTGGAACAGTTTTGAAATTTCACTGTGAGGGTGGAGGTCTTCTCAAGATCACAGTTTAGATGGGAACAGCAGCCACCTTCACTGTCAATGGGTGGTGGGTATATTGCGGAAATCAAGTTGGCTAAAGAGACTAAATACACTCTTCGAATATGTGTTGTTCAGGGCTGCAGAATGGGAAGGGAAACAATGTAAAAGCAACATATGGAGATCTATTTTAGTTTCAGAGGCATGACTTAACATCTGCTTACTTTTGCATGGCTTTCTTTTTTGGGGTTGTTAATTTACAATACCCAGTCTAAAAGATGGGACAGTGGATCGTGCTGCTTATTAACTGTGTCTGATAAGAGTGCCAACCATGAAAGCTGCACTATTGAATTCAAGACTCACCTAGTTTCATTCTGAAATGCAAGACTGGAATCCTACCTTCAGCTGAATTCAGTCTCTGTTGGTTCATTCGTAACTATACACCAAGAAGACAATCTGCGATCTATGCAGACATGGCTGTGGCACAGAATTCTGAAGCAGTCTTTCTAATAAATTCTTCTAATTGTGCTCTTCTAATTGTGCTGGATGCAGAAGAATACAGTCTATAGAAATTCACTCTGTAAGATTTCCATTGTGTCAGGGAAGACTAGATAAAGGGGGCAAGGATCAATCTTACATAAATAAACTGCTTATCGTAGTAAAAAGTCCCAACAGTCATTGCAAATCTAAAAGTCCACATCCAGGCTTATCGCACAACTTGAGCAAAGGCTGGGTTCTTTGCTAATCAAGAATATTCAGTAACTTCAGAGAAATGTAATTACTGCATCCAAGCACCTACAAAACAGAGCAGAATCTGGGAAGTAAGTCAAGTCCCTCCACAAGTAAAAGAGCCTGATGGAGATGTCGCTCAATGGTAGAACTCACAATCAAACTGCTGTTGTTCGAAATTGTAAGTTCAAAATTGAAATAAAGCAACAATTAGAGAGCAAGTAAAAGCAGAAATACAGGAGATGCAGAAGAGCAAACCAGAAAGCTATAGCCACCCTGGTGCATGTAGCTGCATTGTTCTGTTTCGCAGTAATTTTCTCGTGGGTCAGGCTGGGAATAAAAAGAGAATGATCAGCATTCTTTCTTCTCCATTCAGAATCGACAAAGGTAGTTTTGAACCAGCCCTCCCACGACTTCATTTCTCATTGTCCTAAGCATGGAAAAAGCCTTTGATTATTAAGAGGTTTGTAAGTTCTTTGATCATCTTACAAGGTGGTAGCCAATAACATCTATTGGAACAGAGATAAAGATATCCGTATTGAATTTCTCACGACTTGCTGGTTTCTTTTGTTTTAAAACCAATATTGTATCTTTTTTTCTGCTCTGCATGTGCTCCACTTGAAAAGCAAGTATGATGAGATTTCCTTATCTAGTTATCCTATTTGGCCATGCTTATCAGATCACAGCCTGGGAAACATTCTCTGTAGAGACCTTCTGAAGGGGGTGATGCATGAACTGCAGAAGAAGAAAAAGGTAGCTCTAGAGGGGATTGAACTCTCGTTTGCTGTCTTGGCTTAGGCACTGATGTGCTTTCAGTCTTTTTTCACAGTTTTCTCCTACTTGACCACTACACTAATAGTGTTCGGACATAGCTCCCTCCTCTTTCCCATTAATCATCTCCAGCACATCACTAGTATTCTCATTTTTTGTCCTGTGTTCAACATCAGCCTTGTCCTGTGACAGAAAAACATGAACTGGGTCTTTCAATTGTAGAACTGAAAATGTATAGAAGATGTACAACTTTGATTATTTAATATGTTTTATGCAAGAATGTTATGGTATTGAAAGTTAACACCCTGCCTGGCAAATACATCACAAGCACGTCATCAGTCATTTCCTGGGTTTTTTTCCAAAAATTCTTTTCCAGCACATACATGAGGGATGATGTGACTGAGGTCAAAGCTGTGAGATCCCAGATCCTCTGTGAGAGCACAGAGTGCTTAGAATCATAAAATCATAGAATGGTTTGGGTTGGAAGGGAGCTTAAATTTCATCTAGTTCCAACCCTCCTGACACGGGCAGCCCAGGACGTGGTTGGTTTCTGGGCTTTGAGCACACATTGTTGGCAGAACAATTTCACCTTCTCTCTGTAGGATTTTGTCTGACTTTTCTAAAAATCAAAAATAGCTTTTATGTCATTTTATTATTATAACTCTATAGACTCTGTCTGGTAGCTTTTTGCTGGACCTCCTTCTCAAATCATTGTGAATTCTGCCTGGAGAACGGCAGCAGGTCCAAATCTACATGAAGCTCCCGTTTAAGTATGAAATTCAATTTGACTCTTATGTGACAGGTATACAAAACGAGACCTCCGAGGTTTTGTCCAAGAAACCAAACGAAACATTTTTCTAAAACTGAAAAAGATTTAGCAATTCAGTTTTGAAGCTCTGCTCAAAGGCCTCTGGAATGAGAAAGTATATTCCCTGAATCTCCCTGGGGAAACTGGAAATATCTGTTTCTGAAAAAAAACCCTCTGCTAGCTTGGAGGGTTGTGGAGATCATTGACTGAAACGGTTTGTCCATCTTTATAGAAAACTCTCCGTGAGAAATCTTACAGCAAGGGGCCAGCTGCCTGTGGGCAGTAGGAGCCTAAAATAAAATCCAGCCAATTAAACTGGAACTTAAGTGCAACTATTAACGGACGTAGACCTGGCTCTCATTCTTAGGCTGGCAGTGGAACTTAACTCACTTGTAGGACATTGAACAAAACAGCACAGCCAATTTTTTTCGCTAATTTATTCAGTCCTGATATTCTCTTAGTCTTTAGGGAATGCAGGCTGACCTTTGGCTCCAGTCTCTGCTTACTTCTAAGCTTCCTAGGAAACTACTAGGAGAATAAAATCCATCACTGTCACCAACTCTAACAGGAAAAAATGCGGCTTCCAAACAAGCACTGTTGCACCTTTTTTGGATGCATTTCTCTTTCTTTCTCTATCCTTGACTTCCTGGTATGTTAAGGGATCTATTTTGCCTATTCTTAAAACTGATTCTATATATATTTTTTTGCTTAGAAACGTAATGTTTTTCATTAAGTTGAGTAGAATCCTAGAACCACAGAACCACAGAATCACCAGGTTGGAAGAGACCCACCGGATCATTGAATCCAACCATTCCTATCAAACACTAACCCATGTCCCTCAGCACCTCGTCCACCCGTCCCTTAAACCCCTCCAGGGAAGGTGAATCAACCCCCTCCCTGGGCAGCCTCTGCCACTGCCCAATCACCCTTTCTGTGAAAAAAACCTTTCCTCATGTTCAGTCTATTCAGTTGGACTACAAAAGAAAAAGCTGGACTACAAAGTCGGACTACAAAAGAAGCTGATAGAATAAAAGACTGGAAGATTCTTGGCCAAAGTAAGACACTTTTGTAGCTTGCAACTGAATAAGACTGTGGGTTTAAATTCCTGCATTTTAAGAGTAATTCTTACCAGTGATTAAAAGCCTCTAACCACTAGATACAAACCTCGAGCACAGGAGCACTTACAGGTAGAAACAGGTATTTCCACATCCATTTCAAACAGGAAAAATAAATAGCTTCTAAAAGCTCTTGCAGAATTCATCAAGGTGTGACCAAGCAAGTCCTACATCTGGGTTGGGGTAATCCACAGTTTCAATAGAGGATGGAGGATGATGTGATTGAGAGCAGCCTGTGGAGAAGGACTTGGGGTGCTGCTTGATGAGAAGCTCAACATGAGCTGGCAATGTGCCCTCACAGCCCAGAAACCAACCATGTCCTGGGCTGCATCAAAAGCAGAGAGGCCAGGAGTGGGGGGAGGGGATTCTGCCCCTCTGCTCCTCTCCTGTGAGACCTCATCTGGAGCCCCGTGTCCAGTTCTGGAATTCACAGCATAACAAAGAGGTGGAACTGTTGGAACAGGTCAGGAAGAGGGCTACAAAGATTATCAGAAGGCTGGAACACCTCTCATATGAGGACAAGCAGAAGGAATTGAGTTTGTTCAGCCTGGGGCAGAGAAGGATCCAAGAAGAGCTAATAGTGACCTTCCAATACCTGAAGGGGCTAAATGAAAGCTGGGGAGGGACTGTTCACTAAGGCTTGTGGTGATAGGACGAGGGGCAATGGGTATAAACTGGAGAGGGGCGGATTTAGACTAGACATTAGGGAGAAGTTCTTCATGGTGAGAGTGGTGAGGTCCTGGCCCAGGTTGCCCAGGGAAGCTGTGGCTGCCCCATCCCTGGAGGGGTTCAGGGCCAGGTTGGATGGGGCTTGGAGTCCCTGATCCAGTGGGAGGTGTCCCTGCCCATGGCAGGGGGGTTGGAACTGGATGATTTTTAAGGTCCCTTCGAACCTAAACTATTCTATGATTCTATAATAGCAGAAACAATTGATTTTGCCAACATTTCGGCAGTTGTAATGGTGAGAAACAGTTGATCAACAAGCACTCTAAGCTTCTTTTATGAGCTTTGCCATTTAATAACTTCTAAAATGGAAAAATAGAGGAAAGGTAGGAAAGAGATGTGTTAGGCCAACATTCTAAGGTAATTCTAATACAGCGAAACTTTAGAGCCTTTCTCTTTCACTGATATAAATAAAAGTCTACTGGATGAATTCAGCTGTGCTTCTGTATTTTATTATTCTTTAGTTGAATAAGCAGATAACAAATTTACTTATCTCATGATATCAGGGAAAGCAAAATGAATTCAAACCAAAGAACTAAAAGGGTCCAAAGAATGGCTGGCAAGTTGCTCTATGAACCTAGCAGTTGCAGCTATGCATTGCTCAGTTGATTTTGTGTGTCCCTTCTCTGCAACCATCTGTTGTTTTTACTTTTTCTAGCTAACTCCTGCCCTCGCTGCATTCCACTGTCTTTAATGGAAGCTATAATATGCCTTGAGATAATTGTACTGTTTCAGCCTTTGTTCGCAAACTTCTCTGATATCTTAAAGAGTATGATCCTGCATGGGAAAACCTGTTTTTTTTTTTCCTAAAGTACAGGAATGGATACTTTAGACCAGTTGCTGTGCTCAGCTGCCATCTGTAAAACTGGGATATTAATAATACTTCCTTTTCTCTGGTCCTTGTATGTTTAGATTAAAAAAAAATAAGAATACAATTGCCTGTCATTTTCCCCCTGGACAGTGAGACTCTGATTTTGGTTAGAGCCTCAGCATGCTACGACTCCATGAAGAAAAATCTGTCTTAGAATGGTTATGTCAGTGGTGGCTGTTATCCTTGGCAAGCACCTTCACAAATGCATGGCTTCCAACTTGAGTCTGTTAAACCAAAATATTCATAGAATCATAGAATCATAGAACAACCAGGTTGGAAGAGACCCACTGGATCATCGAGTCCAACCATTCCTATCAAACAGTAAACCAAGTCCCTCAGCACCTCATCCACCTACACCTTATACCCCATCAGGGAAGATGAATCAACCACCTCCCTGGGCAGCCTCTGACACTGCCCAATGACCCTTTGTGTGAAAATCTTCCTCCTAATCTCTAGCCTAAATCTCCCCTGGCGGAACTTGAGGCCATTCCCTCTTGTCCTGTCCCCTGTCACTTGGGAGAAGAGCCCAGCTCCCTCCTCTCCACAACCTCCTTTCAGGTAGTTATAGAGAGTAATAAGGTCTCCTCTCAACCTCCTCTTCTCCAGGTTAAACACCCCCAGCTCTCTCAGCCGCTCCTCATAAGGCCTGTTCTCCAGCCCCTTCACCAGCTTTGTTGCTCTTCTCTGGACTCACTCCAGACCCTCAACATCCTTCTTGTGGTGAGGGGCCCAGAACTGAACACGGTATTCAAGGAATATTTATGAATTAATGAATTAATGAATTTTACCAGTGACTTTAATGGGATAAGAATGACTCTAGTGGGAGGCAAATTAGACCTGCTTGAAGCACATTTAGAAACCTCAGCACTGATGTACCTCAAAAACCTTCTTCTGAGGCACCAGTCTGGACTTTACTGGCCTGTGTTTTATGCTTGCAAAAACTCTGCACCCAGAGGCGACTTTCATTGTGTCCTAGTCTACAAATCCATTACGGATACTGCATGATTATAGGCAGTAGCATGTCAAGAATGCAGACTATGGTATTAACTGAATAAATTCTGTTGGAGCTGGTGAGCATCGGATCTGAGTAGCACCACTTGGATTTGGCTCCAGTGTTTGTATTGTTATTAATTTACTGTCATGTACAGTAAGCAATTTTTCATCTTCGGAGTTTTGTGACATCTTGCCGTGTTAGCAGAGAGAGCATTGATTCGGGAAAGGACATTTCAGTTATTTTCTCTCTGACTGTACAGCACAGGAAACTGGCTTTTCTGACATAGGCCGAGGGTAAGAAAAAATGAAGAAGTCTACACTTTTATTCACAATACACTACAAACAGCAAGTGGCAGATAAATTGACGCATATTAAGTCTCACAGTGAATCATGTTGCTGGCCTTGTGCTCAGCTGTGGAGGGAAAAAAAAAAAAACAATTGAGGACAAGAGTGAGACGTATAAAATGAACTGACCTATCGTACGTACTGGGATGGGTCCCCCCCATTTGCTTTTGTGATGTAGTGGATATAGAAGGGAAGAGCAGATGATAGCACAGTACAATTTCCCAGAGGGTAGACTGGGTTCTTCACACCTTGCTTCTTGTCTCTTGGATTTGTAGTCTGGACATCTCATTGTAGTACTAGTTGTGGCCTAAACTTTACACGGTAGGGAAGAAAATGAGTTTTAATTACTGGAAAAAAAATTTTAAAAATTGCATTTACCTTGTTCTGTTGCTGAGCAACCTAAGGTGAATCATTTTATCTACCTTGTTCCTTGTCTATGATCTCTTTCCCTTTGCAACATAAATAATTAGTATCTGCACTATAGTTTCACTCTAAAGTTTGGAGTAATGCTGCATAGCTCTAGTGTTCTTAAGGAGCCTGTTGCTGGAGTATTAAGGAGTTGGTTTCCTTGAGAAAATAATCATATGTCGCAATATGTGTGGTTCAACCCAATGTTATAGCTATTACTTAGGTATTGGCATTAAGTTGATCAGATTTTTTTTTCCTCTGGTATTAAGAAATTTTGTCTAATTGCTTAAAGCAGACGCATCTGGTGTCCTGGTACTGGGTCTTGAAGTGAACAATAATTCAACATTGCATCTCTGAAATATTAATGGGCACCTTGATCTTTTGAGTCTCTACCTTTAGTGAGAGCCTTGATCGCTGTGGGGTGATACAATCTACTCAAAGACTGGCTTCAAATCTAGAATGACAACAGTGTTTTCCTACTAAGGATGTAATACATCATGTTTAAACTGGGGACATATACAAGAAAAGCAAAACAGGACATGGAATATAAGCCCATCTGTAGGAAGATCATGCAAGAGTCACTTTTTCCCAAATGTTAGGGCACAGAATAAGAAACTCTGTCTGTATCCTGAAGGAAGACTGTGATATTGGATGTAAGGCTGTATTCCAGGACTGTCTTACAGGCCCTATGAGGAACGGCTGAGAGAGCTGGGGGTGTTTATCCTGGAGAAGAGGAGGCTGAGGGGAGACCTCATTGCTCTCTACAACTCCCTGAAAGGAGGTTGTGGAGAGAAGGGAACTGGGCTCTTCTCCCAAGGGACAGGGGACAGGACAAGAGTGAATGGTCTCAAGCTGTACCAGGGGAGGTTCAGGCTGGACATTAGGAGGAAGTTTTTCCCAGAAAGGGTCATTGGGCATTGGAACAGGCTGCCCAGGGAGGTGGTTGATTCACCTTCCCTGGAGGTGTTTAATGCAAGGGTGGATGAAGTCCTGAGGGACATGGTTTAGTGTTTGATAGGAATGGTTGGACTTGATGATCCGGTGGGTCTCTTCCAACCTGGTGATTCTATGATTCTATTCTATGATTCTATGATTCTTGGCAGACAAAGGTTATCTCATCCTAGCCTGGATATTTTTTTATCAGAGTGGAGTGTGAATGGCACAGTACCTACACACACCAGTGCTGTAGACTTCTCTGAAAACTCTAGCCTAAGCAGCTTGCATTCATAAGTCATATAAACAGATCACTGCCTGTAATCTGAAATGAACAGACTGATATTTCAGGGAGGATTTCTTATCAGTGGTATCATGTCCTGACATTTGGGGAAACAGGATCCATTTGCTAAGCAGGTCATGTCTTTAAAAGATGGTTTCTTCTGTAGTCATGAAACATCTGCCTAAGCACATATGTCCCTTAGCCACAGGCTAAAGGAGAGTTTACAATTCCAGTTGTGAGCATAAATATAGCTCTAAATAGCATCTGGACCATGAAAGTGAATTTAAATTCTGAATTGCAGGCATTTAAGGGGAAGGCAGCTTGACTAATGCTCAATAATCACTAATTTCAGATGAAACTCATAAGATGAGAGATTATGGAGTGATTCTGAATTTCAAAATAATTGTCAGGAGCATAGAATCTGGCAAGTGAATTCTGTAAGTGACCAAAATTGAAGCAGAATTAAAATTTGCTTATAAAATGTGAATTCCTATATCTTTTTTCATCCTCTTCCCACATCAATGTAACTTTCTGTCCTCAAGCTACAGTGTCCCAAGGGGAGCACACAGCAATAAAAGAAAACTTAAGAAAAAGGCTTAGCTCTTTTTCACAAAATCACAAACCCTGGTTTGCAGAAATAGAAGACAAAAGTGATAGCTTTAGAACGAAGGTAGGCGAGATCAAATGAAGCCAATTTGATATATGATTAAAAAAAAAAAAGAGAGAGAAATCATAATGAGAACATTCTACTTCTTTCCCAGAAAAGGGGTAAGTGGATTTAACAGAAAATAGTTTTCTTTTTGATCTTTATATGTGGATATAAGTATTGCAGAGAAGCAGCAACAACCTTATATCATGGTGATGGTGTCATCTGGATAGATATACACAAGAAAAGTCCCTCTATGTGAAAATTTGTCCCAATAACATCAGAGGAAATCTCCAATTAACTGCAAATGAAGGGAGGGAAAAGATTTCACCTCAAATATTTTTGTAAGGACGAAAAATTAATAGTGCCACTGAAAGAAAGGCATCCTACTACCTACCCACAGCTTAATAATTTTCTTTATACAAAGACCTGCTTTTTAAAAAATTTAACTGGATATGTAAGAGATCCTTAAGGAGCTTACTAATGCTGAGATGGTTATGTTTAAGCATGAGTAATTTCACTAAAATTGTTGGTACTAATCATCTGCTTTACATTTAGCATGTGCTTTAGTTCTGTGCATGCTGGTGTCTTAAATTGCATTGCTGGAAGGCACAAGCACAGCAATTACTCCCTAAGTTTAAAGAAGACCATCCCCTATGAACATTAGCACTTTACTGCTGATGAGCATGAAGCTCAAAAGAAAATCTGTTACTAGACACTGTCAAGTAGATAAGCCTCTAGTATCTTTCATTGTGGAGTTTCTACAGCCATAAAATATCGTGTAAAAAAACCTTTTGTTTAAATTAGACGCGAGGCAATGAAATCTCGAAGATTTTACATGAGGTTAAAATAATTTAGGACTTGATGCTCTGGAGGACGATGAAAAAGATTGCCTTTGAGCAGCTCTTCCTAAGTTGTGGGTTATATCCTCTTAAAGCTACAAGTCCCCATGTTGAGTGTGAAGTAAATAAAATGTTTATTAACAAACATACCAATGTGCCACATTTGGGAAACCTGTAGAGGACTTTCTAATATCTCATTATATCAAAGAAAAAGCGATTTTAGTTGCAAGACGTGAATTATATGGATGACTGAGCATCAGTAAACAAGCTTAGCTTAAACTGATACCTTGGAAAATCTTTTTCTAAAAACAATTAGTGATGAATTGCTTCTAGCACTTGGGAAGGTCATTAAACTATGTTCCCTGAATTAGCAAGTGCAAAGAAAACTCACAGTTCAGAGATGGGGATGGAGAACTATGAAGTTTTTATTCAGCCAAGGAAACAAACTGTATAAGGCGAATTGTCAGCTCGCGTTCTGGAAACAAACAGCATTGATGCATATAGCAAGGGATTTCAAAGGGGCCAAAAGGTGCCTAAAACAGCAAAGCCTTTCAAATCCTCCAACAGCACTTGAGCATCACGTTCATCCTGAAAATATTTCAGGATTCCAAATTGACTGAAAATTGAGGTCAGTATTTTTTGTGCCACTCTAGCAATTCTAAGACTTATCCATCCACACTCTTGGCAATGCTGCTCTATAAAACTCTTTTGTCCCCACTTCGCCCCTCTTAAGCCAGGGAGGAGAAAAAATGGGGAGCCCAAGAAAGAAGTATAATAGATCTACTGTCAAAACTGTATTTGAGGCAATCAATCTGTAAAATGACCTAGGGAACTTCAGCATGTTGTATCTGCTGGGCTTAGATGCTAATATACAATTTACAGGTTTTGAAATGGAAGCAAAGGGCTACTTGGATTTCTTTTTTTTTTTCAATTATGTTCAAATTGGGCTGCACATTGTGATAACCTGGAGGAAGCTATGCTCTCTGGACACAAGACCAGCAGGTCCAGGGAGGTTATTCTCCCTCTGCATTCGGCACTGGCGAGACCGCTCCTTGAATCCTGTGTTCAGTTGTGGGCCCCTCAGCACAAGAAGGATGTTGAGGCTCTGGAGTGAGTCCAGAGATGAGCAACAAAGCTGGTGAAGGGTCTGGAGAACAGGCCTGATGAGGAACGGCTGAGAGAGCTGGGGGGAGATCCTGGAGAAGAGGAGGCTGAGGGGAGACCTCATTACTGTCTCCAACTACCTGAAAGGAGGTTGTGGAGAGGAGGGAGCTGGGCTCTTCTCCGCAGTGACAGGGGACAGGACAAGAGAGAATGGCCTCAAGCTCTGCCAGGGGAGATTTAGGCTAGAGATTAGGAGGAAGAAAATTTTAACAGAAAGGGTGATTGGTCATTGGAACAGGCTGCCCAGGGAGGTGGTTGATTCACCTTCCCTGGAGGTGTTTAAGGCACAGGTGGATGAGGTCTTGAGGGACTTGGTTTAGTGTTAGATAGGAATGGTTGGACTAGAAGATCCGATGGGTCCCTTCCAACCTGGTTGTTCTATGATTCTATGATTTTATGATAAAGGTTGTCAGATGCAGAAACAACAATTTCACTAAGGTGAGCTGTGAATTAACAACGTGGATTAAAATATTAAAAGATTATCCCAAATAAAGAGGACAGTTATGGTTAAAACGAGAGTCAAAACCACAGCTTGAGTTCTGGATTTGCGCTTCAGTTTTGTCTTCCCTCAGACTCCATCTGTGACTTCACTATCAATGTGAAGATGTACAGAAACTTCATCTACCCATGGATCATACAATGATGCCTTTTACAACCCTCTATTTAGGCTGATGCTATGAACCATGCTCCCAATGTAACTAGCTCATCACTTAATCTCCATGAAGTGCTATCAAAATACAAGTAACGTGAGTTGTCCTGGGAGAGCTATTGCACTCTGATGATGCAGAGAAAGGTGGAAGAATTTTACCTGAAGAGCCTAGTACTTTGATATCTTTGTACCACTAGAGATCACAGAAGCAAGCCTTACTTGAAAAGGACAAAAACCCACAGACAGACTAGAGGCTCTGGCCAGGCAAGGGTTTCACGGATCTCTCCTGCATGTCAGCTTCCACAGAGCAGAGGAAAATTAAGCTATCTATTTTTCATTTAAAAACACACAATGCAGGTGTTCTCCTGATAATCTTGATTTTTCAAGTTAAAAAAAATGGTTTAATAAACCTGTGATTACTGCACAGCATCCTCTATTTTTTCTGCTTAGTGACAAGCCAATGCCTCTCCACATAAAATCCAGAAGACTTCACATCTCATTTCAAGAGGATTCAGTTCCAGTAATCACTGAGATCAGTTTAGAAGTAAACTGTTATTTGAAATAAAATTTAGGAGAAGACGAGTGGCAAAAAGAGGAGACAAGTTAGTAAAATGGCCATATGTCTATCTAAAGTTATGTTTCCTTCTAATCAAATAGATTATAATGTTAAAGGATTCTCTCATCTGACCATATATCAGAGCAGTGTGTGTGAAAAAAATTCTCATCACTTTAAATGTTTGACTTAAGTTGGGAAAGAGGAGTAGAATGTTTTCAAAGCTTCTCAGTGTATGTAAACAACTTGGTGTCTAATTCAGTTTGTAAGTTTGACACTCGCTCATAAAAAAGGCAGATTGGACAGTTTTTCCTTAGGTAAAACACCCATACAAATCAGCGCATGGGAGGCACAGAGACAGGAGAAGGAATGAAATTGAGATCCTTTGGGCTACAGAATATATGAATTCCTTTTAATGAGATTTTGATTATAAGCAGTAGTGCCTTGGAGCCAAAACTACAGCGATAATCTCCAACGTATTATTTTGGAGGAGAAATTTAAACATTATAATGTAAATCCAATGAATGTCCATTTAGGCTAGCTAATGATGAAACACTGCATATTACATAGTGCTAACCAACTAATATGAGGAAAGATGTCTTTTATGGGATTATGTAAAAAGAGATCAGTTTCATCAAGAATGCAGTTACTCACTTGGAAACCTTCCCATTTACTGAGTCTCAGGAATCATGGGGGATCAAAACCAGATATAATGAGATCATTTCCCCCAAGTAAAAATGCAATATGTGATTAGCCATTATTGACTATTATACAAAATGAAAAGGAATTCAATCCCACATCCATATCCTCTCGAATGATGAAGTCTGGCTATAGAAAGAGGCCTATAAACATTTTTTTTTAATTGGAAGATCCAAGTTCTTTCATTATGGAGAGATATTTTAAAGGGAACAAAGCTGGTGAAGGGGCTGGAGAAGAGGTCTTATGAGGAGCAGCTGAGAGAGCTGGGGATGTTTAACGTGGAGAAGAGGAGGCTGAGGGGAGACCTCATTGCCCTCTATAACTCCCTGAAAGGAGGTTGTGGAGAGGAGTAGGGAGCTGGGCTCTTCTCCCAAATGACAGGGGACAGGAGAGCGAATGGCCTCAAACTCCACCTGGGGATGTTCAGGGTGGACATTAGGAAAAAGTTTTTCACAGAAAGGGTCATCGGGCAGTGGCAGAGGCTGCCCAGGTAGGTGGTTGATTCACCTTCCCTGGAGGTGTTTAAGGTACAGGTAGATGAGGTGCTGAGGGACATGGTTTAGTGTTTGATAGGAATGGTTGGACTCGATGATCTGGTGGGTCTCTTCCAACCTGGTTGTTCTATGATTATACATTACTGATAGCTTTGACTGAGAGTTTCTGCAAAACTTCCAAAACGAACCACAAGTGGGTGAATCCACTCTAAGGTGCTTCTGTGTCAGTTCAAAATTCATAAGAAATTTACCAGACCGTTTGTAAAAGTTGGAGCATAAAAAAGCCTGAGCTTTCATAGACTCGTAAGTTGCATTTTCCATTTGGGTCCAGTTGAAAGCTGGTGATTTGGAATGTTCTGATCTGAATGTGTTTATGTGAACTGAAACAAAACCAACATCACCATCCTGGGCTGTGAAGTTGTGTGAAGAAAAACCTTGCAGAGACCAAAGGAGTGCTCACCTGTATGTACAGAGCACTTTGTAGGTTTTGCCTGGCCTGAAGCGCCAAACCCAAATCTTCTTCTAAAAGGTCCTGACATAAATCTCAAAGCAATAGTCAAAAAACATCCAATGTTAGTAGCATCCTCAGATATGGAGAATCTCCAAACTCCTGAAATCTGATTCCTTTATTTTGTTCATTTGCCTATTTCAAAGTCCAATATTCCCTCAGCAGTAGGACCAGTAACGAGTCGGAGCTGCAGCACCTCCCATACACAGACAGACTGAGAGAGTTGGGGTTGCTGAACCTGGAGAAGAGAAGGTTCCAAGGAGACCATGTAGAGACCTTCTAGTACTTCAAGGGGACTCCAAGAAAGATTGGGAGGGGCTTTTTACAAAGTCGTGTAGTGATAAGGCAAGGGACATTGGGTATAAACCGGAGAGGGGCAGAATTAGACTAGATATAAGGAGGAATTTCTCCACAATGAGGGTGGTGAGGCCCTGGCCCAGGTTGCCCAGGTCTGTCCCATCCCTGGAGGTGTTCAAGGTCAGGTTGGGTGGGCCTTGGGTAGCCTGATCCAGTGGGATGTCCCTGCCCATGGCAGGGTCACTGGAATTGGATGACATTTAAGTTTCCTTCCAAGCCAAACTATTCTATGATTCTATGTTTCTAAGATTCTCTGATTCTCAGTGCTGTTTGTTCCTACGCATCCCAGCAGAGTATGAGTCATAAAACTATTTGTCCTATGGCTCTACCATCCAGAAAAGAGGATAAAGGATCCAAGGACCTGGGATGGGTCTTGCAAGGAGGCAGTCTGCAGTAAGGAAGACACATTGACATTTTTTTTTTTACAACTCTCTCAAGCTGAGTTAAGTGTATGAAGGAGAAAACTGCACATCTGCCACAACCGAGTAGAATGAGTTGCCGTCTGTCATGCCTGCAGAGCTAAGAAATTTGAGCAAAAAGAGCAGCCTCCAGACAAAGGCTGAACAAGCCAAGATGTGTGGGAATCCTGGGTGGGTGTATGAGAGCCTGACCTTCTCTCTCTTTTTATGTATGTTGTTTCCTCTGACACAAGAAAAGGAAGGCCTTCCCCATGGTGGCTAAAGCAGTTGCTCCACAGGCTATAGTGACTCTAGAAAAGTATTTTATGTCTTTCTGATTTGTTTTGATATGGTTTAACCGTTGGAAATGAGGGAAGCTAACACGCACTTGACAGAATACTCAGTGGAATACCAGTGAGCTCTTCACGTTCCATGGTGGTAAACCAGCTGCGTACAAACTGTTGTTGCTGCAGACCTACAGTTTGAAATTCACTGTTCTCTTATTTAGTAGATCACATAAGGCACTGCCAAGGCAAAGCTACGGAGGCTGAGTTTCATCTAAAACTCCATCTGCATTCTACAGCCCAAATTCTAGAGGAAACATATTCTGACATGGCTGAATGAAAATAAGCATTGCCTTCTACATTAAGATGCACTCAGAGATGGACTAAAAAATTCCTCTGTCTCTGTGGAAACAAAAAAAAAAAAAAAGAAGGAAAAAAGTGGTTTTATTATATAGGCAGTGGATGCAATGAAACATGATGAATACTGTGCTGAGCAGGAGATGCTGCAGGGCAGCACAGGAGGCCGCCAGCTGGCAGCCAGTGCAGCCTGGCTGTGCTGAGGAAACCTTCACACAGTTCTCCCAGACACAAAGTACCTCCACGTAGGACAACCCCGCATCAGCTCTGCAGCAGAGCCCAGGTATTGCACTGGTTGGGCTGATTCGGTGTCTGAGGAAAGCACAGAGAATCTTCAAAACGAGGATCGCTGATGGAAGCACAACATACACAAACATTTTATGGGAAAGGTGCATCTTGCACTTTCTAGAACTTCCTAGTCTTAAGAAAGAGGAAGCTCCCTTTGCTTTCATTCGTTTAAAGAATTACATAGTGCTAAGCACATCATGTGAAAAGTGGCTCCCCACCCAAGCTGAGGTGATCCCAAGGTCCCAGCCCAACCACCTCTGCCTGTCCTGCTGGCTGCTGCCTCTCAGCACTGGTGAGGCTGCTCAGCAAATCCTGTGTTCATTTCTGGCCCCTCAGCACAAGAAGGATGTTGAGGCTCTGGAGTGAGTCCAGAGAAGGGCAACAAAGCTGGTGAAGGGGCTGGACAACAGGCCTTATGAGGAGCGGCTAAGAGAGTTGGGAGTGTTTATCCTGGAGAAGAGGAGGTTGAGGGGAGACCTCATTGCTCTCTGCAGGGGACAGGACAAGAGGGAATGGCCTCAAGCTCCGAAAGAGGAGGTTCAGGCTGGACATTAGGAAAGAATTTTTCACAGAAAGGGTGATTGGGCACTGGCAGAGGCTGCCCAGGGAGGTGGTAGATTCACCTTCCCTGGAGGGGTTTAAGGCACAGGTGGATGAGGCACTGAGGGACATGGTTTAGTGTTTGATAGGAACGGCTGGACTTGATCTGGTGGGTCTTTTCCAACCTGGTGATTCTATGATTCTATGGCGAAACCTCTATGTGCACCAGTCAGAGAAAAGCTCAGCCTGCAGGCTGAGCCCAGGTGACCAAACCCAGCTGAGGTGGGTGGAGGCACCAGCAAAGGGCTGGGACTTGGTGCCTGACTTGGGAAGCACAGCTCTTTGAGGGTATTTTGACTTGGTCAGCCAGGCACAAGGACTGGACTGTGGATGGCTTTGTGTACTTGTTCTTCTGCTCTTTGAGTAAGGGAGTAAGTGGTTTAAAGCCCCGTGACTGCCAGCACTGTAATTCCTATGGGCTCTGGGCCACACCTGCTACGGGGTTTGGAGCCAAGGGTGAGGTTTGTGGGGGATGATGTGGAGCTGGGTTCAGTGTGGGGTCTCCGTGGCCTCACAGGGCTGAATGTCAGTGGCAGAAGGAAAGGTCTTGGTACCTCCTGAGGGTCTTCTGGGCTTCATTGTCTTATGCAGCATATTGGGTGGGGATTGATGGGTAACCCTACATTGGAAGAGTATAGAGAAATGCTGGGCACAGTGTCTACTAAATTCACCTGCCAGGGCCCCTGTTTTCCTCTAAGAGGTTAAGCCTTGATGTGGATTTAGGCTTTTGTTTGTGAATACGATGAGAACCTTCATTGCTAGTCATCTGGACCTTGCTGTCAATTCTATAGAAAGCATTTTACATCACTTCTTGTAAACTCTCAGCCTGTTTGCTACTAACCTTTTAGCATATGTCATCTGTTTTAGCTGGAGGAGCCTTAAGTTCTATGGGTCACACCTGCCAAAAATCAAAGACAAAGCCAAAATCCAGGTGGGTGTAGGGACTGGGAGAGCTGCAGAAATCAGGAGTGTAATTGAACCCCAGTGTTCCCTTGTCAGGCGGTTTCCGACCCATGATGTGCCTTTGGACTGAGAGAGCCTGGACGGGAGGTGGGAAGCAGTAAATAAGCACATGGTGCAGGGTGTTAGGCTGGAAGGTGTGAGAATGGGGACTGTGTTCTGAGCTAGACTACCTGCCTTTTCCCTCTGTTTGTGGTCGAAGCTTCCATAAGCTCCAAAGTTGCACCTGTTAAGGAATTGTACATGGGATGGCACATTTACTAGCAATGTCAGCTGATGTTTTCATGATATAATTAAATAGCAATTACTTTCCTTCCTTCCTTCCTCCTCTGTCTTCCTACAGAGAGTTGTGAAAGAGCATGTTGAGACCTATTCTTGATGAAACTGTGCAATTGCTTTTTTTTTTTTTTTTTAATTAATGTCTTAGCAGACACTTTCTCTGCATAAATTCAGAACAAGAAACCTGGTAGCATATATTGCAAGTGCCCAAACTCTGATGTTGGTTTTCCAGGGTCAGCGACAGTGCATTTGAGATGACTAAAATAGATATTTGTTGGATTTTTTTTAATAGTCTGTATCCTTTTACAAAAATAAGAGCTAATTACTATTAAATGGATAGTAATATATATTAGACGGCTGTCTTTTGAATTATGCTCATGCTGCAAAACGAGTTTATTTGGGTTAACTTCATGTCCAGTCACACTTGTCTTCCAAGTTCCTGGATAAGTTTTGCCAAAAGCTAAGCTAATTTTTGGTGATCAGAATGACGTGCCTGTCTCCAAGTTCCCTCACACAAATTTTTCCCAAGATCCATTTGTGTGTGCTTGACCTTACAAGTATAATTCTACTTTTACTGTAAGTTATTCCAGTAAATTACTTATCATTATTGGAATCAAAGAAAATTGGCACTGTGACAAGTATATAGACTTCTACACTGGTTACGGCTGTATCTCTGAAATAAAATATAAAACAAGATCATATAGCGTGTGAAAAGGAACTAAGCTCCTTTAGTATCAAGTCATCAAAACCAAATCCAACTGTCTGTCTTTTCCAGGAGCTAAATTCAGACCGTTAATCTTAACTGCTATTAACCCCCCTGGGGGCCAGGCAATTTATACCAGATGTTGATGTGTGGTGTTAAGGTTTACCTTTTCATGCAAAATTCCCTCATCTTTCATTCTCATTATGCAGTTCTTTAATAGAATAAGCTTTATCAAAAAAAAAAAAGAGCAAAAACAAACATAAAAAACTAGTTACCCTCAAGGAAATGGCTGTCTTGAAATGTAAAGCTTGACCAAGCTGTGCTCAGTAATGTTTTTTTCTCCTGAACTGCGAAGTAACATAGCTTTAAAACACAAGGAATCTGTCCTTGAAAGTTTACCCAGCACAGGCTCCACATAAAATGCATCCAAACAATTCACCCCTAGTAATTTATCAAATGTAGTATTTCTTTCTGCTGGACCTTGCTTACACTGAAGATTGTACCATTGTCTTCAGTCTCTTTTCTGTCCTTCAAATGAGACGTAAAATGAAAGAAGCAAATAACATATTTTCCGTGTCCTTTTAAAGACTGAAGGAAGTCACAATTTTGGAGAGGTCCTCTCCCTTGGTGCTGCTTAAGCGAAATGTAACCACATTTGTTCTGTGGCTACTCCACTGGGAGATCTCACTGGGAACTATGGAATGTTACCTGAGAAGAGCCTGAGCCCCTGAAAAATTTGGTTATCAGTTTATTCATTTCTAGCACATGTTTGCTAGGATTAAAAGTTCCCAAAACCTAATGGCTTTTCCAGACAAAAAAAAAAAAAAAGTGGTTTGATTTTCTTTGAGCTCATAAGTGTTAAGAAAAAGGTTTGTTTTCTAAACTGGATTTCACTGTAATTTTGGGAAAGAAGCAATACATTTCAGGTTCAGACTCTAAGGAAGAAATTACCGTGCCATGTGTCTAATATTTGATTCTATCCTAGATTGCTCCAGTGTGTGAGAGAATAAATATTTTTTTTGCTTGCTTATGTTCTTGTTTTATGTCCGAAAGTTTTCCTTTTAATGTTTGTCTTTCAGTTTATTTAGTTTGCTTTCTGGTTTTTTTTTGAGCTTAAAGTTGTCCCTCATGAAACCTTACAAAGAATTGACTATGATTATATCTATTATTAAGTATTTCTGATTTTTCAGGCCTTCTGAAATTACTGGCATTGTGTATGAGCCGAGTCAAAGCGCTTTAGTGTTCAGCTAATTTATTGACAGCGTGGGCTGATGGGAGTGTCAATAGAATGACAAGCAGAGTAGTTCTCATGGCTTTCATTATACTTTTAATCAGAGTTAACAGAAATAAATATAATGTTGATTGTTCAATCAGATGAAAGTAGTGTTAATCCAGCCTTAGGATTTGCTGTGTACCCTTCCCATTCTTTAATCAAAGAATCTCGTTAGGTACATCTTATTATAGCCATGACGAATACACTTGTTTGCTCTATTGTAAGTTGCCAAATTGGCAGATGCTAGTGCAGGAAAAAAATATAGGTTAGGCATACGTGCTCTTTATGGCATTGTCCGGAGAGGTGTTGAGTGGAACTGAATGAAAACTTGCATTTGTTTAGCATTGCAGCAACTACAAACTTCTGGGTGAAGAAGTGGAGCCTGGAGCTCCTCTGGCCTGGAGAAGAGGAGGCTGAGAGGAGACCTCATTACTCTCTACAACTACCTGAAGGGAGGTTGTAGAGAGGAAGGAGCTGGGCTCTTCTCCCAAGTGCCAGGGGACAGGACAAGAGGGAATGGCCTCAAGCTCCACCAGGGGAGATTTAGGCTGGAGATTAGGAGGAAGTTTTTCACACAGAGGGTCATTAGGCATTGGAATAGGCTGCCCAGGGAGGTGGTTGCTTCCCCTTCCCTGGAGGTGTTTAAGGCACGGGTGGATGAGGTCTTGAGGGACTTGGTTTAGTGTTTGATAGGAATGGTTGGACTAGAAGATCCGATGGGTCCCTTCCAACCTGGTTGTTCTATGATTCTATGATTCTATGAAAATGACTTGTACAGATTTTCTTTCAAGATGCTTTCAGAGAATTTAAACTTAGCTTGGATTTTAGGTTGAGAACTTTCTCTTTGATTTCTTGATTTATTACTTTTAAAAAAAAAAAAATAAGCCAAATTAATTTCAAAGAAAAAAAAAGCAGAAATTTCTCTAGAAGACTTCTAGAAGAAGTGTTTTGGAGTTTTCAGAAATAAATGAAGTTTAGCAGAATCGTAGAATCATAGAATCATAGAACAACCAGGTTGGAAGGGACCCATCGGATCATCTAGTCCAACCATTCCTATCTAATACTAAACCAAGTCCCTCAAGACCTCATCCACCCATCCCTTAAACACCTCCAGGGAAGGTGAATCAACCACCTCCCTGGGCAGCCTATTCCAATGCCCAATGACCCTCTGTGTGAAAAACTTCCTCCTAATCTCCAGCCTAAATCTCCCCAGCAGAGTTTGAGGCCAGGACAGCTTTGAAATTTCCTCTCACTCTTATGATATGGAAGCAGCATGTTAACATTTCTGGAAAAACATTATTGAGAATTCTGGCTGACCACGTATGCTGATGTATGAGTATGAAGAGGTAGAGACTCTTGCCAAAATCATAACACTCATAGAGATAGTCCCAACGTCTGTCAATAGTGCAAATAAAATAAGTGGTTCGTTGACTTCAGGACCTAACCTACACTATCCCCCCTACCCATTTCTGTCTTTTTTTTAATATGTCCTTCCCACTTCAATTTCAGCTTGGATAATTAGAATCATAGAATCATAGAATAACCAGGCTGGAAGAGACCCACCGGATCATCGAGACCAATCATTCCCATCAATCACTAAACCATGTCCCTCAGCACCTTGACCACCCATCTCTTTAACACCTCCAGGGAAGGTGAATCAACCCCTTCCCTGGGTAGCCTGTTCCAGTGCCCAGTGACCCTTTCTGTAAAAAAAATAGTAACTAAAAAGTAACTAAACAAGGTTGTGCACTGCAAAAGTCAATTCCAAAATGCTCAGTGTATTGTACACTGAGGCAGGTCATAGAATCAGAGAATCATAGAACAACCAGGTTGGAAGGGACCCATTGGATCATCGAGTCCAACCACCCCCATCAAACACTAAACCAAGTCCCTCAAGACCTCATCCACGCGTCCCTTAAACACCTCCAGGGAAGGTGAATCAACCCCCTCCCTGGGCAGCCTATTCCAATGCCCAATGACCCTTTCTGGGAAAAACCTTCTCCTAATCTCTAGCCTAAATCTTCCCTGGTGGAGCTTGAGGCCATTCCCTCTTGTCCTGTCCCCTGTCACTTGGGAGAAGAGACCAGCTCCCTCCTCTCTACAACCTCCTTTCAGGTAGTTGTATAGAGCAATGAGGTCTCCTCTCAGCCTCCTCTTCTCTAGGCTAAACAACCCCAGCTCTCTCAGACGCTCCTCATAGGGCCTCGTAGGCTCCTCATAGGGCCGGGTGGAGGAATTTGAAGGAGTACTGGTACAGATCTAACCTTAGAGTCAGAACTGCACCAGCTCCTGTGTTGTCCACTCAGTCCCATTCCCCTCTGGGACTTCTGTGCCTCTCTAACCCATCTAGACTAGCTATTTTAAGTAATTCCACATCACTGCTTCCTCCTCACACATACTGGTAGTTTGGCACCAAGGAAAAAAAAAAAAAAAAAAAAAAACATGTACAGGAGATGAAACCTTTAAAATATGTTCTAGAAATAGTTTAAATCACAAGAATAACTCAGTACAGGATGTTCCTGACTGCAGGAAACAGAAATCAACTTGAATATTGTCAGATCTCTGGAATCAGAAAGAGATATTGAATGTTGGAGGTCGCTCAGAGGGAAGAGTGAGCTGTGGGGACCTACATGAAAGGAAACATTAAGAAAGCAAAATACATGCGGTTTGGCTGAGCAGTGGCTACAGAGAGACATTGCAGCACACAAATGTTTGAAGAATCTAAGCACCAGAGAGAGAGTGGAATTTTGAATGCTAAAAAGGGATTTTTCTAGGAGTAATGGGTGAGGCTTTAGGCAGCACTTCAGGAAAATCTAAAAGAGCCCTCAGCTCTGGAATACTGGGATATTAGCCACACCTAGGGAGCTTGGAAGCACCCAAAGTATGACACTAGAGGCAATACCAAAGGAGCACTTCACTACTTGGCAGAGTTTTGTTTTCTGTCAAGTTGAATTTTCTGGATGTCATTCCTTGCCTTGATTTGGAAAAATGTGACTGCCACTTGGTCAACTCTTTTAAATTGTAGAGACTGTACCGCAATTCCAAAGAAGGCTATTTTGATTGTAAAGACGTGGAAGATTTTTATTTGATCCTTCATCCCGTCATAACATGGAGGACCACTAAACCCCATAATAGAGGAGGTGCATTGGGCATGCAAAAAAACCCCAACTGCATTAAAGTCTCCACCTTGAAGATGGAGATAAAATAAATCACCTGTGGCCCCTTTTTAGAAAGGTGAAGGGAAGAGTACGTTTTGAGCTGCAGAGATCTTTCCAAGGCTCAGGGACTTGACCTTAGACTCAAATAAGCATAATTTATGCTTTGTACAATTTCTGCCAAGGGATTAGTCCACTTCACAAGGTCCTTCTCTTTATTGAGCCATCCATTAGCCAGGCACAAAACTGGAGAAGTCCCTGAAAATCATCACACATGTATTTTTTGTTACCAAAACTGTTCCATACAATTTGTCTCTACGATATTTTTCTCTCTGTGTGTGTGATCCCTTACCTTTCCAGAATAGCTCTTTTTAGCGAGTCATTTTCACTCATTGTTCAAGTTAAAGATTTGTAATACTTCAATGGTTGAATTGGTAATAATCTGGCAACTGACGAATGGCACTTTATTGTGAAAATGCTCCTACAAACCATTAGCAACTCTGATTTGGTGTCACATTTAACTGTTCCTTAAAGCTGAAAGGACTTGTCCTTGGAAATGCTGAATGATAGCAGGTGTCTCAGAGGAAACCACCATGTCTGTCTATCTTGATACTCTTAGTCTTTTAAAAGCAGAGGGATGCTTTGACAAAGCAGGTAATACCTACATAAATTTAGGAGCAGGAGAAAGTCTTAGATAAAAATATAAACACTTATTACTTTCATCTTTCAGTCAGTTTATAAGATATTGGCAGCACAATAGATGAATTGGAGAGGAAGGTCTTATTAAATATATGCAAGCTGCTTGAAGTCTTACAGCGAGACTTATGAAAGAGTTTAGTGGAAATAAGTGGAATGGGGATTTGATAGAAAAGACAAATATCCATTGGTGCAGCATGCACTGACACACAGAAGAAATGTGACTCATACATGGATTGTGCAATCACAGATTCACAGAATAATCAGGTTGGAAGAGACCCACCGGATCATCGAGTCCAACCATTCCTATCAAATGCTAAACCATGTCCCTCAGCACCTCGTCCACCCACACCTTAAATACCTCCACAGAAGGTGAGTCAACCTCCTCCCAGGGCAGCCTGTTCCAGTGCCTAACAACTCTTTCTGTGAAGAATGTTTTCCTTATGTCAAACCTGAACCTCCCCTGGCAGAGTTTGAGGCCATTCCCTCTCATCCTGTCCCCTGTCCCTTGGGAGAAGAGCCCAGCTCCCTCCTCTCTGCAACCTCCCTTCAGGTAGTTGTAGAGAGCAATGTTACATGGTGACCCTATTCAAAGGATGTCAGTAAAGTTTTGCCAATGAATTCAATGGTATTAGAACTTGTTCCCTTTACAGCCCTCGGCAATCCTGTGTAATAGCTGATGAAGGCAAAACTTCATTAAAAAAGGGAAGTTCCGCTTGTGTGAAGTGGAACCCTGGATGGAGAGACTCCAGAAGAAGCTTGGGCTGCACATCTCAACTCCTTCCTTGAAAAGGTGAGAACTTAATTTATTTGATAAAAGCTAGTCGTCTCATTGAAAGCTGAATATTTGACTTAATTCTGGTTTGTGTTTTCGTCAAAGAATGGAAAACTTTCATTAGGAGATTTATGGGAGAAAACAAAGTCATTTACAAGCTGTCTTGGGAAATGGTACATGTGACTTGACCAGAAGTCTTATAATATAATTCATATAACTTGTTCAGGCAGAGAATGGAAAATGCTAAGATTTTCATAGTTTTGTTGAATTCTTGAAATATTTTTCCTGACGTTAATGGTTAAGTTCCAATCCAATGTTTACCCTTTTCTTTTCTTAGAATAAAGCTTTTCAGAAAGAGGGAGAGATGTGTAAAAGGTGTTGTCTTTAAAACGCCACTTATAATAGACATATTAGTGTCTAGAGGTATATTTATAGTCTTCGGAATGCGTCTGGAAATATATATCATACTAGAAGTAGCCAGATTTTGATTTATTCAGGGTGCCTAATAATGAAGCAGATGTATCTACTCCCTGTTGGGAAAGTATTAGGAATTAATTTTCTGCTCGTACAGAGTAGAGACAAGGGCAGGTTTTGCTGTGGTATGAATAGGTGTGGTCCTTGAGCCCATTCACCATGCCTCATCCAGGTCAGGACACAATCCAGAGAGAAGTAACTTCCCTGATAGTTTTGATCTTTGTGCTGCTGCAGAACTTGATCAAAAATTCCCACCATGCACGATCAATAACTGTGGCCATTGAAGCAAAACTAGAACAATTAGTAACCCAAGTGAGCAACACTGGAAGCTGAAAGGAGCAGGCTAGTGAGGTATGACACAGATAGATGCCAGCAGTAAAGAGTGGGAAAATAAAGTAGAACATCTGTCCAATTTGCCTAATTGTGTAATAAAAGTAAAAGAAATCTTAGTTCCTGACGTAGTGCACCAAAAGTTCATGCAAAAAATATTCAAAGCATGGTGCAGTTTGAGAAAAGGAAAGATGATAATTTGTTGTGTTGCTAGAGGCCTGGCTGGCAGGTTTTCTTCTGGTGAAGGTCATGACCAATGGTTTGCATTAGCAGGCTGAATACTGAAACAAAGTCAGAGACCTGGTCTCTCTCCAGGTTTGTTTCTGACCAACTGAGTATATTTTTCCCAATACGTAGTGTTCTTTCACTTTCTACCTGTTGTCCATCTCCTGTAAATCTCAAGATCTTTAGGGGAGGGGTTGATTCAGGTCTCTGTGATTTCAGTCTTGACTGGAGCTGGCAAGTGTTATTGTAAAACAAACTGTCTCATAATTAAGAAGCACAAGGTAATGGTACGGAAAAATTACTTATCCTGAGAAATCTATGTCCAAATATCACAGCAATATTGGATAAGAATCAAGAATAAAAGAATAAAGAAGTAAGAATAAAAATTGTTCAAAGCATGTGATAGATATATGGGAGGTGAAGAAAGGGAATGTCCGGTTTGAAATTCTTTAACTCCATACTTGGCAGAAGTTTAGACATCTATGTCATGAGATGATGATTTTAAAAGCATAGGTAGGATCAACTCAAACCTGTTAAATGAAATGCAAAAGCAAACATTAGATTACAAAATTTCCAGCAGGACCTTTATTTCCTAGATATCCCCTACCTGGGAATCCTAAGGGGAAGAAGTATTCTGATTCAGAAGAGACACAAGGCCTGAAATGCCAGTGCTTTCCACAAGCTGAAAATTCTGGAGTTTGACTCAAGTCCATAGCCTGGGTAAGCACCAGGTATGCTGAGGCCAGAATCATAGAATCATAGAACAACCAGGTTGGAAGAGACCTACCAGGTCAGAGAGTCCAACCATTCCTATCAAAACTAAACCATGTCCCTCAGCACCTCATCCACCCGTCCCTTAAACACCTCCAGGGAAGGTGAATCAACCACCTCCCTGGGCAGCCTGTTCCAATGCCCAATGACCCGTTCTGAGAAAAACTTCCTCCTGATGTCCAGCCTAAACCTCCCCTGGTGGAGCTTGAGGCCATTCCCTCTTGTCCTGTGCCCTGGTACTTGGGAGAAGAGCCCAGTTCCCTCCTCTCCACAACATCCTTTCAGGGAGTTGGAGAGAGCAACGAGGTCTCCCCTCAGCCTCCTCTTCTCCAGGATAAACATCCCCAGCTCTCTCAGCTGCTCCTCATAACACCTATTCTCCAGCCCCTTCACCAGCTTTGTTGCTCTTCTCTGGACTCACTCCAGAGCCTCAACATCCTTCTTGTGCTGAGGGGCCCACAACTGAACACAGGATTCGAGGTTCAGTCTCACCAGTGCTGAATACAGAGGGAGAAGAACCTCCCTGGAACTGCTGGTCACACTGTTTCTGATCCAAACCAAGATGCCGTTGGCCTCCTTGGCCACTTGGGCCACTACTGGCTCATGTCAGCCAAAACCCCAGGTCCTTCTCCTCCAGGCAGCTTTCTAGACAGACTTCTCCTAGTCTGTAGCTGCCCAGGGTTGTTGTGCCCCAAGTGCAGGACACGGCATTTGGGCTTGTTAAGCCTCATCCCACTGGTCTCAGCCCATGGATCCAGCCTGTTCAGATCCCTTTGGGGCCTCCCGACCCTCCAGCAGTTCAACACTTCCACCCAGCTTAGTGTCATCTGCAAACTTGCTAAGGGTTGTGTTTCTAAGGGAATGTGCTGCATTCTTTACCTTGCCAGCTATGAGCAAAACATGAAGGAAAAAAGTTTCCAAGTTATGTAAGAAATCTGGCCTTGGATTCCTATTACTGATAAAACTAATTTTATATCAAAACATTGGACAATGCCCCATTGGAGAACAGTGGAGAGAGTGCAAATCCCATAGACAATGGATGTTGAAAGCTGTATAATAGTCTTATCATTTTCTGTAGCAGCTTTGGTTGAGAGTGCTGTAATTAATTATAAGAAAATGACAAATGGTCAAGGCTGTAGTGAAGGCAGTGGCCCTGGTACTTGACATTGTATTGCAGCTGGGGAAAAGCTTGACAAATCAAGGTTATGTTAATTTATTAGGCAGTTATTTGTGCCAAGTTGAATAAAAGGAAGAAAAAATAAAAGGTGGAATGCCACTGTAAAAATTAAATATTTAGGGAATTTTCATCATCTGTATACTTTATTCTTTAAAGGAATTTTATTCATTTAACTTCTGTTCCAGATGTTTATTTTCATGTAAATCATACCTCACACAGTAGGTAAACACTGCAAATCCATATATCCTCACTAGTTTGTTATATCCTCTAGTGTCAGTGGAGTAAAATCTTAGTTTGGTCAAACAGGGGTTCAACTGCTTGTCAATAAACTACAAGTCTTTCACATGCTATCCAGTTTAATTCTTGTCAAAATATGTGTTTCGAAATACTGCCTTCAGCCATTCTGATTCTTCATTCGTGGTCTTGGCAAAAATCAGCAGTCTCATAGTTAATTTGTTGAGTTAGCACTTGGGGGAAAGTAGATTAGAGCCTTGGCTGGGCTGTTTACTTAGATGACCGCTTATTATGCTTTTTTCTATCTTCCATATTTCAATGCTAATTCCTAATAACCGGAACATTTTTCAGCTGTACAGATCCAAACAAAGCTTTCAATAGGAGTAAACTTATGCGCAAGATTAATATTTGTGTGTAAACTGAAGTGAGCTGATTGCTTTCAGAATACCCTAGCGTCCCTCTTGGGAGGGATTTGTTCTTCTCATGTAGATCATAGAGTCATAGAATCATCAGGTTGGAAGAGATCCACTGGATCATCGAGTCCAACAGTTCCAACCAATCTCTAAACCATGTCCATCAGTACCTTATCGACCTGCGCCTTAAACACCTCCAGGGAAGGGGAGTCAACCACCTCCCTGGGCAGACAGTTCCAGTGCCTAATGACCCTTTCTGTGAAGAATTTTTTCCTTATGTCGAGCCTGAACCTCCCCTGGCAGAGCTTGAGGCCATTCCCTCTCAAAACACGACAAAACTCACTGAAGCCAAATGAATAACATGTGACAAACAGTGTCCAGGCATTCTGGATCCCTCTCTCCTTCCAAGATTAATACACAGTCCGTAGAAATTGTCATTGTTTTATCAATCCTTGGAGAGCATCGTGCTACTGTCCAAATGGGCTTGTATAGAAAATGGACCTTTAAAGGCCAGGAAATATTCTACTAATTCTCCCTGAGCAACAGCATATGGGCATTTAGCACAGATGCTGCTCTAATTATGATACATTGGGAACTTTGTCAATAGTCCTAAAATCTGCAGCTCCAGTTATAACGGATCGCAGGTAGCAGTTGTTGCAAAACACAGATTCTTAAAAGTCACCTAATCTTCATTAATCTATACATGTCGGGTTTTGAAACTTTAAAATATTCTGCACAGATAGAAAAGATCCTTTATGTGATGACACATCTTTTTTTTTTCTCTGAATGTTGGCTGCCTGGCTATTTAATTAGTTAACTTACATCTGACCACTATTACATTTCAGACCAGAATGTGACAACGTTGGATGGTGCTGCTTTTGCAGCTCTCCAGGTGGCTGTCACCAGCCCATCATTTCTGCTTTTCACCATTCATTAAATTATACTGGGAGGAAGTGAATGATCTAACTGTAAAATAACCACTGCTCAAAAAATCAGAATTTTTTTCTTTATCAGTTGAACACTAAGACTTGTGTCATTTTGCAGCATATGCCTGATTAGAGGCAACTTTGGCTGAATGTTAAGCATGTATCTACTGTGATGTGATTCCAAGCAGTGGTATAAATCTGTCTACTTAAATGTCTAGTATATCACTGGTATTCAAAAATTGTTTGAAGCGAAGTATTTCCAATTAATTTCTTGGTTTCCTCTGTGAACCAGAGCTGGGGCTCCAGTGGGTCCACTGATATGCAGTTTTTTCCCAGTGCTGCTCTTCATATATGTAAGATTCTTCAAGTTCTATTTAAACATGGTCTGATATGGCCATAGTCCCCTGGACTCTGTTGTGGGCTTTATGTACACTTGCAACGAGACTTATACACAATTGCTATGTACGGACTGCTTGGGGCAGACCTTCTCATACTGTGTTATACTGATGATGAAGTCCCAAAGGCCAGTGCTAAAATCATAGAATCATAGAATAACCAGATTGGAAGAGATCCACTAGATCATCAAGTTCAACCATTCTTATCAGACACTAAACCATGTCCCTCAGCACCTCGTCCACCCGTCCCTTAAACCCCTCCAGGGAAGGTGAATCAACTCCCTCCCTGGGCAGCTTGTTCCAGAGCCCAATGACCCTTTCTGTGAAAGCTCTCCAGCATTCTCAGCCGTTCCTCATAAGGCCTGTTCTCCAGACCCTTCAGCATCTTCGTTGCTCTTCTCTGGACTCTCTCCAGAGCCTCAACATCCTTCTTGTGGTGAGGGGCCCACAACTGAACACAGCATTCAAGGAGCTGAGTACATTTCTGATTCTGAGTGCTGAGTACAGAGGGAGGATCACCTCCCTGGACCTGCTGGTCACACCATTTCAGATCCAAGCCAAGATGCCACTGGCCTTCTTGACCACCTGGGCACACTGCTGGCTCACGTTCGGTCACTGTCAACCAACACCCCCAGGTCTTTCTCCTCCAGGCAGCTTTCTAGACAGACTTCTCCTAGTCTGTAGCTGCTCAGGGTTATTGTGCCCCAAGTGCAGGACCCGACATTTGGCCTTGTTAAACCTCATGCCACTGGGCTCTGCCCAGCAGCCCAGCCTGTTCAGATACCTTTGGAACCTTACAGTAGGAGAGCAACCTACTGCTGCTGCTTGCCAAGGCTAGAGATGGACTAACTGCCCTGTTGCTATTGATATTGGCTGCCCTCTAAGTGAGAGTGGACAATATGACCAACATATATTGACCGTTATGTGACCATACATAGTACTACAGTCTGAAGTTCTTGACATCAGTAAGAATCCTGATGTGGGGCAAAGTCACTTTCACATCAGTGTTGCAATTAAAGTTAGCCCCAAAGCAATTGGCAAGCTGGAATGAGGCTTATTTCCTTAGTCAAGTTTGCTGACTGAAGATGATGAGTCTGTGTTTTTCATTTTTTGTTGCTGAGGCTCAAGACATGAAAATGTGTCTGAAGCCTTTCATTTCCACCTATTGAAAGGAAAGAAATAAACAGATGGCTCTCATTAGCACAAGAGTGCTTTAATCTTTTGCACATTTTAGATTTTATTTTCCTTTCAATGTTTGTAAGTAAATTGGTATAAAATTAAGACTTCACCAGAGCAATTGAATTTCACACATTTCAATCCATGAAAGGAGAGGTGGACTCAGTCCAAATTGCAACAACTGATGTAATCCTGGCATCGTGGTTATTTATTATGATCAAAAAACTGCATTCTAAGTGAATGAAATGCAGCAAGGCTGCCCTTACATGTCTTACTCAAACAAAACTCATTTGAAAGCCTTGTGTACAACTTGGTGTCTTGCCTCTACAGTTCCACCAAGTGAGTTTATTTTAAGCTGGAAAAATACAAAGCTCATCATTTTAAGGAGTGTTTGCAAGAAACTGGGGATTCAATTTGTTTTCGGTATAAATGGCCAAAGTTGCAGGGACATTAATGGAGCTTTATAACTTTCCCCACAAATAAAATCATTTACAAACAACATGCAGTGCGATTCACCTGATAAAGATATTAAGATGCCTTGGTGGTTCTCATGGCTCAATAGCTGGATGCTCTTTAACTGATGAGCTAATAAGACCCTAATGAACCATCTTAAAGAAGTAGAAGTTACTAGAATTTCCAGTTTCAGAGCTTGTTTCTTCACCTTGCTTTTCTGCAGTTCATATTTACATAATTTTGAGTCAAGCCAGGCTGAGGGACATAAAACCATAGAGTCATAGAATAACCAGGTTGGAAGAGACCCATCGGATCATCGATAGACCTCATTACTCTCTACAAGTACCTGAAAGGAGGTTGTAGAGAGGAGGGAGCTGGCCTCTTCTCCCGAGTGACAGGGGACAGGACAAGAGGGAATGGCCTCAAACTCCGCCAGGGGAGATTTAGGCTGGAGATTAGGAGGAGGTTTTTCACACAGAGGGTCATTGGGCATTGGAATAGGCTGCCCAGGGAGGTGGTTGATTCACCTTCCCTGGAGGTGTTTAAGGGACGGGTGGATGAGGTATTGAGGGACTTGGTTTAGTGCTGGATAGGAATGGTTGGACTAGAAGATCCGATGGGTCCCTTCCAACCTGGTTGTTCTGTGATTCTGTGATTCTGATCGAGTCTAACCATTTGTATCAAACACTAACCCATGTCCCTCAGCACCTTGTCCACCCGTCCCTTAAACCCCTCCAGGGAAGGTGACTCAACCCCCTCCCTGGGCAGCCTCTGTCACTGCCCAATGACCCTTTCTGTGAAAAACTTCATCCTAATGTCTAACCTAAATCTCCCCTGGTGGAGCCTGAGGCCATTCCCTCTTGTCCTGTCCCCTGTCCCTTGGGAGAAGAGCCCAACTCCCTCCTCTCCACAACCTCCTTTCAGGTAGTTGTAGAGAGCAATGAGCTCTCCCCTCAGCCACTCTTCTCCAGGCTAAACACCCCCAGCTCTCTCAGAAAGCCAGGACTAAAAAAGCTTTAACAAGCTGACTTCTTCTCAATGATTAGTATGATGTGTCCAGGAGAGATTCCATGTAGCACTGAGTTAACAGTCCAGGGTTATGTTATGAACACTGGTTATTTCATATTGCTTGCAAAAGCAATGTTATCGGTGAATAATTACAAATGCAAACAGAAGGTTTTTGATATCCTTCCTGTAAACAGTATTATCCTCTGTAAGGCTTGTTTTATGTGATAGAAATTGAAGTCTGATCTTCTCTTCTTAATTTAAAAAAAGAGAAAAAACCTGAAAATTGGAGAGCTATAGATGTGCAACATCAGAAAATGAAGTTGAATAGTCTTAGGGAAAAATATTTTTATTCTGTCCCTCTTAAAACGGAATAGTATATTAAGTGGCTTTCCTAGAAGCTTCCTTAGTATCTGAAGAAAGGATAATTATTTTTGGTGCTACTGCACGGCATTGTGATTATTTTTTTTTAAAAAAAAAAAAAGCTAAGCTTTTCAGTTACATTGAGGCATTTTGTTTTGAGCCTGACCTTTCAGAACACTAGGTGCTTTAACAGAAAGTGGAGTACATCTCATTCTGGAAAGTTATTTTTAAATGGGAAAAAAAATGAATATTCTCACTAGACTAATATAGAATTTTTCCTCTCTTGCTATTTACTTGCATTAATTTGGATAAGGGAAACCGTTTCAAAAAATAACATGCCAAAATCTGAGTAACTTAAAAGGACATGATGTGTTTCACCCTTGCAAAGTTTGTTTTCCTGAATATTGAAACAAAAAACATTCTGTGTCTGCTTTACATACTGAGCGCGCTGTTCCCTGGGCTGTGTGGTCTGCTGGGGAGTCACTAGTCTGGTTTTAATGTTTGTGTATTGATAGGAATGGTTGGACTCGATGATCCGGTGGGTCTCTTCCAACCTGGTGAGTCTATGATTCTATCTGTTTCCTAGGGCAATCAATTTACAATCATTCAGTCAGGATTCAAATTAAATTTGCTTTACCTCTTTTCTATTACTTGTCACCTTTTAAATTAGATGTAGATAACTACTGCTAACATTTATTTTCATACAAAGGTTTTAAATGCTACCTTGACTATATTCTAAGCCTGAAAACTTTGTGACTATCAAGGCATCTTTTTAGACTATCATCATACCTTATGGCAGATTAAAGTACCCTGTATCCACCAAGAGCAGTGGTTTTCCTTCTTTATCTTAAGGTTCTAAAAAGATGAAGAGTGCATAAACTCTCCAACTGTCTTGTTCCATTGCTGAAATAACTTTAATATTTCATAGAATCATAGAATCATAGAACGAGGTCTCCCCTCAGCCTCCTCTTCTCCAGGATAAACACCCCCAGCTCTCTCAGCCGTTCTTCATCAGGCCTGTTCTCCAGCCCCTTCACCAGCTTCTGTGGTCTTCTCTGGACTCACTCCAGAGCCTCAACATCCTTCTTGTGCTGAGGGGCCCAGAACTGAACACAGAATTCAAGGAGTGGTCTCACCAGTGCTGAATACAGAGGGAGAATAACCTCCCTGGACCTGCTGGTCACACCGTTTCTGATACAAGCCAGGATGCCATTGGCCTTCCTAGCCACCTGGGCACACTGCTGGCTCATGTTCAGTCAGCTGTCAACCAGCACCTCCAGGTCCCTCTCCTCCAGGCAACTTTCTAGACAGACTTCTCCCAGTCTGTAGCTGCTCAGGGTTGCTGTGCCCCAAGTGCAGGACCCGGCATTTGGCTCTGTTAAAGCTCATCCCATTGAACAGGGCTGGACCCAGCACTGAGCCCTGGGGAACCCCTCTTGGAACTGGCCTCCAGCTGGATTTAACACCATTTTAAAGCTCTTCCAGCTGTCTACCATGGAGCTTCATTGCTACATTTTTTTTAACCTTATTGCTATTGTTCAGTTTTTTGCAATAGACATACTGTTGCCTCATTCTTAACAGACACACTTCTTTCTGTATTTAAGCACTCCTCCCTGAATTCTTTCCACTCTATACATATATTTGCACTTATACATGCATGTACACGCAGGGTGTTCTCTAGTTAAAAACATGGGACTCCTCTGATAAGAAACACTTGTTTCAGCAAAAGCAAAGAAATGAGACTCCCATAAGCTGTTTTTTGTCAACTGAGATATTCCTTGCATAGCCAGATAAAATTATTACAGTGACAAGTCAATTATAGGACACGAGACATAATTTCCAGCAGCAAGCAGTCAAACATAGTAGCAGATAACCTGAATATCTTTAAATTCATGGGCATACAGCTGATTTTTAAAGTAAGGAGCACTATCTGTTCCTTATGAAACATTTGGATTCAAATGTACATGCCCATATTCTTGAGTGCCACCTTTTATAAAAAGCCAATTTTGTACTGTTGGAGCGATACCTCTTCCTTCAGTTGATACACGTTAATAATTACCACACTGTAACTACCTGTGCTGTGTTAGTAGAGTTAATTAGATGATATAGAATCATAGAATCACCAGGTTGGAAGAGACCCACCAGATCATCGAGTCCAACCATTCCCACCAATCTCTAAACCATGTCCCTCAGCACCTCATCCACCTGTACCTTAAACACCTCCAGGGAAGGTGAATCAACTACCTCCCTGAGTAGCCCATTCCAGTGCCCAATGACCCTTTCTGTGAAGAATTTTTTCCTAATGTCCAGCCTGAACGTCCCCTGCTGGAGCTTGAGTCCATTCCCTCTTGTCCTGTCCCCTGTCCCTTGGGAGAAGAGCCCAGCTCCCTCCTCTCCACAACCTCCTTTCAGGTAGTTGGAGAGAGCAATGAGGTCTCCTCTCAACCTCCTCTTCTCCAGGATAAACAACCCCAACTCTCTCAGCCACTCCTCATAAGGCCTGTTCTCCAGCCCCTTCACCAGCTTCATTGCTCTTCTCTGGACTTGCTCCAGAGCCTCAACATCCTTCTTGTGCTGAGGGGCCCAGAACTGAACACAGGATTGGAGGTTGGAACCTGGAATTTGTTTAATGGATCTGAGCTGAGAAGCTTTTCAGGGCAGGAGGGATAAAAGCAGCAGGCCTTTCACGATGTTTGTGTGGATTTACTGGAAGACCAGGGGATGTATGGGAATGTGCTGCTATGGTTGCTGTCAACCTTGATGAAGACATAGACCCTGAGTATCCTTCTTTGCAGTCTATTCACTTCTGTGTCAGTGTAGAATCTACCTTTATGCGTAATCTTGTTTTATGCTGGGAAATGACCGCACCATGGAAAGCGAGCCTAATCCTATTGTTTTGGTAAATTAAGTGTCGGAAGAATATTGCACAGAAATTACTTGGATTTCCACACTTGCTTCACTTGACTAGCTGCTTACTACAGGGAATCCAGCCCTACCCACACTCCAACTGACCGAGGAAGGTGATGAGGAGGTCCTGTAGTCCAGAAGAACCTCTGTAGCCGTTTAGTGAAGTGCTACTTGTTCATTAATGACTGGATTCCTTCCTTTATACAATCACTTATGAAATTAAAGGTTTTTTTTAAGAGATGTGTCTGGATTAACTAGCAAACTACAAGCTGTAATTGTTCTTTCTTCTAGAAGATAAAATTTGTATAGGGGTAGTCTCATGATTTCCTACCCAGCAAGGTCTCCTCTGATCTTTACTCTTTCCCTGGAATATCATTTGCTTCCATCAAGCTCTTGTTGCCTATGGTATCATTCTCCTGTCAACTTCAACGCATCCTCTCCATCTCCTGTCTTTTCTAATAGGCTTTTCCTCCCTCCTGCTGCCTGCAGGCGTCCTTCACTTTGTTCTTAGTAAAGCGATGCTGGTCTTTTCTTTGCCAAGTTTTATCCCTCTTAGACATCAGATCCTTTCTCTGTCTTTGCCATCATATCCTCTTGTAGCTCTATTTAATCCTTCTGCAGGCCATCCTTGTTGGCACTCTGTCAGCTTAAAAAGCCCTCGTGGCTGCCACAACCACTAGCTTGGGTCATTACTGCCTTCCCGTTCCTGTTACAGCTTTTCTCCCCTAATCTCCACCCCCTAATTGAAACCTTTAGCTATTAATTTAATTTTAAAGTGTTGATTCTGTAGTTACTTCTCTATCTGAACTCTTGTCTGAGCTCTTTTTTTTTTTTTTTTTGCTCCTGTTTAATTTGAGATTATTCTTTGTTGTGACGGGAGAGTCTCCTATGTAAGCAAATGAGAGCAAATAGGAATAGGAATTGGAATAGGAATAGGAATAGCAAAGCTTGTTTCCCTGGAAAACTTTTTAAAAGTTATTTCATTCTCCTAGGTCTTTATTTTCTAGCTGTCCTAGGAGTTACTTCACAACATTAGGAGACCTAAACTGAAATAAGGGCAATTCACAACTTAATACTGTTGATTTGGTGGTGGTTTTATTTAGAAAAAAAAAAAAAAGCTATTCACAGTGTCAGACACATAGTTGAATCAGTGTATGGGATAAATAGAGTATGCGTTTGTTTCTCAGAGCTTCCACTTTAACACATTCTGTCTGTCCTCACATGCACTGTTCTTCTTCACCCTTCATTAAGAACTTTTCACGGTTGAATAACAGAAAGAGAATATGGCTTTGTACCTCCCCCAGGAAGTGTGGGACATTGTAGTTGCTTGGTAGAGAGTGGCGCACTAATGAACTCGGGCAAACACCTAATGCCGATGCCAAACCAACAGTTCTGCCAGCCCTGAAAGCACTGGCTTTATCTTTAGCATTGATCAAGACCTTGGGGAAAAAGCTGTCAGGAGATGAACCACCTATTGATTTGGTCTTCAAGGTTTTCTTGTGTCAGCTGCTGTGAGAAAGCTGTGCAACAGAGTTAGACAACTGGCAAACGACAACTTTGTTTTGAATTGGCACCGCTTCCGTTTGGGCATGCATTTCATTTCAGTGTTCAGTCTTTCTGTTGAGCTTGTATCGTAACTATTGACCCATTTTGAGTCTGAGTAATCAAAGAAGTCTTTGGGATGTGGTTCCCCTTTTTCTTACAGTTTCCAAAACCCAGTGTTCCTCATCCCCTATGTAAGGTAGCAGCTACAGTGCTCTGAACCTCACAGAGAGCTCCTTTTAAAGCAGTTACGTGGTAATGCAGAAGTAAAACTCATGGGAAAAGAAAATGTCATTTTGACTGTTCTGCTCATAGGAAGCTGAGGGAAAGAGATTCAATGAATTAGAGACAATGAAGGGAGTTGATCACAGAATCTTTATATATCCTAAGTGTACAGTTGCCTCCTGTATTATCTGGACTTCTTATCTGTATTATCTGGACTTCAGTAAAGCCTTTGACACAGTTTCTCACAGCATTCTGCTACGGAAACTGTCAGCCTCTGGCCTAGACAGATGCACACTCTCCTAGGTAGAAAACTGGCTGGATGGCTGGGCCCAGAGAGTGCTGGTAAATGGTGCTAAGTCCAGCTGGAGGCCAGTGACAAGTGGTGTCCCCCAGGGCTCAGTCCTGGGTCCAGTCCTGTTCAATGTCTTCATCAATGACCTGGATGAGGGCATTGAGGGTACCCTTAGCAAGTTTGCAGATGACACTAAGCTGTGTGCAAGTGTAGATCTGCTGGAGGGTAGGGAGGCTCTGCAAAGGGACCTAAACAGGCTGTACCACTGGGCAGTGTCCAACGGCATGAGGTTTAACACGGCCAAATGCCGGGTCCTGCACTTGGGGCACAACAACCCTATGCAGAACTACAGACTGGGAGAAGTCTGGCTGGAAAACTGCCAGGAGGAGAGGGACCTGGGGGTGTTGGTCGACAGCGACTGACCATGAGCCAGCAGTGTGCCCAGGTGGCCAAGAAGGCCAATGGCATCCTGGCTTGGATCAGAAATGGTGTGACCAGCAGGCCCAGGGAGGTGATTCTCCCTCTGTATTCAGCACTGGTGAGGCTGCTCCTTGAATATTGTGTTCAGTTCTGGGCCCCTCACCACAAGAAGGATGTTGAGGCTCTGGAGCGAGTCCAGAGAAGAGCAACGAGGCTGGTGAAGGGGCTGGAGAACAGGCCCTATGAGGAGCGACTGAGAAAGCTGGGGGTGTTTATCCTGGAGAAGAGGAGGCTGAGAGGAGACCTCATTACTCTCTACAAGTACCTGAAAGGAGGTTGTGGAGAGGAGGGAGCTGGGCTCTTCTCCCAAGTGACAGGGGACAGGACGAGAGGGAATGGCCTCAAGCTCCGCCAGGGTAGATTTAGGCTGGAGATTAGGAGGAGGTTTTTCACACAGAGGGTCATTGGGCATTGGAATAGGCTGCCCAGGGAGGTGGTTGATTCGCCTTCCGTGGAGGTGTTTAAGGCACAGGTGGATGAGGTCTTGAGGGACTTGGTTTAGTGTTAGATGGGAATGGTTGGACTAGAAGATCCGATGGGTCCCTTCCAACCCGGTTGTTCTGTGATTCTGTGAAACCTGAGAGGAGGTTGTAGAGAGGAGGGAGCTGGGCTCTTCTCCCAAGTGACAGGACAAGAGGGAATGGCCTCAAGCTCCACCAGGGAGATTTAGGCTGGACATTAGGAGGAAGTTTTTCACAGAAAGGGTCACTGGGAATTGGAACAGGCTACCCAGGGAGGTGGTTGATTCACCTTCCCTTGAGGTGTTTAAGGCACAGGTAGACGAGGTGCTGAGGGACATGGTTTAGTGTTTGATAGGAATTGTTGGACTTGATGATCCAATGAGTCTCTTCCAACCTGGTGATTCTATGATTCTATGAAACTTTTAAAGGCTTTTTTTTTATCTGAGAAGAGAACCAAAGCTCTTCTGACTAGGCTAACGTTGACATGTTAAATTATCGTTTCTGTGTACCATCAAGCATACAGAACTTCTCCATATACTTAACAAGTGAGACATAAGTGTATTGACTTGAACTGTTCCCTTTTACCTCACTGAGAGAAAAATCCGGATCTTAAAGTCTAGAAAAATGAGCTGAATTCTCAACCCTGTAAATGTTACTCTGTTAAAGCAGCTATGAATTATGATTTGGTAATCCATTTTATAAAGGATCTAGAAGCAGTGACCTTGTCACCCCTCCTTCACCAATCATCAAGAAATTTTAAACTAGTATTTTAAGTTAGGACTGCACTATACATATTAGAATTATTTGCCATGCATGGATGTTACAAACTCTGGATGACAGATTTCTACCTGACCAAGCACCTCTCGTTAGATGACTTTACTGTTCACTTGATAAGATACTGAGAATATTTATTCATCAGAGTCAAGTCAGAAGCTAGGATTCTTTCCAGTACAGACAGTTTCGGCAGATTCCTTTTCATGTTTCCCTGTAACTTTGATTTAACTTTCAGCCTAAATGCTGAGGCTGTTAGCACTGATTGGGGAAACACTACTGATACTCTTGAAAAAAAGTGTCTGTTCATCTCCAGCCAACTCATCTGAAAACATGAAACACTGAGAGGAGTGAAAAATGGAAGGAACCTCTTTACAACACTTGAAAAAGAGCACAGACTTGCTAAGGCTTGCTTTCTCTTGCACCACAGAAGGATGAAGTATAGAAAGAATCTTGAAAATCAGAAAGCATGGAGTTTCTGTGGGTGGTGCTGTAATATAGGAGACGTGACCCTAAAACTACCCTTGGCATCAAAGAATGTGCTTTTTCCAAGGGGAAATGCTAGAGCTGGGCTCTAGGGCAGCAGCAGGCACGATACATCACCTTGTTTCACTGCGGGAGGAAACATACTGGTTCACGAGAGAGTTGTAGCTACGGGCAGCTTGCCAGGTGCCACATCATATGGCCTCAGCTCTTCAGATTGCTTTAAGGAGAATAAAAAAAAAAAAAAAGAAAAAGAAGAGATGAACAAGTTCATCACCAACTGTCGTTTAGCTTTTAGGTCTATTACAGAAGTAATATTTCAGGCAGCATTTCTTGCAATACTGGGTCCCTGGGTACGGGGGTGGGAGTCTAATGGAGGAAATGAGTAGTACACACCAGTGCCTCTACAACAAAATACTAATCCAACCTCTTCTTCTGGAGTCCTGGCTTTTAGAAATATTCTGTTCAAATCTTGTTGAGTTTGCCCCTTTTTTCAATCTAACAGCTAACCAGTATATTAAAGCTATGTAATTTGATGGGTCCACCTTCCCGTTGTCTTTTTCCCCAGCTCAAACATTACATCTGTTATCGTTTGTGCTAGAGGGTGTGATTATTCTCTATAGATAGAAACATTCTATTGACTGAGTCAAAGGCATTTAGTTCGTCCAGTGAAGTTATTGTTTGGAGGCCAAGATGTCTCCAGTTCATATCCTGGTTCTAGTTTCCATTATTATGTGTGTGTGATATTAATTTCTGTCTTTGAGGGGAAAAGAAATCCATCTACTGCTATGAGAAGAGGGGAGAAATGAAAGTGAATGTCTGTGGACATCTCCCCTGGCATATCTTTTCATTTTGGCAATGGCAAATAGTAAGAGTTTCAATTTAAAGCCAGAAATAATTTTTCAGAAAATGTTGAAGGCGCCCCAGTTTTTATCTGGAGTAATTCTAGTTTTCTTCACAAGGACAGGGTTTATAACCTTGTGTTAAATGTTAAGAAATTTTAAAATATCAAGGAAATCAACCCTCCACTACAATGCATGTGACATTTATATGATAGAAGTAGCTCTCTCTTGCAGAGCCTCCTATACCAATTTGATCCAAACAGAAGTGCAGATCTTTGCTGCTGGAGTTAGTAAACT
This sequence comes from Coccyzus lansbergi, assembly GCA_033558105.1. Taxonomy (NCBI): domain Eukaryota; kingdom Metazoa; phylum Chordata; class Aves; order Cuculiformes; family Coccyzidae; genus Coccyzus; species Coccyzus lansbergi. Next base: position 471,030 of record JAUMJK010000633.1, on the reverse strand, counting down.
AAAACTGTGAAACAATTGAGCCAAACACCAAAGCAGCTGCTATGATTTATTCTTACTTAGAGAAATGCATTATAGTCATCATCGCTTTTTATCTCAGCCGTAGTGTAGAAAATTATCCTCCACTGTCACAATTTATAAAATACTCTTTGAATGTTTATCACCAATACACAATCATTACAACAGCAGCAAATGTGCAGGATTCATTTAACAGCTCTTCATAATATTCAAGTAATTTATTCTAGAGGTAATCAAAAATTGGCAGAGATGGAGGAAAAAAAAACTGTAATAAAGCCATTGAAGTTACTTTCCACTAATAGCAGCTCTATTAGTGGAGAAACTCAAAACTTCCTGGAAAAGGTAACACTTTTCAAGCAAGTGTGAACCTGAGAGAGGAGAAGTGTGAGACAGAGGTCCAGGAACACGCTTAGGGTTGCCAGACTGATCAGTGGCAGATCCTCAGTGGTCTAGTTCCCAGCCTGCAAGTCTTTCCTCGAGTAGTGTTTTCCTGCCTTCCCCTAGTGTTATTGGAAAAAGATCTTTTTCCAGTAATGTTTGCAGTTGCAAGCTTACAAATTTGGCCTTAAAAGTTCCACCTCTGAAATACAAATCTAATTCCCTGGCATCCTTCATCCATACCCATATCCATTTAGCTGTGTTATTTTATAGCTGTCAGTGAGCCAGAGTGACTCCAGTCTCATAGAACAGGCATCCAAAACTGAACACACACAAAAAAAGACTGAGGGCAGAGAGCATTCAAGTGGCTACCCTCCCCTACCTCTGTGGCAGGCAGCCAGTTAATTTATTTAAAATAAAAGTATTTCAGCCAGCTGGATAGTGGCACTTGGCTGCCCTTGCAAGGCCTCCTTGGCATTTACTCTAGCCAAGGGGTGACTTAAGTATTCAGCATGTGTAGAGGTAGCTGTCGATACCTAAGGCTGTGCACAGAATGAAGAAATGCAATACCCCAGCAACAAGTAGTTCAGCATAGCAAACACAAACACCCAAGCCTGACCCTTCTTGTTCAGCTGCTATGTTCGTGCTGCTGGTGAAGATAAAGGCACAAATGTCTGACCTCCTCCCTACCTCTGAAGCCGGTGTTGGAATAGGTAGCCGACTGCTCTCTGTTCTCTTGGAAGCACCTGTCAAGACTGTTGGAGAATATAGTGCCCAGGACATACCTGTTAGGGAATGCAGGGAAAAGTGAGGGGGAGCTTGTATCAGAAATGTGTGACCAGCAGGTCCAGGGAGGTGATTCTCCCTCTGGACTGAGCACTGGTGAGGCTGCTCCTCGAATCCTGTGTTCAGTTCTGGGCCCCTCACCACAAGAAGGATGTTGAGGCTCTGGAGTGAGTCCAGAGAAGAGCAACAAAACTGGTGAAGGGGCTGGAGAACAGGCCTTATGAGGAGCATCTGAGAGAGCTGGGAGTGTTTAGTCTAGAGAAGAGGAGGTTGAGAGGAGACCTCATTACTCTCTACAACTCCCTGAAAGGAGGATGTGGAGAGGAGGGAGCTGGGCTCTTCTCCCAGGAGCCAGAGGACAGGACAAGAGGGAATGGCCTCAAACTCCGCCAGGGGAGATTTACACTAGACATTAGGAGGAAGTTTTTCACAGAAAGGTTTATTGGGCATTGGAACTGGCTGCCCAGGTAGGTGGTTGTTTCACCTTCCCTGGGGGTGTTTAAGACACAGGTGGACAAGGTCCTGGGGGGTATGGTTTAGTGTTTGATAGGAACGGTTGGACTCAATGATCCAGTGGGTCTGTTCCAACCTGCTTGTTCAATGATTCTATGATTCATTGCTTAGCTTCATGCTAAGTCTCTCCAGAGCAGAGCTGTACTGACCGTGAGGGATACTTCACCAGAGCACCCAGGTTTCAACAGAGCAGAGTCACAGGCTGCAGAGTAGCCAAGGGTCACTTCTGTGTATAGTCAAATCCAGACAAAGAAAAGATACCTGTTCTTTTAATTATGCAATTCAGTACAAGAGTTCCGAGCTTTAAGAGTGCATCACAGCATTGGAATTATTTAAGTATTACAATTTCTTCTGTTACTTATAGGAGATTGATTTATTCAAGGTCATGACTCATGCTGCATTGATTTCTTGCCAGGGGATTTAGACCTTAAGTGATGGATTGTGTTGTGAACTGATAATTTTTTTAAAAATTGGTGTAACTTCACAGTATACATGTATTTGTTAATATGTACTGAACAGCAAATGTATTACAGCTCTCTATTCTATAATTGCTTCCTTCTGGGAAGAGCATTTAGACCACCAAACCCCTTTCCAGTAGCCTGCCATGCTGTTTGATAGCTTTTGTAAATGCTTTCAAAAATGATAAACATGATGAGCCAGGTCCTTAGTTGGTATAAATCATCTTCACCCCACTGGATTACACCAGCTGTCACTCTCTGAAGAGTTGTCCAAAAGAGCCTTTCGCTGGGTACCTGGCAGGGTTCAGCTGTGCCAGCCTGCGAGCTCTCAATGGCAACGCGTGTGAATTGTCCCAACGTGGATTCAGTCCTGCACCATCCACGCTCTGTTTTGGACGCTATGAGACTTTGTGCAAACCAAACTGAGCCTTTCTTCTGCTGGACCCACTGCAAATGATAGTAGACATCATCATTTACAGGCCCTGTGAGGAACGGCTGAGAGAGCTGGGGGTGTTTAGCCTGGAGAAGGGGAGGCTGAGGAGAGACCTCATTGCTCTCTACAACTACCTGAAAAGAGGTTGTGGAGAGGAGGGAGCTGGGCTCTTCTCCCAAGTGACAGGGGACACGAGGAGAGGGAATGGCCTCAAACTCCACCAGGGGAGGTTCAGGCTGGACATTAGGAAAATGTTTTTCACAGGAAGGGTCATCAGGCAGTGCCCAGGGAGGGGGTTGATTCACCTTCTCTGGAGGGGTTTAAGGGACGGGTGGATGAGGTGCTGAGGGACATGGTTTAGTGGGAATGGTTGGACTTCACGATCCAGTGGGTCTCAACCAACCTGGTGATTCTATGATTCTATGATTTCCTTCCTGCTCCACTGAAAGATGGTTTATGAATGTGAACCACGGCAAAGCAAAACTTGGGTAATATATATTTGATTCTTTAAACCAGGGGCTTTTTACTCTATTTCCCCCTCGATTTAATTTTCAGTTATTATGCTGAGTCTTTGACTGTGATGATCGCAGCGCTTACTGCATTTATTCTTCTTTTTAATAGAAAAAGGTAGATTAAATAAATAAGAGTTGCATTCACCATCATGAGTATTCATACCAAGAGCTTTTCTCTCAGTCAATTTATCTAATCATGGGAGCACACAGTGTAGCTGTCCAGTGCCAACTAATTGAAAATTTGAATATTAAGCTGGGGGGAAATGTCCCAAATAGAATCAAAAAGTCATAGAGCAACCAGATTGGAAGAGACCCACTGGATCATGGAATCCAACCATTCCTATCAAAAATGTGTGAGAAGTTCAGGAATTATTCACTGAAATTCATTTGATTTGATGGGTTTAGGAGGTTTTAGCTGGTGGTGTTTTTTGGGTTTGGTTTTTTTTAATGTTCTGGTGTGCCCAGTGTAGAATTTTTAAACAGGGAGGGAGAATCCACTAGATGTTGGCTATATGTGTTGTATGGTGAGCTGTGCTATGCCCTTGCTTATTGGTCTTCTTAATTAACGTATTTGGAACAGCAGCCAGGTAACAGGTAGTTCAGGAAACAGTTGACTTTTGACAACAAATATGAGTGTTCTGTGAAGTTCTGTGGACTCGATGATCCGGTGGGTCTCTTCCAACCTGGTTCATCCTATGATTCTATGATTCTGTAAGTTAAATGCCAAGGCTTTTTCACTATATATGCTGTTGCTAATTATAGAGTCATAGAACAACCAGGTTGGAAGAGACCTATCGGATCATTGAGTCCAACCATTCCTATCAAACACTAAACCAAGTCCCTCAGGACCTCATCCACCCATCCCTTAAACACCTCCAGGGAAGGTGAATCAACCACCTCCCTGGACAGCCTCTGCCAGTACCCAATAACACTTTCTGTGAAAAACTTCCTTCTAATCTCCAACCTAAATCTCCCCTGGTGGAGCTTGAGGCCATTCCCTCTTGTCCTGTCCCCTGTCACTTGGGAGAAGAGCCCAACTCCCTCCTCTCTACAACCTCCTCTCAGGTAGTTGTAGAGAGTAATGAGGTCTCTTCTCTACCTCCTCTTCTCTAGGCTAAACACCCCCAGCTCTCTCAGTCGTTCCTCGTAAGGCCTGTTCTCCAGCCCCTTCACCAGCTTCATGGCTCTTCTAATGGTTAACTGGCCTTTGTCCATTATCACAAGAGTGAAAGGGCATTCCTCTTTCGATATATCATAATTATTCAGCATAATGTTTTCTTAAATTGCTTGTAATCTTGCTTCTAGTGAGCATAGTGAAAGAAGGTGTAGACTGCAAACTACTCTTGGGGTAGCTGTGAATGGTTTTGCAGGTCCAACACAGTAGAAATCTGATCCCACGGAGAGCTTTCAGAGCATAAATCGGTAAATCAGCAGAAATCAGCACTTAGTAATAGCATGAGCCCAAATAGGTTTTGGTTCTTAGAATTAGTAAGTAAATTGCTGTTGATGAATAGCCCCATTTCCCAGGTTTAAGAATGACATAAATCGATGACTATATCAAGAGACAGACAGTAGTTTGCCTTGATTCCTGTGGTTAAACTTGTGTTAAGTATTTTCCAATTATCTGAATATCCACTGAAATTCTGGGCTGACAGTGCACAGGACAAAGGTCTGTGTTCACATGTGTGGTATCTGCGTGGAAAAGATTGTGTGACCAACAGCAGAGGTTTCTAATTGACATAAAATATTCATTTTAGTTGTTTAGATTTTCTGTGCATTTGGAAGTAGCCTGCAGAGTTCCCCATTTGTCAAATCATAAAATCATAGAACAACCAGGTTGGAAGAGACCCATTGGATCATCAAGTCCAACCATTTCTATCAATTCTTTTTTGCGTTTTCATGGTTAATTCCTGATCACCAGTATTCACTAGTTACCTGTCAGACTATCAAATCACAGGCATGGTCCTGAGAACTGTGGGAACATTTTACGGAGAACAAGGCCTGGATGCTGTGAGACTGATTGATACTGAACAACTTTAACAAAGCCTTGAAACTGAGAGCCGAGAGATAAACACATTCCTTCCAGCTGGAAGGAATACAAGAGCTGGTTCAGTGGGAATCAGTACCAGCTGAAAGAAAAACAGTTAACGAGAACTATCAACATAGTTAATTTTAATATAACTTGGTTTCTTAGCACGTGGAGCAGTTTAGCCAATAATATGTTAGTAGTAGCTTCACGGACAGCTACCTTTAACCAATAATACAATCATGGGCACCTAGTTATGTAACCAAAAAGGGTTTATAAAGAAACAGCTAAGCTCAATAAATCGAACGCTTGTTGATCATATTGATCTCTGCGCCTGATTCCGTGATCTCTTGTCAAGAGGAACAAGAACCATACTTATGAATTTCTGGTTAGAGCATCATGAGGGAAGAGGAAGGAAGAGGTTTTACCTGCTGCCGCAGTCCCCAGAAGGTAATACTACTTGTTGCCACAATCCATAGCTGAGTTTCATGATGAAGTTTCAAAAAAAAATCATCCTATGCCAGCATTGTACTGTTAAAATACAATTTCCTTTTCTTTGCTGATATTGTTACCTCCCTCCGCTACTCCTCAACTTGCTTCCTGCACTCCAATACTGAACAGAAAGGAGAGTGCTGGCCTTGGGTGCTCTCCCTTCCCTTCCCTTCCCTTCCCTTCCCTTCCCTTCCCTTCCCTTCCCTTCCCGCACCTTCCCTTCCCGCACCTTCCCTTCCCGCACCTTCCCTTCCCTTCCCACATAGGAGGTTACAGAAAGGCTCTGTACCATTGGACACTAAGCCAATAGGGCACGTTTTACATAATGAGAAGATGAGTCTTTCCAGCCAGTACTGGAAGACAGACTTACAGTTTTTTCAAGTGACTGCATTCTCACATGGGAATAGAGCAAGATGGGGCCCTTGAAAAACAAAATCTCATTGTCCTCCTCACCTGTTCACTGTTCAGCATTCACCGTCTGTCGAAGTGCTAAGATTCCAATAAAACTTCATCAGTCCTGATCTTTGAAAAAGCCCTCCAGATTTCATTAAGCAACACTGTGAAATGAATGGACAGGGTAAAATTTAATGAGAATAACTGGGCTGTGTTTTAGATGCCAATCAGCTTTATAGCGATGAACGATGTCAAGACAGATGAAAAACAATGTACCAGAGAAGTATCACCATTGGGAATGAGATAGTGATTCCTGCATAGAGAGAGATGGATACATTTGCTTTAATAATGTCTGAATGAGAATCTCAGTTTTCATTTTCCGTAATATCATTTGGCAGATTTTGAAGGCTGCTGATATTTTTTCAGAAAAGGTTCATGACCCATCTTCTAGAGGTGAGCAGGAAAGAAAGCCTTCACCAACTTGTTCCAATTAATTATAATATTATTCACATACTCTTCTAATTATTTCAGGATATATTCCAAGTATTTTTAGCTGGATCCTGATGATAATGAACTTCCAAGGCCTGTTTTCCTACAGCTTGCAGTGTCATGCTAAATGGACTGAAACAAGAAATGTCACTGTGCCTGGGCTGTACTGGAGCCAGATCATAATTTGCAAGTGTGTTTTTTTGGGAGCTGCTGATAAATTTCTCACCACCTCCTTGCAGAGAGAGCCGAACAGTGCAGAACACTTCCCACTGCTGAAATCTGGGAGTGAGAGATTTTCAGGCTGATCTTCTTGACAGTGACCAGTAAAGCATAACTCAAGGCTTTAAAAAGGACTAAGAAATCTTGGGTAATGCAGTTCTTTGTTGTCTGGCAGACACATGCAAAAGCACCTGGCATTTGCAAGGACAGAATACAGGTAAGCCCCACCTTAGGCACCTCAGTTTACTCAGGGAAACTGTCTCCAAAATCAGTCTTTTGATCACAATATTAATGGATTACTTAGTACTTGCCCAGCCTGAGGTGGGGGTTGTATATATAGAATCATAAAATCATAGAATCACCAGGTTGGAAGAGATCCACCAGATCATCGAGTCCAAACATTTCTATCAAAATATAATATGCATGTCTTTTCAACACTAGTTTATCTCTTTTAGAGAAAGTTAAAAAACATAGAAATAGTGAAGAGTAAAAGTAGGAAACTGAAGGATTAGAGCACTGATATAAGATGATTAATAACTAAATAACATGCATTAAAAGATATGGAGTGCAGGAGCCAAATTCTGATAAAAGCTTATTGTTAAAGTCAGGGAAACATTAATGCAGGCAGCAGGTGCTCAGTGATGCTCCAAACTTAGCCTCAGTGCCTGCACGACCAGGACACTGTATAGAGAGGATGGACAGGCTGTTGGTTCACCATTTGTTTAATTGGCAGTCATTATAGGAGGCTGGATTTCTGCAACAATGAGTAGAATCCTGGAAACCATTGGGACAGGAGCATCTCAAATTGGTTTGGAGGCAGTATAATTATCTAGAATGTCATTATTTTCTGTCCCAGTGAAGGGGCTGAAATCTTGCACATTTTCCACTAAACATTCTCAGAAATAATTGAGCCATCCATACATAATAAATAACAACTTGATATTGTCTGGTGCTATTTGCAAAGCAATAAAACCAGCAACATTCTTGGGTGAAGTAACACAATTAACATTCTTTCTGCATAGGGACAGCATGATTTTTTTCCTGTAATGACTTGGGTGGCTTGATGGCAAGTTATAGGAGGGAGGTTTATTCTTCTTCTAGGGTAACAATATGCTATAGAGTAAACATACTCTAATTTCTGCTCCCTCTTGTCAGACCTTTGATTGTTCAAGAAAAAAGTACTTCAGAAAAATGTAGCATGGGATGATTGAACAATGTGGAGATAAACACGAAACAGACAGAATGGAAATTAAAGGCTCTCATCAGCAGTGTAATTTTTTACCACGGCGCGAATGTTTTCTTCAGCACCGTAATAGAAACTCCTAATGTGAAATATTAAAGCACTTCCCCAAAATAAATTCCAGTCCTATTACAGCAGTTATATGTAGTTTGATGGCTCTTAGCGTATGGGCCAAAAGTTTTCTTCAATAACTGAAGTTGTTATTGTCACTATTAGCATCTCTGCCATAGAATCATAGAACAACCAGGTTGGAAGAGACCCATCGGATCATTGAGTCCAACCATTCCTATCAAACACTAGACCATGTCCCTCAGGACCTCATCCATCCATCCCGTAAACCCCTCCAGGGAAGGTGAATCAACCACCTCCCTGGGCAGCCTCTACCAGTGCCCAATGACCCTTTCTGTGAAAAACTTCCTCCTAAAGGAAGTTTTCACCTGCGGATACTTGCCTCCTGTCTCAGAGAGGTATCCATTGTGGTGACTGCAGTGAAGTGGTGCTTTGGGAGCCACGCTTCTGGATTTCAAACTGACACCAGCAATACGGGAAAAGAAAAACCGACGGATCTTGTTTTCAGTACTGCTCTATTCTTAGAGAGGAGCTACATTGGGAGGATGAGTTGTTTTTAAGAGTTTGCCAGCAAATGATAGATCTTCTCCTGGGTCACGAATTCTTGTCACCTTGTGTATTAATAGGATCTGCCAAGGTTTTATGATGAGTTTCATGGCTTACAGTAAGTCACGTGGGTAACAGAACCACAAAGAGTTGAGCATCTGTGACCCATATACTGAAGGAAAGGGAAGAACAGCCGAATAAGGACACGGCGTTTGAGTCAGGAGCTTGATTGGCTTAGCAAAAAATGTTTATGCAATGCTCTGAAAATCAATTGGAAAGCTCTGCTGCAGTGCAAAGCTTTGTAAGTAATGTGGGATTATCTCAGTTACCATGTGCCACCCTCACACAAAACTGCACACTTGTGTTTGTGGAGAGATTTGGGGAGTGCTATGCTCAAACATCATCCTCTCCCAATTAAACAAACAAAATGTTTGTGAGATTTCAACGAGTGCCTGACCCTGTGTGTGTATGGTCACAGAGTCTAATTCCACTGGCAATAGTCACTGATGCTCCCACATGTTGGCCTAAGTGTTTTAAGCCATTTGTGATAAACAAGAGGAAAGTTCATCTTCTGGTCATGTCTTCTTGCATTTTGAAGGCTCAGAGGTTGGAAATACTGCAGAAGACTTGCCCCTAAGGGACTTGCAATGTCAGCTCTTAATAGGATTGCCCTACTGCCAGCGGATGGTATTTATTCTTAGACAGTCAGAATATTTTGGACCCACTGAAAGGCCCACCTGGGAGAGACTTTACAGCAAGGATACCCAGGAGGACAAATTCTGTGACCACAGTGCATGCCTGTGGCTTTGAAATTTGAGAAGGTCAAAAAAGCCATTTGGCAAACTTCATGGCATCAGAATAGTTTGCACCAGCTGAAAATTTATTCCATTTGGATGTGAGGTTTTTTCTTAGTGATAAAGGAATTGCAGCTGGAGAAGTAGACAGATTCTCTACTGTTGTACTGTATCCCTTCAAAATTTGCAAGCAAATGAGACTTTCCTCTTCTCACCTCTTAGTATCACATATTTAGTCCAACACCATTGACCATGGCAGTTCTTCACAGGCCTTATGAGGAACAACTGAGAGAGCTGGGGATGTTTATCCTGGAGAAGAGGAGGCTGAGGGGAGACCTCATTGCTCTCTGCAACTCCCTGAAAGGAGGTTGTGGAGAGGAGGGAGCTGGGCTCTTCTCCCAAGTGCCAAGGGACAGGACGAGAGGGAATGGCCTCAAGCTCCACCAGGGGAGGTTCAGGCTGGACATTAGGAAAAAAAGTTTCACAGATAGGGTCACTGAGCACTGTCAGAGGCTGCCCAGGGAAGTGGTTGAGTCACCTTTCCCTGGAGGTGTTTAAGGGACGGGTGGATGAGGTGCTGAGGGACATAGTTTAGTGTTTGATAAGAACGGTTGGACTCAATGATCTGGCGGGTCTCTTCCAACCTGATCACTCTATGATTCTACAATTCTATGATTCTTCAGTGTCAGAGACAGCATGATGCCCTAGTGCAATAAGCATCCTCCTTCCTATTACATGTGTAGCTGATTCCAGCAGATTGTCCTGAATCTGAATCTGTCCTGCATACCTCTCCTCGTCTGCAGGAGTGAAACCTCTTCCAGAAAAACTGGAAGGTATCTGAGAGGTATCTGACAGATGTGACCACAAACATTTGTCATGGAATAAGGGAATCGTAGTTTGTCTACAGATGGCAGTAAATAGCAGTTAGCTTTTTAATTAAATGGTGAAGAAACAAATTAATAATTAGCATATAGATAAAGTGAATTAGCCCTTGTGTTGCACATTAAATTCTATCGCAGCTATTGGACTGTAGTGCACTATTGCAAATTACTAAGCTGAAATCCATGCCCTAATTATTCGCCATGATGTGCATGTCTCAGCTTTTGTACTAAGTGAATGTAGGTAAAGATAAAAACATATTACAGAAAGCTAGGATTCTAGTGTAAGATGGGCCAACGCTAATTACTGGCTAATCATTGTGTTAGAGTAATTACATTATGTCCTTTCACAGCCTTGATTAGTGCCAAAATGAACAGTAGCGTATAATTTGTCACAGAGGAGTTAATTTTTCTCGTTATCATAACAAGATAGTAGTTTATTTTTTTCTCAATATTTTTCAGGATTGTATGATTTTTGAACAGTTTTCCTGTCTTGTTTAGCTGTAAGGAACTGTTTTGCAAGCACTGTCAGTGTCAAATTTAAGGCAGGTTTCATTCTGTAATGTTCTGATGGGTGAAAGCACTAACAGGTCTTGTGGCAGATCAGTTGAGTGGATGGGATGATTATATAAGGCTCCATTTGCAAAATTATTTTTTTAGTAGTCTTACCAGAGCCAGATGGAACTTTTCTCTAACAAGTGTGACAGTAAGGAGTCTTTTTTTTATTGTATAGCTAGGAAATCTCCCAGGCCTGATACTCCTTTCCTGGCAGCCTTCTCTTTCTGGACCCAGAGCAGCGCTGTCCTATCCTTGTAATACACTCAGCATCCAAAATACCTGAAATAAAACTAGTCAAACAAGCTGATAGTAGAGAAAGTCAACACAGTATTTTTGAAGAACTGTTTACCATGATAGAAGTTATGGCAAGATGGATGATTTGAATCTTTAGAGCAAGTGAATAGTTAGAAACATCCATATCCTTTGCTTAACTTGCACCCCCATTATTCCACAGGCATGTGGAATATATCATTAATTTTAAAGAGGGAAATGAAACCAAATTGAAGGACCAAGATTCAAAGGCAGTACCCAAGCATCACCATTTCTTCTTTCGGTAATGGCTCAAAAATGTGTGTTGAGCTTCTTGTGACAGAGTTGGCAGACGAGTGCTTCCAATTAAATACAAATTCTTTGCAGGTCAAAATTGGAAAGTTTTCCTAGCTGAAGGTGATTGTGTTAAACTTGGTGAGGACAAATGGCTCTTGGATTCCTAAAGGTTGCAGTATATCTACCTTTCATATATTTATACAGATGGTTCTTTCTGTCTGGCTCACCTAATATAAAACTATTTTGGGGAGATGTTTCATTCAAAATTAATGATATAACTTATGTCTTGCAAATCCTTCTGTCCTTGACATACTGAATCCATTTCTTGATCTCGACTGATATGATCCTAGAGAAATGGCCAGGCTTTCCGTACTTTTTTGTTACGGATGTAGCCGAGTCTGAAAAGCAGTTTCTTTTCTGAAGATTCTGAGGCAGGTTTTTTGCATGATCTCTAATTGGAAGTAATTTTCAAAAGAGCTCAGTATCTGGCACAGTTTTATGAGAAACTGGTCACTTCTTTTAGTACCTGAATATATTAAGACCTCTTTTGAAAAATCTGACCCCAGCTCTGAGCGCTGAAAACATTTCAGGATCTGATGTGGTTTTTTCCAGCCTGTAGACAGCGAGATAATCACCTGTGTCTGGTATTAATACTGAGGAAGAACCATGCTCCCAGTATCTTGCCTGGGACTCCATGACTGCATCTACACTAATAAATTAGAATCATAGAATCATAGAATCACCAGGTTGGAAGAGACCCACTGGATCATCGAGTCCAACCATTCCTGTCAAACACTAAACCATGTCCCTCAGCACCTCATCCAGCTGCGCCTTAAATACCTCCGGGGAAGGTGAATCAACCACCTCCCTGGGCAACCTGTTCCAATGCCCAATGACCCTTTCTGTGAAAAAACTTACTCCTGATGTCCAGCCTAAATCTCCCCTGGTAGAACTTGAGGCACTCCCTTTTGTACTGTCCCCTGTCACTTGGTAGAAGAGCCCAGCTCCCTCCTCTCTACAACCTCCTTTCAGGGAGTTGGAGAGAGCAATGAGGTCTCCCCTCAGCCTCCTCTTCTCCAGGCTAAACCCCCCCAGCTCTCTCAGCCGTTCCTCATAAGGCCTGTTCTCCAGACCCTTCACCAGCTTCGTTGCTCTTCTCTGGACTTACTCCAGAGCTTCAATATCCTTCTTGTGCTGAGGGGCCCACAACTAAACACAGGATACAAGGAGCAGTCTCACCAGTGCCCAGTCCAGAGGGAGAATAACCTCCCTGGACCTGCTGGCCACACTGTTTCTGATCCAAGCCAGGATGCCATTGGCCTTGTTGGCTACCTGGGCCACTGCTGGCTCATGGTCAGTCGGCTGTCGACCAACACCCTCAGGTCCCTCTCCTCTTGGCAGCTTTCTAGACAGACTTCTCCCAGTCTGTAGCTCTACATAGGGTTGTTGTGCCCCAAGTGCAGGACCTGACATTTGGCCTTGTTAAACCTCATCCCGTTGCTCTCAGCCCATGGATCCTGTTCAGATCCCTTTGCAGAGCCTCCCTACCCTCCAGCAGATCCACGCTTCCACACAGCTTAGTGTCATCTACAAACGTGCTAAGGGTACCCTCAATGTCTTCATCCAGGTCATTGATGAAGACATAGAAGAGGGTTGGACCCAGCACTGAGCCCTGGGGAACTCCACTTGTCACTGGCCTCCAGTTGGAGTTAACACCATTTACTACCACTCTCTGGGCCTGGAATGAATGGGTATTGGGCATGGGCTCCCACACTACTGCTTGACCATCCTTAGCATTCACACTGTTCAGGGCAGCTTCAACCAACCTTTTTTCCAGACAGTGCCTGGCCTTGATTTGGGGTAGTCAAGGACCACTGCCACTCTGCACAAAGCTACTTTGTACTGAGAGGACAGAAGAATTAGTTGTAGGGATGAGAGCCTGTGCGTTTATTAGGGTGAGGAGAGGAGAAAAAGGGGAAAAGGCAGGATTTGTATGAGCTAGTATCTAAACAGGCTGATGCATCCAGCCAAGGAGCTGACAGGTGATGATGATGTTTCGGAACTCTGAAGTATTATTTACTTTTATCTATGGGTAATAATAGATTCTTGTGTGTCTACCTCCTTCTGAATGACTTATTTTCATGGAGAGGAATGTGCTTTTCCAACATTGCCCTGAGTGGGAAGGCTGCTTCTTTTTCTGATTTATGGAGAGTACAAGTCTAAACTGATGTCCCAGAGGTTGCCTTTAGAGGCCCTTTCCTCAAAGAGAGGTGCCACCAAGCAATTTGCCTCCACATTAGGAGATGACATAGAAAGCTTCAGAGGAAGCTAAGTAATAATGGGTCTCCTAAAGATGTCACTAGACTTGGCTCCCGTGACAGACAGAGTGTTAGAGCTATCTGTTTGTATCTAATATTAATGCCTTCAGTTTTGAAGAGATGGGCTAGAATCTAGGCTGTCAGCAAAAATGTCCCATTTCTTCATCTGATGAATCTAAAGAACTGCCTAAACCTGACAGTGGAATCTCATTAATGGGGGGGAAAAAATACCAACATGTGAAGACTTCACGCCAAACAAATCTGCGGTAGGAAATCTCACCTCTCTTTTATGTCTGTGTTCTGAGGAAACATCACCTAAGAGGCACCACAAAGTTTCTGCAGAGATGTCAGAACCACCCTCTGTGTTATGGGGAGCGTGCAGTAAAGCTCAATAATTGACAGGCTGATTTTGTAAGAGCCGAACACTTTCTATTAAGCATGTAGCCCCATTAACTCGCATATAGACATTCAGTACTGCCTCTTTCCAGCCTGATCCTCCTCTTGCAGAAAGAGTAGCAACATACAAAGTGCCTTTTTGTGAAAATACAAACAGACCCTGAGTCACAGTCAGTGACTGCTATGGTAAAATGCAGGGTTGTGATGCAGACCTGCTGTAAATCTTTGAACAATCCTTTTGCCTTTTGAGACTTTACTGTCTCCCTCTGTTTGCCTGCCTAGATTGCCTGGTTCTACAGGGCCACGTTGGTTCTCATACTGTTTGCTGTGCTTTTCATAATAGAGTCTGAATCTTGGATAGCTGCTATTAATCATGAATTATGTATTAACAGTAACGTGGTGGAGTCAGCTCGCACAACCTTATCTGATAAGTGGAATAGATGAGAATTATAGACTATATTTTACAGGTAAGTGGAAGAGTGGAATTGCTGGGGGATTCAAGGGCAGAGTTGCCATGGGAGTAGTAACAGAAAGGAGCCAGACAAAGGAGCTTCATGTTTTCTGAAATCTGATTCTGTTGTCATTTTTCAGTTTGCTCTGCGGTTTGGATAGAAGTGAGATGGCAAACCAGTTAACCCACTGTGCAAGGTCATGTTAATAAATGATTGAAGAAGCAAGAGAAGGCAACTCTTGAGCAGCCCCTGGTAACTTTGAAGAGTTAGAGTCAGCTTTTCTGGGTCTGACTAGGGAGTTGTTGGCACAAGCAGGTGGAAGGCAGACTTGCGGCACAGAAATGGTTATAGCGCATTCAGAAAGCTATAGGAGGGAGACAAGATGCAGATTAGTGTCTGCAGCTTGATACAGATGCAGAAAGAAGGGAAGAGAAAGGACACAATGCAATGAGAAAGAAATGCAAAAGCTTGCATGTTGCTCTAAATCTCTTGACATCTGTGGAGAGCTCCCTCAGCATTCTGATTTAGATTTGTGTGTGATTGTCCCTGGCTGTTAAATTAACAAAAATATTATTAAAAAGAAAATCTTGTAAATGAGTTGAAAGGAGAACAGCTATCCCCAACAGCAAAGCAGAAGCAAAAAAAACCTGCAGATAACCATATTAAACAAACACATGAACAAAATTGCCACCTTTTCCTAGAAGTATCTGTCCTCTGCAGTAGATTTGCACCTGGGGTGAATCTGATCTGGTGAATTGGCTGAGCACACAATACTTACCTAGTACATTTTACCTGGGAGGGCATTATCATGTGCTAGACGCAGGCACCCGGCAGATTACTGACGTGCCAGAGAATGTAACGAAGGATTATCTATTATTGAAAGTGCTTGGGAAACCACTATCAGACCTGAGATTCTGCATGTTCTTATTGGTCAGTTATGGACAAAATAAAGTATGCATAAACACACCGATTCCATTTTAAAATGGCAATTCTTACATTCTGCCTTATGCAATGATTGCTTTAGTGAGGAAGTGCATCACCATATGACATGATATTTCTGATACTGGGAGAACTGACAAGCAAGTTAGTAAAGTCTAAGTCAGGGAAATGCTGTGCTAAAAATGTTTGCAGAATTGGTCCCTGAATATGACCAGCTGCTTATTCATAGCTTTTAGTTCTATTTGCCTCTTGACTATACTCAAGCTCCGCCAGAGGAGGTTCAGGATAGAGATTAGGAGGAAGTTTTTCACACAGAGGGTCATTGGGCATTGGAATAGGCTGCCCAGGGAGGTGGTTTATTCACCTCCCCTGGAGGGGTTTAAGGCACAGGTGGATGACATCCTGAGGGACTTGGTTTAGTGTATGATAGGAACGGTTGGACTCGATGATCCGATGGGTCTCTTCCGACCTGGTTGTTCTATGATTCTATGATTCTAAGGTGGTAGTGATAGTGGGCTCACCCAAGAACACTAGGCAGCATGCAGCTTATAGCGATCTTTCCAATGAAGGTTTTAGCATTCTGAACCTAATCCAGGCTCTGGCTGGTTGCTTAACACCACTGGTACAAAGCAGAGAAGAGGGCAAAATACAGTGTTGATATGATTCCAAAGGTGGTTTTATGCAACTACAGCTCAGTGCCAGCTGCCTCAAATATGCAAATAGAATTGTAGGAATGAACAGAAAAATCAGAGTGAAAGACAGAATATAATTGTGCTGCCCTATAAACTGTGGTGCCCCCATACCAGGCTGGAACACTGTGGACAGCACTTCATAGAATCACCAGGTTGGAACAGACCCATCGGATCATCGAGTCCAACCATTCCTATCAAACACTAAACCATGTCCTTCAGGACCTTGTCCACCCATTCCTTAAACACCTCCAGGGAAGGTGAATCAACCACCTCCCTGGGCAGCCTCTGACAGTGACCAATAACCCTTTGTGTGAAAAACTTCCTCCTAATTTCCAGCCTAAATCTCCCCTGGTGGAGCTTGAGGCCATTCCCTCTTGTCCTGTCCCTTGTCCCTTGGGAGAAGAGCCCAGCTCTCGCCTCTCCACAACCTCCTTTCAGGTAGTTGTAGAGGGCAATGAGGTCTCCCCTCAGCCTCCTCTTCTCCAATCTAAACACCCACAGCTCTCTCAGCCACTCCTCATAGGACCTGTTCTCCAACCCCTTCACCAGCTTTGTTGCTCTTCTCTGGACTTGCTCCAGAGCCTCAACATCCTTCTTGTGCTGAGGGGCCCACAACTCAACACAGGATTTAAGGAGCGGTCTCACCAGTGCCAAGACAGCACATGGATGATGCTGAACATTTGCAAAAAGGCCCCAAAATGCTCAGAGGAAGAGCTCGGTTTACAGAGAAGGAGAAATTAAAGAGGACAAAACGTACCACCTAGAAGTGAAGTAGATGCGAGTTGTATAAAATCTCAGACATGAAGACGGCGCATAGAGAATAGTTATTCATTATTTTATTGCTTTTTGTAACACAAGACACAGGGGTTCCCAGTGACATTGTCAAACTGCTGGTTCAGAACAAATAAGATGAATTAATTTTTTATACAAAGTGTGATTAAACTGCAGACCTTGGTACCACAGGATGCGGTAGAAGCCAAAAGTATAAATTGTCTCAAGCAAATTCATGAGAGGTTGGCTGAGTATAAGTGGCTTTTAAACAAAGTGGCCTGGCCGCAGTTTGCAGCTGAAGTAGTCACTGAGCCACTGACTGCCAGAGGAAGCTCAGAGGTCTTAGAAGAGGTAGGATCACTTATGCTACTTCTCACACATTTTGTCTGGGCAGTCTGCCTTTACCATGGTCAGAGGAGGATACAGAGCTAGATGTGCCTTTGAGCTGATGCCATATCATTGTTGTTATGCTATTCCAAAATTTGGCATAGCTACCTCGTTCAGATATCTTCATTCAGGTAAAGCTTGGATAGATGTCTTTGGTAGGGCTTGCAAAAGCTTCACTTTATTTGCTGCTGTTGGACAGTACTTCAGTATCTTAATATCATGTTTAAAGCCTTAGCAGCTTCTTTGAGTAACTCCAGGGGTTTGACATGATGCTGAATGCTGCCAGGAGCTGAGCAAAACGTAAAATTCTTATGCAACAAATTCAAAACCATGAACTGCTTCCTCATCCTGAATCAGAAATGAAAGCAGAGCTCTTCAAGCAAAACCTAGTAAATCAAGTCCAAATGCATTTGACTGTTATTCAAAAGATTTTGGTTTTCCAAGGTTGATCAATTCCCTGTCTTCATTGGTTTGTGATGTCTGGGGAAGGCAAGATGAAATGTTTCAGCTTTGTCCGATTTATCTGTTAGAGCACATTTTTAAAAAGTCTTCATTTTACCTGAAAATTTTTAAGTGTTTCAGATCTGTCCCAAATTACAAGAAAAAAAAACTTTATCTATAGAATTCCTGTACTTGCATCAGCTTTGCTAGTTTTCACCACCAACACATCTACATTCTTGCTAACAGATTGCAGTGAATGTGACAACTACAAACTATTCCCTGGTAATTTGTGCTGTTAATGTCACAGAGGCTTATTTTTCTAGAGGGTGGATAAGGGAGATTTTGTGTGAAGCTGCTGTAAATGAAAATGGCATCACTTCCTCTTGTTCTTTGGGCCTTTACTCCCTGAAATGAGCAGGTAGGAGCTAATGTGGTGGTGGTAATTTGCATCTCCAAATTACTGCTACTGACTTCACTACAGTCATGGGCAATAACTGGTCAGCAGAGGTGAAGATAAAATATCCTTATGATTTTTGGCATATGACAATCCAGCTACCTTTCACTTTCTGCTCTGGAGAAGGAGACAAGGTAGCAGTCCTCTGGTGTAGTAATGATGCTGAAAAAGGGCAAGACATCATCTGCTGCACTGCTATCCTGCTATTAGTGTTTGGCAGGAACGGTTGGAATGGATGATTCCATGAGATTCTTCCAACCTGGTTGTTCTATGATTCTGTTCTACGATTCTATAACAAGCTGGTTCATGCGGTGTTGTTATTTAATGGGTTTTGGAAGAGAAGGATCAACTCTTCAGTTGTGCCATTTGGTCAGCGATGATCGCAGGACAAGACCAGAACTCTTTTTTTTTTTTTTCCCTAAGGAAACGGTTGTAAAGGCTCCTGTGTGGAGGTTATTCTCTCTCTGTATTCAGCACTGCTGAGACCACTCCTTGAATCCTGTGTGCAGTTGTGGGTCCCTCAGCACAAGAAGGATGTTGAGGCTCTGGAGTGAGTCCAGAGAAGAGCAACGAAGCTGGTGAAGGGGCTGGAGAACAGGTCTTATGAGGAACGTCTGAGGGAGCTGGGGGTGTTTATCCTGGAGAAGAGGAGGCTGAGGGGAGACCTCATTGCTCTCTACAACTTCCTGAAAGGAGGTTGTAGAGAGGAGGGAGCTGGGCTCTTCTCCCAAGTGACAGGGGACAGGACTAGAGGGAATGGCCTCAAGCTCCATCAGGGGAGATTTAGCCTGGACATCAGAAGGAAGTTTTTCACAGAAAAGGGTCATTGGGCATTGGAACAGGCTGCCCAGGGAGGTAGTTGATTCACCTTCCCTGGAGGTGTTTAAGGCACAGGTAGATGAGGTCCTGAGGGACATGGTTTATTGTTTGATAGGAATGGTTGCACTTGATCCGGTGGGTCTCTTCCAACCTGGTGATTCTATGATTAGGTCTTTGTCAGGTAGGGGATTAAAAATGGGGAGATGAGACTCAGAAAGGCTCCAAGATTTTGTCCAGTGACATGGGAAATCTAAGTTTTACTTATTTATTAGTGTTTAAGGTGCGGGTGGATGGAGTGCTGAGAGGCATGGTTTAGAGACTGGTGGGAATGGTTGGACTCAATGATCCGATGGGTCTCTTTCAAGCTGGTTGTTCTATGATTCTATGACTTTGCATGGTCAGCAGGGCAACAGCCAGTGGGTGGCACTGTTGTTGCAAGGAAACCTTAAAAAAACCCACCCCAACCATATAACTCTTCGTGAATGTTTGGATGGAAGTTTTCCATTAAAAAACAGCAGTTTTGTCGAAACTGAAACATTTCATGGCACATGTCGCTTCTCAATGAATTTTTAATGGTGAAAAATGTAAATTACTCAGTTTGACTTTGTAATTTCGATTTAGCTTGTTTTCCCTTACCATATCAACTCAGTTTATTAGTTTATATTTGTATCCAATTCCAAAATGATTCTTAATTTTATAGGGTTTTTTGCCTAGTGACTTGAACTCTAAGAAGATAGTGGTTGTACTTTGTGGGAAAATAAACGTTTTGTCTTTGTTAAAATAAGAATATATATTTTAAAAGCCTTTCAAACATTCTCCCAGGGAAAATATCTTTGACTCTCAATTCGGGACAAAAATATGTCTGGTTTTTTTTATGGTCTGGATGTCCTGTATTTCAATCTGTTCTGAATGGGTCTTCTTAACAAAAGAAGGTGCTTTGAGATGCTGTTTCATGGTACTGTGTGTGATCACAGTGCTACCCAGCAGAACCTTACCCTGGTGGAACTGTCAGGGTCAGGAAATGGTGCCAATGTGAGACTGAAGTCTCAGATAGTTACTGCTTCTTAAACACAACCAGTTGGTGGGATCTGACTAGGAACAGCTCGTGTCTCCGTGACTTAATTTGGTGGAAGTGTGATGGGTGTTTAGAGAGCAGCTAAAGGCAGCGCAGAAACTGGGAGGCAGAGGAAAGGAGAACTCAGTGAACTTGAGAGGGAACACCTTCCAAAATAATAAAAAAAAAATATGCCACTGTTTATCCATATAGGGCTTGTCATGTTTGTTACGGCAAACGTGCAAAATGAGGTTTTGCTCTACATAGAAAGGGTAAGTTATTTTTAGCGACTTCTCATACAGTCTTGTTGGAGGAAGACCAAATTCTTCCTGCTGCCATGTGCAAAACTCAGTGCAGTTATTGCAGACTTCTCAGATTCTGCCCACTTCATGTCAAGTTGGCATTGCTACAGCTTCACTGTGCAGAGCAGGAGGATTTATATGCAGGAGCCCTTTGGAAAAAAGAGTAGTGACAGGGATTTGGGCTGGAGGCTCCAGAATTGGTATCCATAAATGCACCTGTTTTCTAATTGGAAGTGAATAGTGGCCATGTAAGTTATTAAGAGAGTCCAGAGAAGAGCCACAAAGCTGGTGAAGGGGCTGGAGAACAGGCTCTATGAGGAGCAGCTGAGAGAGCTGGGGGTGTTTATCCTGGAGAAGAGGAGGCTGAGAGGAGACCTCATTACTCTCTACAACTACCTGAAAGGAGGTTGTAGAGAGGAGAGAGCTGGCCTCTTCTCCCAAGTGACAGGGGACAGGACAAGAGGGAATGGCCTCAAGCTCCACCAGGGGAGATTTAGGCTGGAAATTAGGAGGAAGTTTTTCACACAGAGGGTGATTGGGCATTGGAATAGGCTGCTCAGGGAGGTGGTTGATTCACCTTCCCTGGAGTTGTTTAAGGCACAGGTAGATGAGGTGCTGAGGGACATGGTTTAGTGTTTGATAGGAATGGTTGGACTCAATGATCTGATGAGTCCCTTCCAACCTGCTTGTTCTATAATTCTATGATTCTATGATTATGAGCAGCCTGTGTCTCTCTGAATTGTCTGGCATGACTACTGCAACACCATATAAAAAACGCTTAAGGATATGCAGTCATCTCATCTCGCTGAAATCAAGATACCTAATTAGGTCAAGACAAATTCCATAGAGACATTTAAAGTAAGTATGTACATAAATGGGTTTTTTGCATCAGAGCATACAGAAGAACCTCTAGAAGTCTCAGAGGAAGGCCACAATTTCTGCATTCCCTCCAGGGATACATAACTGTGCTTTTGTTCTTGTAAGCGCTGCACCGAACTCTTTGAGGAAGCTTAGCCATAGAGAAGCACATCCTCTTTTTGTTTTTGTTTGACACAGTTACTTTGCTGACTGTGTCGACAGCAAAAAAAGAACCAAATCGTGTTACTACCTCTGCCAATTCTTAAACAGCTCTGCAGAGTCCCCTCTCCTCCCCAAACGAGGAAGAGAAATTCACACTGTAATATTAATAACTGAGGGGCCCTTTAGCTTTTAATAATTAACACTCTGCTAACTGTAGCTGAATAGTCCTTTTTCTGATTCCAATTACAGACCCATTTGGACCAGACTCAGCTGAGGAAAGTGGTTGAGCAGCAGTGTTATAACAGAGACCTAGATATGAATGAAATTGTTCTCCTTTGACCTAAACAGTAAATTAAAGAAAACTTTGGTCTCAGACCATGGTACAGCCAAAGCATCAAGTGTTATGGAAGAATGAGAGACTTCTGTACCCTATTTGTTCCAACCTAGAAGACTGCTTTAACATTCAGAGCCTGGTGACAAATATGCTTACCTCCCTAACATAATATGAGATGTTTCTTTCAAAAAAGTGATGACTGCTCATATACTCACCATGTTTCCTCAAGGTACTGCTGAGTACAGGAGGCTATACAGACTAGGAGAGCTCTGTCTAGAAAGCTCCCTGGAGGAGAGGAACCTTGGGGTGTAGGTTGACAGCGACTGAACATGAGCCAGTAGTGTGCCCAGGTAGCCAAGAAGACCAATGGCATCTTGGCTTGGATCTGAAATGTCATGGCCAGCAGGTCCAGGGAGGCTATTCCCTCTCTGTACTCAGCACTGGTGAGGCTGCTCCTTGACTCCTGTGTTCAGTTCTGGCCCCTCACCACAAGAAGGATGTTGAGGCTCTAGAGTGAGTCCAGAGAAGAGCAACAAACCTGGTGAAGGGGCTGGAGAACAGGCCTGATGAGGAACATCTGAGAGAGCTGGGGTTGTTTATCCTGGAGAAAAGAAGGCTGAGGGGAGACCTCATTACTCTCTACAACTACCTGAAAGGAGGTTGTGGAGAGGAGGGAGCTGGGCTCTTCTCCCAAGTGCCAGGGGTCAGGATGAGAGGGAATGGCCTCAAGCTCCAGCAGGGGAGGTTCAGGGTGGACATTAGGAAAAAGTTTTTCACAGAAAGGGTCATTGGGCAGTGGCAGAGACTACCCAGGGAGGTGGTTGATTCACCTTCCCTGGAGGTGTTTAAGGGATGGGTGGATGAGGTGCTGAGGGACCTGGTTTAGTGTTTGATAGGAACGGTTGGACTCGATGATCTGGTGGGTCTCTTCCAACCTGGTTTTTCTATGATTCTATGATTTTTCTTCTTTGTAGGGTGACAGTGTTGTTCATTGATAGCCTATAGCTTGGCTGGCCCTGGTATTTTCTGCCTGAAACAGAGTGGCTAGCGCAGCTGTAACAAGAAGTTTAGCATGTAGCAAACCTACTATGAACTTTGCAATGTGATTTACAAGTCTTGGATAGTTGTTGTTAGTGTTTTGCTGCAACATCATGATATTTTGGCAATGTTCCTGCTAACCTAGACACTTCTGCTAGCAGACAGGCCAATTTAACAGTAACAGTTTAAATGCTTCTCACATCGTAGCCCTACTTCAAAAGGTCTGCTATTATGCAACCAGAAGTAGAAAGGAAGGGAGCCAGTAAATTTGAAGTTCTGGTTACCTAGCAGCTAAAATTGAGTGATGGAGGCTGCCATATATTGTCCTCCTGCCCCGATTATGCAATCCCCTACCTCCCCTTGTGTGTGCAGCTGTAAAACAAGAAGGCGTAGGGAGGTGATTCAACTGAAAGCTGAGCTCTCCCCCCAAAAATAATTCAGTTCTTGTTGATATGGCTTCCCATCGATGTTTATATTAGCTTAGGCTATTTTCATAGAATCATAGAATAACCATGTTGGAAGAGACCAACCGTCAGAGAGTCCAACCGTTTACACTAAACCATGTCCCTCAGCACCTCATCCACCCACACCTTAAACACCTCCAGGGAAGGTGAATCAACCACCTCCCTGGGCAGCCTATTCCAATGCCCAATGACCCTTTCTGTGAAAAAGTTTGTCCTGATGTCCAGCCTAAATCTCCCCTGGCGGAGCTTGAGGCCATTGCCTCTTGTCCTGTCCCCTGTCACTTGGGAGAAGAGAAGAGCCCAGCTCCCTCCTCTCTTCAACCTCCTTTCAGTAAGGAAACATGAAAAACATTGGAATGAATGAAATGCTAAGAAGTTTTTAGGATAATCTGATAATTGAAAGATGACATTTCAAAATTTTTAGCACTTGTTCAGAAAGTCTAAAAAGTTTTTCAGATGTTTTTAATTAAAAGAATTCTAACAAGCTCTGACTGGGGAAAGTGAGTACTCACATTTTATCTAACATCAAAATAAAGACAGGCATGCTTCACACATTTTTGGACATTTTGGTAGAGGTCATTTTTTGGTTTCTCCAAGCCTGTTCACCCATCTGTGATCCTTTCAAATACCATTAATCAAAAATACTGCACCATTAGGGAGGAAAAAAACTTACTTTAAAGAAAAAAAGCACGTTGTTTGACAAAGCAGTAAAAGCAGGAGTAATGAAACTGTAATAGAGAATGTAACAGATAACAAAACTAGGGATTGCAAATCAATGGTTTCATCCTTAGGGTTGTTTGCAATATTTGACATGGAATCATAGAATCATAGAACAATCAGGTTGGAAGAGACCCACCGGGTCAGAGAGTCCAACCATTCCTATCAAACACTAAACCATGTCCCTCAGCACCTCGTCCACCCCTCCCTTAAACCTCCAGGGAAGGTGACTCAACCACCTCCCTGGGCAGCCTCTGCCAGTGCACAACGACCCTTTCTGTGAAGAATTTTTCCCTTATGCCGAGCCTGAAATTTCCCTGGCAGAACTTGAGGCCATTCCCTCTTGTCTTGTCCCCTGTCACTTGGGAGAAGAGCCCAGCTCCATCCTCTCCACAATCTCTTTTCAGGTAGATGGAGAGAGCACTGAGGTCTCTCCTCAGCCTCCTCTTCTCCAGGCTAAGCACCCCCAGCTCTCTCAGTTAATCTAGGTTAAACTTTCCTGGAACACTGGAAAACACTAGTTGAATTCTTCTGATGAGTGCTTTGTTGTGTTGGGATTAACCTGTTTCGTGTCCATGCAGCCTCTAGAAAGGCAGTGGGCTAGCAGAAAATGCAAATCAGAGAGGAAAAGTTGCCCTTTAGGAGAAATTTGAAATTAGTATGCTGGGTTTACCCTAGATGAGAGCAGAGCTTGTCATTAACTTTGAGATCTTTATTAGAAGATTGTCACAATATGTTTTGCTTACGTTTTCATGGCCTTTCAAAGTCCACAAGAAGATGCAGGTCATCACCATGGAAAATCAGAATACTTATCAGGAAAAACAGCCAACACAGGCATTTTGAAGATAATCCATGAAGAATAATCCAGAACAACTCCAATAAAAATAGTAGCTGGCTAGGAGGTGGAGATTTCATTTTAATGCATGTCTTTTCTCCCTGCAGAATATTGCTCCCACCTTATTAATATTTTAGTAAAGAAAAAGAAACCTTCTGCAGCTGTAGAGGCAATTTGGAGGGATTAAAAATTTATCCTGTTTTGAGCAAAGCTTTCAGCAGGTGCTGGAATCCACTTAATCACAGGTGGTAACCTGCACAGCCTCTCTTTCCCAAGGCTAAAACTGGAGTGAAGGTCCTGACAATTCCTTCACAAAGGGCTCTTCTGTCAGGACCTACTTCCAATTCATAGAATCATAGAATCATAGAACAACCAGGTTGGAAGGGACCCATTGGATCATTGAGTCCAACCTTTCCTATCAAACACTAAACCATGTCCCTCAGAACCTCATCCACCTGTCCCTTAAACACCTCCAGGGAAGGTGACTCAACCACCTCCCTGGGCAGCCTATTCCAATGCCCAATCACCCTCTGTGTGAAAAACTTCCTCCTAATGTCCAGCCTAAATCTCCCCTGATGGAGCTTGAGGCCATTCCCTCTCATCCTGACCCCTGGCACTTGGGAGAAGAGCCCAACTCCCTCCTCTCTACAACCTCCTCTCAGGGAGTTGTAGAGAGTAATGAGGTCTCCTCTCAGCCTCCTCTTCTCCATGATAAACAATCCCAGCTCTCTCAGACGTTCCTCATAGGGCCTGTTCTCCAGCCCCTTCCCCAGCTTTGTTGCTCTTCTCTGAACTCGCTCCAGAGCCTCAACATCCTTCTTGTGCTGAGGGGCCCACAACTGAACACAGGATTCGAGGAGCGGCCTCACCAGTACTGAGTACAGAGGGAGAATCACCTCCAACCACACTGGGCCACACGCTTTGCCTGAAGTGGCAAAAAAAGTAATCCAGGATGTAAAAGTGATGTTTCTTTCTCGTAGTGTCTCTCATTTGGTGAGGAAGCAGTCGAGCCCACTTTTGAAGTAGCTCAACTGGCAGCTTGTGGCAGGTTTACATCAGGCTTTGAATTTGGCTCAGTAATTAAAAGGGCTAATTGACATTAGCCAAAATTCAGAATTTGGGTTCTGAAGGAAATTCAGGCAGTTGCATACTGAGTTTCACTCCAGAATGGAAAGAGTGGTGTGGTTTAGAAATTTCTCTCCAAAATATTTCCATCACCAGGAATTTTATTCGAATGAAGGAAGCAAAAAAGAAAACCTCCATTTGAGATTCAAATCAAAACAAAACCTTAACATCCAAAATACTTACTTTTAGAAGTATTCTTCCCATCTCTAAATGATACCTAATTAAACCATTTCCTTTTGAATATTTTTCAGTGAAATGTCATCATTATTATAATGTTAAATGGAATGTCTTGCTTAACAAAGCAGGATTTTTTAGGTGTAGACACATTACCTGGGAGCTGAGGAGTATTGTTCATTTTGTACTTGGTCCACTTGATACTATCACAGTTGGTTTAGAATCATAGACTAGTTTGGGTCGGACGGGACCTTAAAGCCCATCCAGTTCCACCCCTGCCATGGACAGGGACACCTCCCACTGGATCAGGGGCTCCAAGGCCCCATCCAACCCAGCCTGGAACCCCTCCAGGGATGGGGCAGCCACAACTTCCCTGGGCAATCTGAGCCAGGGCCTCAACACTCTCATCATGAAGAAATTCTTCCTTACATATAGTGTAAATCTGCCCCTCTCCAGTTTATACCCACTGCCCCTAGTCCTATCACTCAAGCCTTTGTAAACAGTCCCTCCCCAGCTTTCCTGTAGCCCCTTCAGGTACTGGGAGGTCACTATGAGATCTCCTTGAAGCTTGCCCTTCCCCAGGCTGAACAACCCCAACTCTCTCAGTCTGTCCTTGTACTGGAGGTGCTCCAGCCCTCTGATCATCCTTGTAGCCTCTTCTGGACCCATTCCAATAGCTCCATCTCCTTCTTATGTTGTGGATTCCAGAACTGGACACAGTGCTCCAGATGAGGTCTCACAAGAGGGGAACAGAGGGGCAGAATCCTCTCTCTGAGCCTGCTGCCCATGCTGCTTTTGATGCAACCCAGGATATAGATGGTTTGTGAGCTGCAAGAGCATGTTGCTAGCTCATGTCAAACTTCTCATCAACCAGCACCCCTAAGTCCTTCTGATTTTTCTGCACTCAAGAGAGTGAGTCCTGGCTGACAGTGATAGACTGTGTAGAGTAACCATACCATTTGTTTACAGATTTGCATGCGATTTCCACCCACTAGAACTAATTACTTTTATCAGCACCAGTAATTAGAAGCTCCAAAGAAGCATCACATTTTCCGACTGGGCACAGCAGAAAATGGTGTGTAACCCTGTGCTGCGACAGTTTATGCTGGGGTGGATAGCAATTTGGGAGAATATAGTCAAAGATCTTGTTGGTACATGGAAAACTGATAGCTGGAACTTCCTGCTACACTTGTGGAGAAATTGTGTAGATCCACATCAGAACTTGTTTTGAAGACATGCTGGGATTTACAGGGATGTATGATGCTTGATTAACATTTGAATCATAGAGTCATAGAACAACCAGGTTGGAAGGGACCCATCAGGTCATCGAGTCCAACCATTCCTTATCAAAAACTAAACCATGTTCCTCAGGACCTCGTCCACCCGTCCCTTAAACACCTCCAGGGAAGGAGAATCAACCACCTCCCTGGGCAGCCTATTCCAATGCCCAATGACCCTTTCTGTTAAAAACTTCCTCCTAATGTCCAGCCTAAATCGCCCCTGGTGGAGCTTGAGGCCATTCCCTCTTGTCCTGTCCCCTGTCACTTGGAAGAAGAGCCCAACTCCCTCCTCTCTACAACCTCCTTTCAGGTAGTTGTAGAGAGTAATGAGGTCCCCTCTCAGCCTCCTCTTCTCCAGGCTTTTGGATTTGGTTGGGAAAGTTTTCTCAAACAGAGAACAGCAAGCCAGACAATTGTATTCTGTTGAACAGAATAGTTGAATTGTCAAGAGAATCAGGTAGAAGTCAAGAGCTCCAGTTCAGAAACACTCCTTGAATCTAGGTCTCCCGCCACAAACAGGAGCATTTTCATCATCAGGGTATTCAAATACTATCATGTATTTGCAAGTGACAGGGGACAGGACAAGAGGGAATGGCCTCAAGCTCCACCAGGGGAAATTTAGGGTGGACATCAGGAGGAAGTTTTTCACAGAAAGGGTCATTGGGCATTGGAAGAGGCTGCCCAGGGAGGTAGTTGATTCACCTTCCCTGGAGGTGTTTAAGGGACGGGTGGACGAGGTGCTGAGGGACATGGTTTAGTGTTTGATAGGAATGGTTGGACTCAATGATCCGGTGGGTCTCTTCCAACCTGGTGATTCTATGATTCTATGTATATGTCTACCTGCTCTGATCCTCTCCCATTATAAAACAGGAGCATGTTGGAAAGCTGGAAAACATTTTTCCAGTTCAGTATGGTGCTCAGTGAGCCTATGGGAAAATCAATCCCCACTTCCCATCCACATCATTCCCTTTGTTGAACCACTGCCTGGTAGGACAAATGCTCTTCTGGATGTGGGGATTGCATCATTCCAACCATCCAAACTGCAAATGGATGCAGCCTTGTGAGAAGTAGCCCAGAGAGGTGGGGGAAATAAAAGAGGATGATTTTTCAGGCAGCAGATTCAAGCTTTGTGCCTCAGTGCCGAGAGGTTTCTGCATCATTTGTGATAGGTAATAATGGAAATGTATCTCTGACTAAGCTCTAAATAATTGCTGCCAGAATGCCATCATGGTGCTGATGAGTATTTATCCAACAGAAGAAAAACAGCATGTTGATTCTTGAACCAGAGAAAGCCATAATTGCCATTTAAAATCTGGCATGTTTTTTAAAATACTAAATTCATTATCTTTCAGGATCCTTGTAATTATCCATCGAAACTATCACTCTGAATACATTTGCAAGTGTGAAGAAACAAACATTTTTTTTTATGACAAGAGATTAGACTATTGGTTGTTCCATTTTTAAGATGCTCCTTAATATCAAGGCCCAAGCGAAAACATAAATTAAAAAGTCCTTTGTGCACAGAAAGTAAAGTTTATTCTGTTTCAGAGCCATTCATTCCTGTTACAGTCACCCGAAAAAGTTATAATTGTGAAATTGCAACACTTATTTGGTATATGTCTTTTGCTCACACAACATCAAATACACCTGCTCCTCCTCTCACAATAACATGACCATGTCAAATACAATTTTTTCATAAAAATAAAGAAGTTACTGGTAAAAAAACAGCCAAAGAATATAAAAAACTTATCCAAGATACCAAACTGTTATGAAGGACTATGACAGGGTATAAATTTTTGGAAATATTGAAAGGGTAGTTAAAAAAAAAATCAAGCCTTGACATTAACAAGATGATAACAGCCATTGGCTCTTGTTGACTAACTTCCACCCCAGAATTTCAGCAGTGAGATAATCAGACTTGCACTGGTTTGTATGAGAACAGACTCGATTTGGATCAGACTTTGCTCCTTGGCCCAGACATTACTGTGAGGAGTTATTCACTGGAAGAGTTTTTACAACAATAACAGCCCCCAAGGGAGTTTTTCCAAGAAAAGAGACTGTATGCTGGACAGGTAAGTCACAGCCAAGTCCAGATTCTTGAATCAGCTCTGTGCTTGTGTGGGGTCTGAACATAAGCAGAGGTCTTGCAAACTCAGAACTTTGAAAGTCTGGGAGACTGGAGGGTCTATCTAGTGCTGATCTCAATTAAAAATAACCTGCCAGGAGGGGAAAAAAGAGAAACCAGAGACTACTCTGACTCCAAAAATCATGCTGTGGCTTCATGTTTTAAAACATTTAGCACCTCATCTGCCTGTGCCTTTAAAAAAAAAAAAAGAGGTGTTGAGGGACATGGTTTAGTGATTGCTAGGAATGGTTGGACTCGATGATCCCATGGGTCTCTTCCAACCTGGTTATTCTATGATTCTTAGATTGCAAGCTTGGAATATGCTATCAGAACTTGAGAGTTTATAAGATGATTTTCACATCATTTCTTCCAGCTGCAACCAGGAGGCAAGAAGCACTGGTGAGAAGACCTACAGGTCTTCTTGCAGATTTTCTTCCTG
The DNA here is from genome assembly GCA_033558105.1 of Coccyzus lansbergi. Taxonomy (NCBI): domain Eukaryota; kingdom Metazoa; phylum Chordata; class Aves; order Cuculiformes; family Coccyzidae; genus Coccyzus; species Coccyzus lansbergi. The sequence continues at coordinate 441,109 of JAUMJK010000633.1, read as the reverse complement.
ATCTGACTGTGTGTAGACAACCCCGTTGTTAAATGCTAGCAGTTAAAGGGAGTTAGATCCCTCTCACTCTTTTAAATAATTGAGACACTGGTGCATATTTGCATCTTAAAAAAAAATTGTATTTTTGCAAAGCTTCCTCAGTGCAACAACACTTTAGTGATGTTTTGTTAACTGATACTAGCTTGTAATATCCTCTTTTAGTGACTCTTGAAAAAGGGAGTTCAAAGAACAGAACTGATACCATCCCCTGGACTTTTCTATTGCTGCGTGTGCCTCTTATTCTGGGAAACTCTTCGCCTTCCCATAGCAGATTCCTGGGTTTGCATTACGATGTGCCCTCCCACCAGAAGTAGAGAAGCACTGTCTGTAACCTTGGCTGGGTGTGTACTCAGTTGATCCTCATCCCCTTGCTGCTGGTCTGCTTGCCACTGCAAGGACAACTTATTACTTAGATAATTTCCTGGAGTAATAGTGTCTTGGTTTTCACTTGGCTATCACCCTAAAAATCAACAAGGCTGAGTCTTCTGTGACTGCAGGACTTGGAGTGCTGAAGCAGCTTGGGTGTCGTGTATTATTTATCAACAACATCGGGAATTCATGGGCTTGGTGTCCAGCTTACGTGAGGTGCTCTAGTTATGAGAAACTTGAAAAGAATGCGTCCAGGTACTCTTAGCATGTGTCTGCAGACATCCAGGTGTGCTGGGATGGGCATTGGCCATTTCACTCCCCTATGTGCTGCAGTATTTTAGGCACCAACCTACAAAGCAGTCTGTGTGGCTGGACCCCTAGGCAGAGCCCTCTGAATTCTCCAAATATTTCTTTGCCTGCACAGGAGAGAAACATACAGCTTCTGAAAAAGTTACATTAATGCACATTTGTAAGAGCCTCAGCTCACGGCTATCAGTTATGGATTTTCACCTGCATTTGGGGTTCATTCCAGGGTTAGGCTGTGTCTTGAGTGCACCCTTAGCAAGTTTACAGGTGACATTAAGATGAGTGGAAGTGTTGATCTGCTGGAGGGTAGGGAGGTTCTGCAAAGGGACCTAAACAGGCTGGACCACTGGGCAGAGTCCAATGGCATGAGGCTTAACAAGGCCAAATGCCGGGTCCTGCACTTGGGGCACAACAACCCTATGCAGAGCTACAGACTGGGAGAAGTCTGTCTAGAAAACTGCCTGGAGGAGACGGACACTGGGGTGTTGGTTGACAGCAACTGAACATGAGGCAGCAGTGTGCCCAGGTGGCCAAGAAGGCCAATGGCCTCCTGGCTTGGATCAGAAATGGTGTGACCAGCAGGTCCAGGGAGGTGATTCTCCCTCTGGACTCAGCACTGATAAGGCCACTCCTTGAATCCTGTGTTCAGTTGTGGGCCCCTCAGCACAAGAAGGATGTTGAGGCCCTGGAGTGAGTCCAGAGAAGAGCAACGAAGCTGTTGAAGGGATTGGAGAACAGGTCTTATGAGAAACAGCTGAGAGAGCTGGGGGTGTTTAGGCTGGAGAAGTGGAGGGTGAGAGGAGACCTCATTGCTCTCTACAACTTCCTGAAAGGAGGTTGTAGAGAGGAGGGAGCTGGACTCTTCTCCCAAGGGGCAGGGGACAGGACAAGGGGGAATGGCCTCAAGCTCTGCCAGGGGAATTTCAGGCTTGACATAAGGGAAAAATTCTTCACAGAAAGGGTCATTGGGCCCTGGCAGAGGCTGCCCAAGGGGGTGTTTAAGGGATTGGTGAACGAGGTGCTGAGGGACATGGTTTAGTGTTTGATAGGAATGGTTGGGCGTGAAGATCCAGTGGGTCTCTTCCAACCTGGTGATTCTATGATTCTATGATACTCATTCATGACTGACATTTACCTGGAGAGACAATCTACCTCTATTCCAAGGAATATCTTCAGTGTGGTTTGTTTCTCCCTTGTATAACATATCCAATTCTGGCAAATAGGAAGAAAAGAAAATACCATAGTACTTCTAAAAAGAAATCCTTTCAAAGTTCTGGTGCATATGATGTGTTTTATAGAAAGGGAATTGAGCTGAAGGAGCACTGTAGTGGCACGCTTGATCGCTAAGGAGAGGAGATGTAATGATTTTGGACAGCAACTGTCAGGGTTAAGAAAGTTATTTGTTCCATTGGTTTATGGCACAGACTTGTAGTATTTTATTGTCAAACAAAATTAGTTTTATATCAAGAAGAGTGATTACTTGGGTTCTCTGTGTTTGAGATTAAACTTGATGATTTCATGTCCATTATTGATTTAGGCTTTACATTCACAGTAGTAGTGGTTTATATTTTACTTAAGGGGATTTGATCACAGAAGATGTAATCTTCAGTAGTTTCTGCAAATAAATTAGTAAAGTTGCTGTGCCTCTTACAGTAACTGGAGAAGAAAAGTGAAGGGGGCTAGAAAAAGACCTTTTTATCTCACCAAGACCAGTGCAGAAAGACTTTGAGAAATGGCAAAACATGCTACTTGTGTTTTCTGGTGCACAAGGAACACGCAGACACCTGAGTGCTGCCTGCATAAAAGCAGGAACCACACAGAAGATACTTTGTCAATGGCACATTGCAGCTCCAGGCTTAGGCAATATGTATTTGATAAAGGGAAGGCAAAAATCGCGCTGTACATCATCTCCTCTAATTTATGCTGAAATTACACCACAGGAGAGAGAGACAACCAAGGTGCTTTCCAATATTAGAACGGGGTCAATGAAGCACCAAGTGTGGGCGGCTTCTGTAGGAGGCAACCGTGCAAAGTGTGTAATATGTGTCACCAAAAATAGACCCTTTTGAAACATCTTAAATCGGACAGCCCTTTAGAACATGCCATGAGGAACCAACCGAGCAGTGCAGTCTTCTCTGCGTCCCAGTCTGCTGCTGCCGGAAAATCTGTAGCCAAGAGAAGACAGATGATTCGTGGCCAGCCAGGGCTCTGCTCCCTTAGGCAGTGGTGAATGTCTACAGAGAGAGGAGAGAACGCATTTCATGGAAGCCACTGTCAAAAGTAGGCAACGTCAGCTTGAGAGCTCTGCATGCAGCATTCCCCGAGGGATGGACAGTATGGAATGCAATTGTACCTTCACCATGAGCCGTTGTGGGAGAAGGAACAAGTTCCACTAGATTTGTTGAGAACTATGGTATTCAAGCCATCACGACGACTGAGAGAGCTGGGGGTGTTCAGCCTGGAGGAGAGGAGGCTGAGGGGAGACCTCATTGCTCTCTCCAACTCCCTGAAATGAGGTTGTGGAGAGGAGGGAGCTGGCCTCTTCTCCCAAGTGACAGGGGACAGGACAAGAGGGAATGGCCTCAAGCTCCTCCAAGCTCAAAGGGAGATTTAGGCTGGACATTAGGAAAATAAAATTCACAGAAAGGGTCATTGGGCACTGGCAGAGGCTGCCCAGGGAGGTGGTTGATTCACCTTCTCTGGAGGTGTTTAAGGGACCGGTGAACGAGGTGCTAAGGGGCATAGTTTAGCGTTTGATAGGAATGGTTGGACTTGATGATCCGGTGGGTCTCTTCCAACCTGGTTGTTCTATGATTCTATGAAGCTCCTCTAGCTTCGAAAATGCTGTCCTTGGTTAGAGGTCTCCTCAGACACAGGTGTCTCAGCAACTGCTGAATTAGCATCACACCATTAAAGAATTGATGAGGCTATTTTGTGGGCAGAGTCGTGCTACCTTTATTGTCTTCCCCTCTCCACCCTACTGCTTCTTTGTACATTGCCTCTGACTTAGGCAGTTTTCAAACACACTGGAACAGGGACTATACTGCACATCTTTAAAGGTATTTAGACTTACCCAGCATCTGTGTGCACAGGATTTTCACCTAAATGCTTACGTAGCCTTGACCTAGGCAGAATGCTTGTGCAGTTAATCTGAAAAAAAACCCCAAACCCTCTGCATGCAGACAAGTTTGACGTCGTGTGGGTTGTACTGAGCCTCTGGCTCAGCGTTGCATTTACTCCCTGGCTCCCATGAGGCTTCCCCTCTCCATACCTGTCTGTACATCTCCTAGTAGTACTAGCTAGTAATTCAGGAAACAAATCTTAGATTGTGTTATGTTCCTTGCCCTGACTGCAGTGCACAAAACCACTCTGACTAAGCACTTGGTAGCTTTTATAGTTTAACTGTGCAACAAAATGTATAGTAGCTGAGGTTAGCCAAGGCTTACGTAGTAATGTTTGCCATTCTGTAGCAGGGTTTCTCCTACTTCTTTGTTCCCTGCAGTCTATTTAATTCATTAGGGACACAGCAAAGCCCCGTTCCACCCAGCCTATGCTGTACCCAAGTGTCAGGTGTTTAATAACAATAATCTGACTCCATCTTCTTTATTCTCTCCCACCAGATATTTACATACATCGCTAAGATTGCCCCTGAGGGACCAAGAATTCTCCAAGCTACATAGTGCCAGCTCTCTCAGTCTCACCTCCAGTGTCTGATGCAGCAATCCCTTAAGCATCTTAGCAGTCATTCACTGGACCTGCTCCGGCCTTTCTTACAATGGGGCATCCAGAACCGAAAACAGTGTTCTAGAAGTGGTCTCCCCAGTACTAAGTAGTTTTTCCAGGCTTTGGAAACATGTCTCCATTTCAAAGGAGAAAGAGAAGAGAAGGAGGAAGCAGATGCATGGTTTTAAAACTAATTGGATGCATTCATTAAGATACGAGTTAAAAATAAAAAAGCTGTTGCCTGAAGCATTATTTTTATTATTATTTTGTTTTTAATAATTTGGGGGTTTGTTAATCATTTTAGTTTCTCTGTTCAGTGAACTGGTTCATATTTAATGGATCACTAAGCTATGACTGCAATAGAAATGACAGAGCATGTGTTTTCTAATTTAGGTGTATGGCCAAGTGCCCTCTTTTGCAGGAAAGAGAACGTTGCTCCATAGCAAAATAGATGAACCAAATGCTTCTCAGTCTAGGTGGCAAAGTGACTGGCAGGTATCTGTCATTGTGCCTCCGAGAAGCTTTTCGTGCTGTAATGCACAAGTGGAAAAGCTGCAAATGTGACTAAGTTGTGCTGCCTGACTGGCAGGTCAAGGTTATAAATCATTTATGATGCTCTGGAGAATGTTACCCAGTGGCACCTGGGAACACAAGCCTTGTTAGCTTTCAGGAATATTTAGTCTTCTTCCTGCTTAAAAGATTTGTTAAAGGTATTTGGATACCGTAAAAGATGTCAAAGTGGATGTAGATGCCAAAGAACATTTGGAAATCTTGGTAACTTTTTACTGAGGCTTCATTCTCCACCAAGGCTGAAGGCAGTTGGTCAGGAAGAAAAGATTCCATCGTCTGCTCTATTTTCTCCTGCGTATGGACTCTTCTATCACCCTGAAGGGCCCATTACTACAGCCTTTCTCTGGCCTAATACAGGACAGGAAGGCAACAGCAACATTTTCCTTTCCAAGATTTTTTTTTTCCCTGATCTCAAAGCCAAACAAGACTCACAGTAAAGCTTTAATATACATAAACAGCCTTTAAAAAAGGTTAAACCAGGCAGAAACAGGTTCATGACAAAGAACATAGTTTTAAGTAATGAGAAGACCTGGCACACTTCTAACATGCTTGCCCCATTCATGAAAGAAATAAAGAGAAAAACCTCTATTCTTCTGTTCCTTCTTTTTACAGTGTGCAGAGGGCTGGAGCACCTCCCACCTGAGGACAGGCTGATAGAGTTGGGGTTGTTAAGTCTGGAGGAGAAGGCTCCAAGGAGACCTTAGAGCAGTTTCCAGTACCTGAAGGGGCTACAAGAAAGCTGGAGAGGGACTGTTCACAAGGGCTTGTGGTGATGGGACTAGGGCCAATGGGGATAAGCCGGAGAGGGGCAGAGTTAAACTAGACATAAGGAGGAATTTCTTCATGATGAGGGTGGGGAGGCCCTGAAACAGGTTGCCCAGGGAAGCTGTGGCTGCCCCATCCCTGGAGGTGTTCAAGGCTAGGTTGGATGGGGCTTGGAGCAACCGGATCCAGTGGGAAGTGTCCCTGCCCATGGCAGGAGGGTTGGAACTGGATGATCTTTAAGGTCCCTTCCAACCCAAACTATTCTATGATTCTATGGTTCTATGATGTATCATTTACAGAGCATGTGATGCTGTTAATGGAGAAAAAACCAATCACTCCCAACTTCTTTACTGATGTGGCTACCTCAGTATTTCTAGCCTGAGTTACTGGCAGGATAAAATATGTTTGTCTATTGCTATGTGTTGTTACCTTTCATGAAAAGGATTTCCAAGAAAGTAGAAAAAACTTTTTTTTTTTTTTTTTTTTTTTTTTTTTTAATCCATGGAAACTGACAATCCTTTAGCTGCTGAAACACCAAATATCCATGTAAGCTGCAGACACAATGCATTTAAATGTGAGTCATTCTAGCCACTTTCTCAACATGACCCATCATCTGCCTTGAATTTTTAATATGAGATGTGTTGCCTGTAGGGGGCTAGGTTGGGTCCTAGGGAGAACAGGATGATTTCTGTGAGAGAAGAGCTCTGTGTTCTTGTTTTAAAAAGCAGCCGGTGAACATAAGCAGCAGGTGGTTATTTTTTTAAGAGTGATTCCAAATTAATGGCCAGGTTGAATGGCTCTAAAGGCTTATATGAAGTACTTTCAAGTGTTTCCTATTTAAAAATAGCAGAATATGAAGGCCAAAGGCAGTACCATGCACTGTTGCGTCTTTAGGCAGGGACACTGTCAGCTTTGGGCAAGTCAAGGGCATTAGTTGACTTTCAAACTATATTATTTTGACGAGAACATGCTTCCATTATTTGGATTGCTGGTACATGCAGTGCTGTCTCAGTTCACGACCATTTCCTTTTAAAATACTATACATCCTCATGAGTTACAGTGACCAAGAACCTAACAAAGTAACCTGCGGTAAAAGAAAAGTACTAGAGTCAAATAACAGCTGAACATACAGGAAAACCCTTGCTTTGATCCTTGTTTGCCTTCAGAAATACTGTGTCAAGTGTGTTTATTGAAATGAAGCTCAGTTTAAGGTGGAAGCAGTTTTCTCAGGTAGCTCCTGGCTGTATGACAAACCTGGGAAGAGAAGGGCTGACTGATTTAAACTTTGTTATTGATGTGCAAAATCCTTCTGTGTTTATCGTGAAGTTTCTCTCCTCCTAAGCAGCTGCTGTCTGGTTTCTGATCCCTGCACTGACGCTCCTAGGGGTGGGCAGGTGCCCCTCAAATGCTCATCTCTACCCCTTCGAGAGGGCCCGGGAGGTGCAGCAGGCACATGTTTCTCGACATGGTAGGCATCACCATCTTCCTATATGAAAAATAATCTGAAATCCTAAATTGGCTCATTATACCCCTACTGTGATCAGGTGTCCTACCAACTTTTCTTTTTCAATATACTTTGTGCTGATGGTGTAAACAGAAAGAAATGCAGCAAGATAAGATGAATTCTTTCCAATTTGGGCCTCGCCCTTAGAAACTTTGGCTTTTAGAAACCTTATCTGGAGGAATGCAGCTTCTGTGGGTCAGCAAATTAAATTGCATTAGTTATATGCTCATATTCTTCTGGCACAAACCCTAAAAGCCTAAAATCTTTTGCTTGTCTATATTTTGGTGATGTGCGCTTTGGTGCTTTTAAACCATTTGCTAAGTTAGAATTGTGCATTAGAGAAGGCTCAAGGCCAGAAAAGTATTTGAGCAACCCTTTTCTGCACTGGAATCAACCTTACCAAGAGCCAGTACAGGCACCATATGCAGTATTGACAAATATGCCAGACAAAGGAGCACATTTTATACATTTTTTTTTCCAGTAATCACATAATTGTGTACCTAAAGAGGTGCATATACCTCTATGCTTTTACATTATGGAGCAGTTTTATAAAAGTAGCTACCATTGCTGTATTGAACCACAGCCTGTATTTATCTGATATTAGCTTGAAAACTTTTTTGTACTCTGCTCTCACCGAGATGTTATTGCATAAACTCACGCTGTAGGTTTTCTTGACATTTGCTGAGTGTCTCATTGTTGTTATGGGCTTTAATAGGATGTCAGCCTTAACTGAGCATTGTTGTGAGCCAGCATAGCAATTCTTGGGTTAGATATTTTTGTCTGAAGCCCAACTTTGTCAGAGTCTTGTGTGAGGAGTGTTTTCAAAATGTCCCTTGGCTAACTTGTTCTGTAACAGAGTTGGATTCCATAACAGCCATTGCCATCTTTGTGTCACACACAGGGACCTTCAGGACATTGCAATAACATTGGTTTAAGCCCTCACTGGTAAATACCAAGAAACAAAGAACCATGACAGGCAGTTATGGATGTGTCTTTGCCTTCTTCTCTGTCACTGTCATGTGGGGCAATGATGAGTTAACTAATGACAATTTGAAATTGGGGATCTGAAGGGATCTGAACAGGTTGGACCACTGGGAAGAGTCCAATGTGAAGAAGTTTGACACAGTCAAATGGCAGGTCCTGCACTTGGGGCACAATAACCCTATGCAGCTACAGACTGGGAGAAGTCTGTCTAGAAAGTTGCCAGGAGGAGAAGGACCTGGGGGTGTTGGTTGAACATGAGCCAACAGTGTGCCCAGGTGGCCAAGAAGGCCAATGGCATCCTGGCTTGGAGCAGAAACGGCGTGACCAGCAGGTCCAGGGAGGTTATTCTTCCTCTGTACTCAGCACTGGTGAGACTGCTCCTTGAATCCTGTGTTCAGTTGTGGGCCCCTCACCACAAGAAGGATGTTGAGGCTCTGGAGCAAGTCCAGAGAAGAGCAACGAGGCTGGTGAAGGGGCTGGAGAACAGACCTTATGAGGTACGACTGAGAGAGCTGTGGGTGTTTATCCTGGAGAAGAGGAGGCTGAGGGGAGACCTCATTGCTCTCTCCAACTACCTGAGAGGAGGTTGTGGAGAAGAGGGAGCTGGGCTCTTCTCCCAAGGGACAGGACCAGGACAAGAGGGAATGGCCTCAAATTCCACCAGGGGAGATTTAGGCTGGACATCAGGAGGAAGTTTTTCATAGAAAGGGTCATTGGGCACTGGAACAGGCTACCAGGGAGGTGGTTGATTCGCCTTCCCTGGAGGTGTTTAAGGCACAGGTGGATGAGGTGCTAAGGGACATAGTTTAGTGTTTGATAGGAATGGTTGGACTCGATGATTTGATGGGTCTCTTCCAACCTGGTTGTTCTATGCATCAGGCTTTTGGAAGTGCACAAGTGATTCAGATTTAAAGAAAAAGATACCACAATATTTTCATTTAAATTGTCCAACTTAATACTGTCAGGTAGATATTGGTAATGCTGCCGTATAGGTGCATATGTGCTCTGTGCATAGCATAAGTGGTATAAATATGTCTAAATTCCTGTGCCTGGCATTAAAAGTGTTGCCTATACTCAGTTAATATGAGCCAAGGGGCAACATTAACAAAGGTTTAACTGTGCTCACATGATAAATTCCCCTCTATAGTTTTATTTAGATAGTTTTATTTAGATAGGAATGGTTGGACTAGAAGATCCGATGGGTCCCTTCCAACCTGGTTGTTCTGTGATTCTGTGATTTCCTTGCAGTAGCCTGGTGTCTTTCCTTAGTTCACCTCCTCTCTGGGGTTTGACTCTGACCATTCAGTGTATACCAGAATTGAACCAAATTGCAAAAACGAGGCGCGCTTTTAAATGTATCTATTGAAAATAAAATGAAATACCTAATTTTCCATAGAATATTTTACCTCAAGAAAGAGGCTGATTTGTAGCCTGCAAGTGTAGCAAGTGGCATCTGTGTACATACATCGCAATTTTTTTTAATAATTGAACACATGAGTAGTTCATAATGAACAGTAACCTTGTGATTTTTCAGACAGGTTAAGCTATAACTATGGGATTTCTCGGTTTCTTATTGTTCATTCTTTTGAAAAAAGATGCAATTACCTTATGCTTCACTTTTTAAAGCACTTTCCAAGATAGGTGGTATTTTCTGTGATGAGAGAGAACCACTGCAAAGATTATAGACCACAAACTTCAACAAAGAACAGATTTTAGTTCTCCTGTGAGGTCTGACATTATTCCACACTGCATGGTGTGTTTCTCGGATACTGATGTCCTTCTGGTACCTGAACAGGGCTACAGGAAAGCTGGAGAGGGAATATTTACAAAGCCTTGTAGTGATAGGACTGGGGGCAGTGGGTATAAATCCCACCAGCACATGTACTCAGAAGAGAGGAACAATAAGCAGGAGAACGTTTTCATATTGCTAAGTACTGATGTGTGTGTTCTCCTTGGCCAGCACAACTGCTCTGGGCTTTGGTTTGGCTGGCAGCAGCACCCAGAATAGCAAGAAATCCTAGTCGTAGATTTCAGCAAGATCAGAATTTTGTTCATATGGCCTATGGGGTTTTTTTTGTTTTTTAAGCCTAGTATTAAAAAATAATTCTGCAGATAATACTATGGCTGGGGAAGTGTATTCTGCTCTGCCTACCAGAGTTTTAAATTAGAGGATTAAAAATATCTCTTGTTCATTTCCACTAAAGCTTGAGCTCCTTACTTGATTTTTATATCACCAGATCCCATTGATTTTTATACAAGCTAAGCCGAGTTTATCAGAAGGAATGATATAAGCCTTCATCTGAATTGGTTTATAAATACTTTTACTGATAAGTGTGTTTCTGGAAGCAAGTAACTGTATGGTACACTTCAAATGTCTCCGAACAGGTCTCGAAACATCATCCACTCTCCTTTAACTTCTTAAATAAGTCGCCTCTTTCAATAAAATAGCTCAATTTTATTCCCTCGGTAACAAAAATTTTGCAGACACTGGCCATGCGGCTCACTGGAATAGGGAAGAAAATGAAATGTAAAGTTTTGCTGTAAGGACTATATTGGGAGGGTGCAGAATTACAAAGACTAGCTAGTGTTACACAATGGTTCCTTTTTCTCCAAAGAGCTCCTAAGCTTCATGAATTCGACATAATGCAATGTGTCACCAGTTACATAAACTCTAAGCACCATCACTCACTCTGTTTACTACCAGCTAGCGGTGCTGCTGATGGGAAACAACAGGGTCCAGTTTTATGTTATACAAGGATGTATTCAACCTCTCAGGCTCCAAACCGGTCTGGTACTTGTGTGTCTCTGGTCCTGCCTCAGTCCAGATCCTAACAAAACCAGTGGGAGTTTAAACTGAGGTAGCCTTCAGCATTTATCCTGTTTAATTTGTGACAAATGTCACTAAGTGAGGTTCTTCCCTGCCGGATCCTGAGGACTCGCTTTTTTGGGAAGGAAAAAAAAAAAAGTTGTATTTAAGATTATTTTCTGTAAAAGCTCATAGTCTGATACCCTTAGTTGTACTGAGCAGAGAAATGCAGTGCGAATAGATCCACTGGCATCTCATCGGTAAGATGCTGCTAAGGGAAGAAGTGTCATAGTAATGGTCAAATAGGGACCACATGTAACTGGAAGTACAAAAAGAAGTGTGATTTATGAAAAATTTTTCTTATTTTACCGTTGAGACTACTAAGTGGTGACTGACTGGAATTTGTGCCCAAACCCCATTAAAGTTTAGATTCTCTGAGGTCCTTCCTAAATCACAGTTGTTTTTTTTAAAGCCATTCATCCCACTGACTTCATATTAAAACATATTTCAATATATTAGAAATTACAATAGCAGTCATTAATTCACCGAGGGGATGTTAAATTACTCCCCTTAGTGCAAAGGCAGCACACACCTTTGTGGCCAGTTTGTACAGTCAGTTCTCAAGGTGGTCCAGCTGAAACCAGGAGAAGATAGTGGGGCAGGCATCTCCCAGGCACCGAGCTCCAGCATAGAAGCATAGAATCATAGAATAACCAGGTTGGAAGAGACTCACCAGATCATCGAGTCCAACCATTCAACTGCATTGTCTGCAGTGAACAAGGGAGGCTTCTGGTTCTACCACCGGGATCTTGAGCAAGAGCTGAAAAACCGAGGCTCAGTTTCGTAACTCTTGCAATGAGATCAGCTCTCACTTAATAATTTTGAGACTCTCTGATTCTAATGGGCACGTAAGGAAATTCAGAGCACTGAATCAAGTCTGGCCTATGATGATTCACACTGGGGAGTGGAAGGGGTGGGTTAAGTTTGTTACCTTTCCCTTCAGATCCAAACATACCTCTACCGTGCTTTGTCAGACAATGGCCGGTTAATACATTCATCTATTCTTTACATTTGGTGCTGGGAATGGATCACTCGCTGCAGGAAGAGAGGGCTGGAGCCCCAATTGTGGGCATGGTTGGGTGAAATCTTTGGACTAAATCATCTGGTAACTGGTGCTTTGTGCAAGGAGGGACATCAACAATCCACGTGCTGGTGATTCACTGTTCGCAGGGCAGAGGCACATCACCCTCAACCCAACCGGCAGATCACCTTGACCAGTACAAACGCAAAATGGTTTAGTCAGTTTTAAAAGAAATTGCATGAACATTATTGTTTATTTCTCCAGCAGGATCTGTTTCTTTCACAGTCTTTCATTGCTTCTTTTCTGAAGAGTGCAGTCTTTATTTCAGGCATCTGCCTATAGAAAATAAGTATCGGCACATTTAAAGATGAAAACCGAGGCTTGAATAACTTAACATACAAATTACACAGATATAAAAGTTCTCTTTCATTGTCTTAACTTACAGTTTATTTTGTACAGAATTCATTATGTTATACATCTAAGACTTATATTGTATAAATACCTCGGGTGTGATGTATATACATATTCAGTGTTATAGATTCAGCAATTAATGTATGCATTTCACAATACACTATAGTGTATTTCAATGTAGTGCACATGGTTTATATTTCAGAAAAGAGCATATCCACTATGAAAAATTGGTATTTCGTTCATAGGGTACTCTACCTTGAAATACAGGTTTTTTTCCCATTATATAATGGACTGCGCTGTGTCGTATGGCTGTAAGATTTTCTTGTACATTCCCCAACGTGAATTAAGAAACAGCAGCTCAAAATGTTAATCTATGAGGTTCTACAGCAAGAGGAGAGCAGGGCACTGGTTTTCTATGTTCATATTTAAATAAGAAAGAAGGCATAGAGAAGCCACGTGGAGCTAGGCTGTGTGTGATGGCCAAAGGAAATAAAAAGCTCTGCACAGATGAGAACGACGAGCCTTGCTTCTCTATTCTCTATATGTCAGTGCTCAGCTACCAAGAATCTCTCAGCTCTGATGGCAAGGGGTGAGATTCTGGCATCAGCTTCATTTTTAAAGCTCACAAACTCCCCGTGTACCATTAATACACTCTTTGCTTACAGAATTTTTCCAGTGTCTCCTTGTATACACATTGATAGGGCACACTGTCTCTCCTTGGGAGCCAGCAAAGAAACTCACTCACAATGTTATCTCTAAACATGCCATAAGTAAGATTTGCTGTTTGTTCAGTATTAAATGACACGTGTGGATTTCCTGGGCATCTACTGAAGCATAATTTTAATTAATCTGTCAGTAGAGTTTCTGCTTTGTTTATTAGGCAGTTCTAGTTTCCTGCACACGTACATACTTACATCCATACATATTGTGCCTTTTGATCATTTGGCTACTTTTACTTTGTAATCTCAAAAGCAGAGATTCTTTTATCAGCTTATAAACGCTGTTCATTTTGACAGCAAAGTGGGATATTATATATCCCATGAATATGACATTATTCCATAAGTCATTATTTTGAAAGAGTCATTGAGGAAAATCTAGGTGAAACAGAAAACTGTGGAGTTTTTAATTAATTTTAAATTAAATTTACTTACATTTGACATATGTAATTATTTTGAGGCTAACATTTGAGATATTTCATTTTAAAAGGGCTGATCCCCTCAGAACTATATTTTTCATGAAATATATTTATCTAAACTATTTCCTTTTGATTTTATGAGAACTAACGTAAGCACTTAAACCAGCATAAATCCAGAATGACTCCACTTTATGATGTTATCATATTTTTACTGAAATGAGAGTTCTTTCTTCCCACTTCTTTTGGGGTTTGTGTTGCCATTTTTCTATTGTAAGAACTTTCATGTGATGTAGAACAAAAGGTTATATGAATCGGCAGTTGTACATTACGTTTTCCCATTGCCCGATTTGGGAAGGAGTCTTTTTTGCAGACACTGTATCCAACTCCGTTGTTTAGCTGATCACCAGTGGCTGTACTCCTTTCTAACAGCCTATATTTATAATTTAACTTTGGGATAGATTTGTGTATGTCTACAACTACACAAGTCAGGACTCTATAGAAGCCCCACATTCAGCCACCTAAGAACCTCATTGAAGCAAGTCAGCTTCTCCCTCAGAGTGTATTTTAGATGCATGCTCAGTCAAACACCAGAAAAGAAGTATTGCTGGCCCAACCCTAACAGTCCTGTAACCTGTTTTTATAACTGCCTTTAGAATCATAGAATAACCAAGTTGGAAGAGACCCACCAGATAATCGAATCCAACCATTCCTATCAAACACTAAACCATGTCCCTCAGCACCTTGTCCACCCGTCCCTTAAACTCCTCCAAAGAAGGTGAATCAACCCCCTCCCTGGGCAGCCTGTTTAGCAGCAATATCTGAAAGCACAGGGTTTGCAAGCCACAGGGCAAGTAAATTCTGAAAAACCCTGAGGTCTCCTTTTGTGGTTTCTGGTAGTGTCTACACTGCGTGTAGGACAGTCCTTCCTCCACACACTAGGTTGCATCAAGAATGCAGAGATGCTTGTAGGTACTATGGACCACCAGGGATTTGGCCTCAGATACAAATTCAAGGACACAACAATATGACCGCAGAGAGGCACCAGAACTTAGTGATCCTCAATGTTTCAAGCCATAGCACTTGAAGGAAAAATTCCTGAACAAGTAAGTAAAGCTGTTGCCTTCTGATAATTGTTGATGAGCAAGAAGAGCAGCTAAGGAGAACTGCAGAACCCTGGGCACTCATTCTGCTTACGTGGCACTGACTAGGAATGGAGCTCAGCATCCACCGGTGTGCTTAGCAGAACTGGGGCCACACTGAAGAAATGGGCCACGGAGTCCAGATGTTTTGACATCATCAGTTGACTGGTAAATTGATGGGTATGCACTCATCCAAACAGCTGTGCTGTTTGCCCTCTGCAACTACCATCAGCGAGCATTTTTTCTCTCTGATTTCAATTTATTTGTGGTTGGTTTATACCCATTTACTTTTGTGCGAACAATATTCCTCATTTGTGGTTGGGCCAAATAGAAATCAACATGTTGGGAAAAGATTTTACATTCTAAAAAGGGATTTTTATGTTGTGAGCAAGAAGGATCATAGTAGGCATTAATATTTCCTTACAAGGTCTGGATCATTTAAACAGGAGAATACATTTGTTAAACAACCCAAGACTGTATTTGACGCACAAACGCTGCATCCCTTATGAAACAGAAACAGCTCTGTGCTTTATTATTTTCTCTACTTAAAATTAGATTATAACAGATGCCATCCCCTCACTATGCAGTTCAGTGCCAGCAAACCTAAGTCTCCAGTCACTTACATAAGCCTAGTGTCCTCGCTTTGTAGCCTCACCATTAAAAGTCTCATGTTTTGCAGCAGTTATATTAAACATGTTCCCAGTTAGGATCCAAACGTGGAATTTCCCATACTTAAGGTTGTCTGGTCTGATTTAACACCAGAACTGAATTATAAAATTCAAATCTTATCTTGATCTACTTAAAAGATGGGAGCTGCGGCATGCAAGACAGTTGTAGTTTGGATCTTGTATTTATTGCATAGGCTCCATCACAAGAACATGTTCTTTATTGGTTTTGTTAAGTGTTATGTAGATTCAGGTTTTTTTTCTAATTGTAATTTTCAATTTCTTTCAATCATCCTTCAGTAAAAAAAATGCACGCAACGCGTACGAATTGGCAGTTTGAGGCTCCAGCATGTTTTCCGTATTAAACTGAGAATAATCAATGTGTCCAGTGTCTTTTCTTTCCTTCTTCCCTTTTTTAATGAAACATGGTGTAAAGGTTTTCTCTTTAGCAGCCTGATGATGGGAGATGTTTTAGACAAGATCTGGGCCATAAGCCATGGAGCGAGGACTTCTTTGTCCAGCCCAACACTACCATCAATGTATTAATTAGCACAGAGCAGCAATGACTCCAAGCCTTTGCTTATTTGCTAGGAAATTTCCTTCCTCTCCTTTGCAATTCAATACCACATTTGGCTTTCTCATTCTGACAACAATGTGTATTGTCAACCGAGCTGCTGGTTCAGCAAAGCGTTTTCCTATGAAGCATGTGCTGGTTTGTTGCAGGTTACTTTTTCATGTTAGCAATGACAAAAGTAAACCCAGGGCTACTCCTTGATTTTTATTTTCCAGGGTTTATTATTGTATTTACAGTTCCCTGTAAGAAGATACAACCCTTCCCAGTATTAGTTCTAATACCTTTCTATGTTTCAAATACTAACGACCCATATGGAAAGGAGGAAGATAATCTGTGATGAAAGAGGTATCTCTAGGGGCTGGTGCAGATGAATAGAAAACTTAAATCATTATAAATATTACTGTACTGCACTTTGGTACAACCAGAAAAAAACCCTTCAAAGAAAATATTTAATATTCCCTAAGTCAAATAAAATTCATAAACAATAGGAGAAGAAAGTAACCACATGGGGGGGGGGGTTATATCTGTAAAAATAAAGAGACTACTTGGCTGCATTTGCACATAGGCAATAAAATTAGATTAATTCAGATCACTTTTAATGTAAGCCTCGTTTGGGGCCGTAAGCAAGAAATGTCCACTGTGCTTTACAAAGGACGACGACTAGAAAAAATCAATGCAAACAAATATTCCTCTCTTTTCTGATTTACCATTTATCATGAGAGATGACAAACAGATGAAGTCTCCTCTGAGTCTGAGCGTAGTTGTATTAGCATTTTGCTAGTACCAGGCAGTATACAAAAACAGCCATCGTGTGTGACACCTCCAACACCTACAAGTAGCTGTTCTAGGGGCACATCCTGGTTTGCGGTGAAACAGGTTTAACCCAGCCAGCCTCTTGTACCAGCTCAGTGATACCAGGTTATCATCTCAGTAACTCCAAGGTTGGACTGTCTTGTTCCTATTGCTGACTGGACCGACTGCTCCACCATCCATAAACAGAAGGCATAAAGGTGATTACAAACATAAGAAAGTAGTTTTACATATTGTCTTGCAGTCTTTCCATATAGTCCCTAAGTTCCTTGGAATCGCCAAGATTCATATCTTGGCATACCCATTTAATATTATCATCACTGTCAAATAGAATTGAGTTGGTGTAGGGGCCTCCATCCTCCGGCAGTATTGTTGTATATGAAGTGAACTTTACTCGCTTCTGCTTTGGCCCAGAAGGATTTATAGGTTCACTTTTAACTTCTTTTTCACAAAGGTACTCAGAAGATCTGAGGATATGATTATGAAGAGTCTTCTGAGAACTCCCATTAAGGAGAAAGTTGCTTTCTTCGAACTGCATTCCTCTGTCAATCATGGTAGTGCACTCCTCTGACGGGAGCGAAATGTCAACTGGGTTTTCCAGCAGTTCAACCTCATTTCCGAGCCAGACCCAATCATGGGAATGGGGGATGTTGCCTTGCTCGCTCACAGCAAACCTTTTGTGCCTGTACTTCCAAGCAAATGCCACACAGTTAATCAAAAAGACCAAGATTGCTAAGCAGAAAACACACAGCAGAGCATACATGCCGATCTCCAAATCTGTTAATCCTCTTGAAGTCAATGTGAGATCACTGGGATTATTTTCTCCTGGTATTTCTGCTTGCGTAGGGAAACCTGTGAATGCAGTTGGGTTATTTTGTAGCTGGCCGTCCTCCAGGGACTCCTGATCAACGGGAGATGTGAAAGTTGTGCTTTTATTTGCATTGTCCTCGTGACTGGACATGTCCTCATGGTTTTTGGACCATTCTTGTGCTGTCCTCTCTTGTTCTGAAAGTTTCTCTATAGAATTGCTTGCATGGCTTTTAAAATCTCTATTGATATCATCAATGTCATTCGTGCTGCCTTTTTGGTCAGAATCTTTTTGACCAAACTTGACCTTGACGCTTCCTTTCCCAACAGCCAGAATACTCTTCCTCTTAGTCTTCTGACAGGGCTCACTGATGACCATTTCAATTTTAATCAAAGGTCCTTGCCCATCCCCTTCTGCCACTACCACAGGCCATTTAGACTGAAGGTCTTGGTGTGCAGACACTACCATCTCATCCAGTGAAGTGATGGTGATCGAGAAGTCCTTGGAGTCATAGATATCTAATGGTGTCACTGACCCATCACTGAACAAAATCCAGGCACTGACTATGGCTTCCTGGGGAGAGAGAGGATGAGGAAAAAAAAGGTGTGAAAAGCAGCAGAGCACATACCAGACACTCAGTTGTTTAAGGATTTTAGATATTTGCAAAATAAAGCTTAACTTTGGTTTATTTTGTTTCTAAAAGAAAAAGGCAATTCAAATGCCTACTCTGCTTCTTATTTTCTTCTTGTAGATTTGTGTCTTCTAGACCATTATCTCATCTTCAGGACCTATCAAAGCCGGTTATCTAAATTTAATCAAAGATGCTCTTTTTTTCAGTCTGAAGTGCAAAGCCTCTTGAATGCCAGGGCCTCGTGATGAAAATAATCATATTTTCAAAATGCTGGTTAATTAATTTTATAAAGGGCTTAAGTGGGGAACTTCTGTAATACAGCAGTTCTAATGCCATATTTAATACAACGCACAGAACTGTTGTGTCGGAATGGTGACCCCATTCAGCCCATTGAAACAAACTAGGTGAAGAACACATCTCAATGCAGTATTTTACATTTTCCGTCATGTTTTCAAATAGGCAAAATTATGTGAAATATGCAAAAGCGATTGTAGTCCTTCCTGGGAACTATAAAAACACATAAACCCACCCTTTTAAAGAATGTTTTCACCAAAACAATCTGTCATCTTACTACAAATGGATAGTGCTAAAAAGGTAGTTACCCTTTGTCTAGTGACACAGTTTCCATTCATAGAATCATAGAATCACCAGGCTGGAAGAGACCCACCAGATCATTGAGTCCAACCATTCCTATCAAACACTAAACCATGTCCCTCAGCAACTTGTCCACTCGTCCTTTAAACACCTCCAGGGAAGGTGAATCAACCCCCTCCCTGGGTAGCCTCTGCCACTGACCAATCACCCTTTCTGTGAGAATTTTTTTCCTAATGTCCAGCCTAAATCTCCCTTGGTGGAGTTTGAGGCCATTCCCTCTTGTCCTGTCCCCTGTCCCTTGGAAGAAGAGGCCATCACCCTCCTCTCTACAACCTCCTTTCAGGTATATTCTGTAATAAATACAATAAAAAAGACACATGGAAAGCTACTTACGCCCTCAGATTATACGATTTGAAGTAAGCTTGAAGTCATCTGATGAAAACTTCTGTACCTGCAGACAAAAGGTCCTTTTGGCTGAACTGACTTTGTGTGACTGTTCTGGTGTGGAGTTTCTACCTCTGCTTACATAACTGAGCCATATTTTCCCAGAGAAAAAGTGTCTGGAGTAGCATGTGTGTGCTGTCTGGCCATGGTAATGCTGCAGAAACATTCATGTTCTGCAGGTCTCCAGACTAGTTCTGAAGAGTTCCCTGGCCCTTCTGTATGATCGTTTGCACCTCTAGGACTTGCACAGTTAAACATTAGGCATTAATTCTAAACACTGTTTTGGATCGTACCTGTTTTGGAGTATGAAGGATATCATATGCAGAGGTGGTAGAAACGATAGCTCTCTTATTTCCTTTGCTGATTTGTAAGGAGAGGGACAAGCCTGAAACCAGTTGTACTCCCAGATCTGTAATGGTTACACGGTCATCTAGAACTATCACAGTCTTCTCTGCCAAGATGGAATCAGAAAGAGGTGACAGGACCTTGAAAGAGAAAGCAAACGCCTTGCGTGAAACAGCAACTACCGGTGCTGTAAATACTCTAATCAGCCTAACACTTTGGATTAATCTCAGTTCTGTCACATCCATGTAAAACCTATAACCTATGTTTCCCCCAAGACATTGCATTCATTTCCTGCTAAATTACTTCCTTGACAAGAAAAAAAAAATTAGTAGAACAACCAATCACTTCAAGATTCTAGCTTCATCTCAACAATGGAGTATAGATTAAATTAAACGGATCTGATTTTTAAAGAGAAAAAGTCATCTTTTTTGTGGTCTATAAAACCTCCTATGAACGCAGTATAGTGCAAGACATAGTGTAAGACACTGATTAATTCTGAAACTCAATAAGGAAATAAATAAGTGTACAAAGCCTGCCTGATAGGAACTTGGCCCTTTGCCTTTGTAAGGACAGGGGACCTGAAAGAAATGAAAGAGAGATTTTCAAAAGGACTTTGAAAATTCCACTGGGTGCCTGTCTACATTTTTCAATGACAAAATAGTCCTGTCACTTTGCTCTAGGACTTTGTTTCTAACATGCTCACGAGGAGACAGTCGCCTTTCTACTGATGCCAGAAAGGGCTGGTTCAAACCCAAAATATTTGAGGTGCAATTTGTCAAAACAACAGCAACCTACAGCATAGCTACCTTCTGCTCTTTTATAGTCACTGGGGTGAAAAAGACATTCTAAGGGTAGAAATCCCTTGACCTCTGTCTAATATTTGTTTTAGGTTGAAGGGAGCTGAGCCCTAAATGTACCTGTTTCTATTTGTTGACTACAAAGGAAACTTAGCGTGTCTGGAACATAACGGATACTCACAGTTAATAAGAGCCCTAATGTTTGTATTCCTTTATTTCGTTTAAGAAATATGCATGAAGTAAGATAGAGAGACAAGTGGTGAACATGAACACTCTGAAAGATTTCTGAACATTGTTTTTCTGTCCATTTTTTGTGTTCTGTGAACATAAAGGGGCTAATTTTTCAGAGATATTTAAGCATATAAAGATACAGGTAGCTATTTGGTAGAATTTCCTAACAGTTAGGTTCATAAGGTCCCATTTAAATTAGTGGTGTGTGTGGGACCTGTTTCACTATTGAGAAAATCTCTTTGCTAATCACATTAACGTGGATAATACCTTTGGAAGTTTTACCTACACTTATTTTCTGGAAGTGAAAAATACAAAAAATGAAAACCCACTCCAACTTCCTTTTGTATTTGGCATATAATTTTCTTCAACTTGTTTTTTTCCCAAGAGCAATTAATTTATAAGCTAACTAACTGGTGTGTGTGTGCTTCCAGAACTCTCTCTATGGAAGCTGCGGAGACACCTCAGGTTGTACCTGGACTGTGGTGATGCCGTGCTCGCGACCAACCAGAACTCGGCCGTCTTGAAGCTTAGCAATCTTGGGTTCTTCTACCTTCATGAAATCAGTCACAAGGTCAGTGATGTCAAACTGCCACTCCGAGCCTAGCATATAGGTCAAGTGGCCTCCAAACTCAGAGGATTCAGCTACAAACTGTGTGAGGACTCGCACCATGGCATGCTGATACTGCAGGGTACAACCTTTTCCTTTTTTCTCATCATCCTCTTCATCCTCACTGTCCCGGGTAGGCCTGTAAATAGATCCAGGTTTGTTATCTGATTTGGCACTGCAGAGCTTCAGTCGCAGAGTATTTTCAAATACAGCAATGTTTTCATTGTCTGGTTATGTGTGAGAATCATAGAATCACCAGGTTGGAAGAGACCCACCAGATCATCGAGTCCAACCATTCCTATCAAACACTAAACCATGTCCCTCATCACCTCATCCACCCGTCCCTTAAACACCTCCAGGGAAGGTGAATCAACCACCTCCCTGAACAGCTTCTGCCAGTGACCAATGACCCTTTCCGTGAAATTTTTTTTCCTAATGTCCAGCCTGAACCTCCCCTGGAAGAGCTTGAGGCCATTCCCTCTCGTCCTGTCCCCTGTCACTTGGGAGAAGGACCCAGTTCCCTCCTCTCCACAATCTCCTTTCAGGTACTTGGAGAGAGCAATGAGGTCTCCCCTTCAGCCTCCTCTTCTCCAGGCGATATGGCAAAGCACAGTGATGCAGCAGCCCTCTCCACCTTACCCACCCATTACCCTCCTCCCTACAACCTCCCTTCAGGTATTTGGGAGTGTAGGTTACTAAATCTGGGTGAGATGTTTGTCCAGATATTATTTTTGTGCTGCACAATTCAAAAGCTCCTGTCACTTCTGTCAGTGAAGACTTTGTTTGCATGGGACCTCCCAGCAACTTGTCTGCCAGTGCTGAGGTTTCAGTGGGACCAGCGCTCGTTCACCATGTGTCCAAGTGACACTCAAGTTGTGCAGACGGCTAAAGAAAGCAGTGTGAAATGTTTAGAGGGCAATTCTGGAACAAAACCCTGTAGCATCTTGGTAGGGAGGGGAGAGCAAATCCTGGCATGCTTTCCTCCATTCGCCCGTAATGTTTGTATCTCTTTGATCATCTCTTCAAAACCACTGTAACGCATTCAGGATTCCTTGCCTAGGTAATTCCACCCCACTTTATCCCAGGTCTGTATTCACAGGTTCATTAAGCCCTTTGCTATTGAGAAATATACCATTACATCTCATGCAGTTCATAGAATCATAGAATCATAGAACAACCAGGTTGGAAGAGACCCATCGGATCATTGAGTCCAACCATTCCTGTCAAACACTAAACCATGTCCCTCAAGACCGCATCCACCCATCCCTTAAACCCCTCCAGGGCAGGTGAATCAACCACCTCCCTGGGCAGCCTATTCCAATGCCCAATGACCCTCTGTGTGAAAAACTTCCTCCTAATCTCCAGCCTAAATCTCCCCTGGTGGAGCTTGAGGCCATTCCCTCTTGTCCTGTCCCCTGTCACTTGGGAGAAGAAGCCAGCTCCCTCTACAACCTCCTTTCAGGTAGTTGTAGAGAGTAATGCAAGTGTCTGGTATACTTGGTCATATAAAAACTTCCAAAAAAACCAAGTAAGGCACACAAATTACCAATCAGGATGTCATTATCATGCTAGGCTGGTGAGGCAACCACTCACCCCACAGAAACAACTGCCACATTAGACACACTTTATTCATCATTTTCTAATTACCTGTCCCCCTTGCAACATTTAAGCCACAGCAATGTAACAGTTTTCCTTAAGCCTTGTGTAAGGCACCACAGTGACTTGTACATGACAGCAGTGCTGCAACATCTCACAGATTTTTTTCTGATTTAAAGCCCAATTTCCCAGCAATTCTTCTGTTGTCATTGCTTACTCCTTTGGACAAACACATGGGTTCTCTTCCCTCTTTCAACTCAAGTGTTAAGCACTAGGTGGTCACTTCCACTTATGTCCTCATGCTGTGGAATTCACTGCTCAGAAATATTTGCCTTCCTCCTTTACTTATTTTTTGAGCCACTCCAGGGCAAGGGTAGGAAACACAGGGTAAGCCTGTTATTTTTCACACTATTTTGGAAAGTAGTTTTGTGTTTACTGTGTTCCTTTATCTTCTCCTTTGAAATACGAGCTATGAAAAACTATTACAAAACAGAATTGCTTTTGTTACAAATAGTTTTGTGACAAACAGAAAGCTGAAAACATATCTAGGAAAAGCCCTTGTGCTCTTCAAAATGATAGAAAATCTTGGTGTTACAGAATCTAATACACTGGAAATTCATTTTCAATACATCAATTTTTAGCCGAATATATATGTATTTGGCCTCAAGCAAATAGTATTTGGAACAGCCTTTTTGGGTTTATGTGTGTAAAACAGTAATGTCCACCATCAGGTCCTGAATGAAACATTGAATAACCACTGAATCGCTAAGAAAAAAGACGAAACGGAATTAGGATTAATTTTATACAAAGAAATTAATCTTACAGAATTAGACTAGCTGCATATTTCAGGGGAAATTTCAATTGTTCTCTCCTTACCACCAAAGCATCAATCTCGATTGAGCTGAAGCTGGCTGGTCAGCTAAACAACTGCAAGGAAAGTAAGGGAGATATTCATAGAGCTTATGTGCCCTATGTCTGTTTAGATTGCTTTTGGCTTTATAACAGTTTATGAACTCCTTAAAGTCCCCAATTCAAATTTATTCCCGTGTTCTGACCCGCTTCAGCCCATCTAAAACATAACTCATCTCTGACTAATATCAGACTTTGGGAAAACCAGGTTTAGGCCTGAGACTTCAGGACTTACATTCCGTTTTAGTAATACAGGCAGTAAGATTAGTACCTGTGCAGAACTGGAGAGGAACCCACAGGAATTCAGGTAAGAAGTACTTATGGCACTTTGGGAAGAAGGACCAGTGAGAACCCATTTTGTTATGGGAAGAGAGACAGAAATAGTGTTCTTTGGCTTGAATTAAAATATTCACACATTCAACACTCACACTAACCTCATTTTTTTTTACAGAACTCCATTTTCTGTTGCATAAGCAGATGTTTTACTCAGATCTAATGCATTACTGTGACTCATATTTATTTCAACACTTATTTATTTCTACTTCCACTGCTGAAAACATTAGACTACTGGACTCATCAAGAGGAAATACATTCAAAATGACTTTGAGAGGAAGAATTTTTCAACCTGAGTCCCATACAGCTCAGAAACACGAGTTATGGGGGAAATGACCAGATATAGACTGTTACAGAATGACAGAGAAATAGAGAGAGAGCGAGCGCACTGCTGTCCTCAGTACCAGACTTAAGACTGTTTGGGCAGCCAGTCCCACCAACCCAAAAGAGATATTTCAAGTCCCACTCTTTCCTTGTGGTACTGTTAACAACAGCAAGGGCTCTGTTTCCTTTTAAAAACTTTTTTTTGCATTTGTATCTATATACTTCTCCTTAGAAATACAGGATTCCTGTTGCATGCAAATGTGGCACATCAGAAAAGCATCTCTAAACCATGGAAAGGGCAAGGTCCCTTCTCACATCAGGGCAAAGCAAAGAGCGAGGTGTCTGAATTTTCAATATAAGATTTGCAAGTCTGCTTTTCCACTTCAAAGGCACAAATCCATGACTCAGTTGGTAAGTGAGAGAATTGCAGTGTTCTGTCTCTATGGGCCAAACAAAATGTTTGAGATGCTTTGAATTGCATAGTTCCCTTTAGAGTCTTAACTTCTGGCTGTAGTGTTTTCAGTAGGCTTAAAATCCTTCATTAAGCAGCAAGCTCATTTTCTTTTTAAGATACATTCTCATGAACATAAGCTATTGCTGCATATTGCACCAGAGGAGGCTGAGGGGAGACCTCATTGCTCTCTCCAACTACCTGAAAGGAGTTTGTGGAGAGGAGGGAGTTGGGTTCTTCTCCCAAGGGACAGGAGACAAGATGAGAGGGAATGACCTCAAGCTCCACCAGGGGAGATTTAGGCTGGACGTTAGGAAGAAATTTTTCACAGAAAGGGTCATTGGGCACTGGCAGAGGCTGCCCAGGGGGGGGGTTGAGTCACCTTCCCTAGAGGGGTTTAAGGCACGGGTGGACGAGGTGCTGAGGGTCATGGTTTAGTGTTTGATAAGAATGGATGGACTCGATGATCCAGTGGGTTTCTTCCAACCTGGTGATTCTATGATTCTATAATTATATGATATTGTGCTTTTTTCCTCCTCCCTTGGTCATCTCCAAGGTTAGCTCTGGGTGTCTCTCAGAATCTTTCTTATCCTATTTATTGCCATTTGGCAGAGTTGCTTGGAAGGTTTTTTTTGCCTTTCTAGAGTGAACTAACATTGCCAGAATTACATTTAATTTAGATTTCACACAGAGAAAGCCTTTGCCAGAGAGTGGGGTTAAAACAGCATCCCTGTTACAGGGTTGCCTGTGAGCACGAGTCTAATCAGTGATCTGTCAACTTTATATTATAGACACTGTCTGTGAGCGCTGTAAGTATGTCTCTTTTAATTTGCACCACTCTCAAACCAGGCATCCACTTCTTGGGCCAGATGCTAATTTTCTCTTCAAAAACCCTAAAGAAATCAGTTGTGCTGGTTTTCAATTCAAAATACTTATAAAGAGTCATGTATTTTAAAAGCATTTGCAACATCTCTAATTGAAAAAAATAAAATCTGTGTCAGATACAAAATATAAGATGCTAAAAGTTGATTTAGTGAAAGCTACAGAAATCAGTTGCATGTGGCTCCACTCACAGTTCAAGAAGAAATGTTATTTGATACCTTGAAAATACCATCTGCCTGTTAACAAAAGTCTCTATGGCCTTCTCTACATGGAAGTCAATTAACCGAAGGAGTGAATTTACAGCAAGTTTAAGCTTTGTGCAGATACTAGTCACAAATGGAATGGTTTGAACCCAGTTTCACTTAATTCACCTTAAAGTATGACAGATCTCACACGAAGGCTTAACTAAGGCAGTTTATTTTTTCCTGCATTTATCTTGAGCGAAGTTTCCTGGTTTTGTCTCTAGCACTAGAGAGGACCAAAGCAGAGATACCACCTAATTACCTGTTAGTTCTATAGGCTGCAATTCCTAAGAAAAGGAATCTGGCTTTACCGTTTTGCAGGTTTTGAAGGTTTATGCCACTCAGAGCTTTGCAGTCACTATGACTTTATCACACAGCTTTATCAGCTGTTGTTCAGGAAGGCCAGATGCAGATCAAAGTTCATTAAACTCTGTCCTGGACTCCGAATTGTCTGCTGGAGTCATGCTGCATGATGCCTGCCTCCCTGGGAGCCTCATGAAAACCACGAGCTGTTCCAGTTGCAAATATTTACTTAAATTCAATTTCCAGCTCATTCCATGAGACTTTGTCCAGGCAATTGCTACTATCGCAGGCTGAAGCCCCTCCTCCCATGTAAACGGATGTGCACAGAGCCAGCGCAGAACTTCAAGAAGGTGATAATTATTTTGCAGATGCACGAAGGATCAAAATAAATGTTCCTGTTAGACCAGCAGAGTCTGCCTCCGCCACTTCTGTGCTCAAATATTAGACTTTAATTTAAATATTCACCTTTTGTTTGCTGAGATTGAGGGCTCTTTTGCAGCCCATTATAGGAGCTGGGTTTCTGTTAGCCCGTGCTCATCCAAGGACCGTGCACCATGCATTAGTCATGAGTCGATCCACGGAGCTGACTTTCCCCTGGAAAGGGAGGCCTTGCAGCAGCACAGGCCCATAGATCAAGTTCTCCACTGGGTAATCATAGAATTATAGAACAACCAGGCTGGAAGAGACCCACCGGATCATCCAGTCCAACCGTTCCTATCAAACACTAAAGCATAATAAAGGTTCATCATATTTTTACTGACTGATTGGGTAAATTGTATTATTCCTCTCACACAGAAGAGATTGGGGTTTTTTCCCAGTTTCTGACAGCCTGGTTTTTCTGTTCCTCTAGGAAGTTCCTGCTCTTCCAGCAATTCAGATGAGGTTGAAAGCTGACACGAGTCAAACTGAGCTAGGTATGTGGCACTTACAAAGTTTTGGTGACGATCCTGAATTTTCGCTGCTTTGTGGACATTATTCAACGAGTCATGTGAGTAAACATGTCTGTAATCACATGTATTTTACAATTACAAACATGGCAGGGTTTATAGGGAAAGCAATATATTTTATTAGATCAACAACCATCATTGGAAAGAACAGATGTGATTTGGAGCATATAAATGCTCTTCTCAGGTCTGAAATAGAAGCAGCTACATTCAGATGAAGGACAGCCATGCTGAGGCAGGAGTTTTACAAGCATTTCTTTTGTTGACAGCACCAATAAAAACATTTCAGTGATTACGGTAAACCCAGTCATATTTGGCCATCTGGCTCAGCCCCTCAAGACAACTGAACCAGCACAGCCATGCTGAGCCTTTGAGAATGAGGTAGTGGGGGAGTCAGAGGAGATGAAGGAATAGTTAGAGGTTGCAGAGGTGTCTCTGCAAAATCCCCATAAGAAATGCTCAAAAATTTTGTCTTCAGCATACTGATGAGTTAGTTTATAGCAATGTTTGGTTCTTGCTGAGAAGAGAAGGGAGTGGTGTGAAGATACCAAACCTCACGGACAGGAGAAAAGTAGAGAATAGTTTTGTCTGCTCTGAGGTGAGGAAAGAAAAAGAAGTAACACTGCAGTCCCTCCGTGACTAAACCTGAGGACAGTGACGTAGTTTTAGTTGACCTGTGGGCCGCGTGTCACTGAACCTAAATTTAAGACAGCCTAAACCTATGGTAAGGACTTTCAAAAAAATCCATGAGTTAAATGCCCTCTTCCTTTTAAATTAGCTTCCTTTAGGGATAGATATGAAAAACCTCATGGAAGCTGCAAATTCTTGAAAATGAATTCATGAAAATGAAGCCGAAGCAATACAATGCTATGGCCACCACACCTGCTGGGAAACGCTTGGATTTTGGTCTTTTTGATCTTTTTTTGATCTTTTTTAAAAGATTAAAGCACACTCCTCTCTCTTTCAAACCTATTCTCAGGACTTACACAAGCCAACCTGCTCAAAGTGCATCACTAACATTGTATTATACAGACCGGGAGGGCACTGGGCAGGGTTACAGGCTGAGCCTTTGTGCAGAATAAGCCGATGTGGCCTTTTGGCTGCATCACTGAATGAGGATTCAGGAAGCCAACCTGCAGCTCCTGACTCTAGTCCAAATGTCTCGTGTGCTTCAGGTCACCATTTGAAAACTCATAAAAACTCCCCCATGTTTAGGATACTGGGAAACATGGAGCTATAGAGGAGATAGAGGTATAAGAGGATTAAAAATTAAAGAGAAAAATAAAGAAGAGGAAGGAAGGGAGGGAGGGAGGGAGGGAGGGAGGGAGGGAGGAAGGAAGGAAGGAAGGAAGGAAGGAAGGAAGGAAGGAAGGAAGGAAGGAAGGAAGGAAGGAAGGCAACTAAATTCTAAATCTCAAGTAAAACCTATTCAAATTTAAAAATAAAGGAAATGTAAAAATTTTACGTAGGCAGTAAATGTCAGAGCGAACACAACTAATGCTGGTCCTAGACTGTCTATTGGTTTAGAATGTTCCCCCCAGTTAAAAAAAGATCCACGTGAATGTTCCATAAAATAAGAGAGGATTTATTTCTAGTTGAAACCTTGCCCATTCACATGAGCCTGGGCTGCTGACACACAATGTCATAAACCACCAGCTGCAATTCTAGGGGATGATGCACTGTCCATACTTTCTCCTCCACCCCTCACAGAAAACGTTTGCTGAAGATGTGCCAGCAGTAGAGATGCAATCTGAACAGCAGCAAACTCGCACCTTTTGCCAGCTTGCAAGCAGAGCAGGCTCTCAGACCATTATCTTTATTTCAGCTGGCCAAATAAATCAGAACTAGACACCAGGGGGTAAATTTCCAGCACTGTGTGTAATGGGTTTAAAGTCAGAATGTCCACGACCGTTAACCACAGTTGAATGTCTGACTCACTGAGCTTGCTGCTGAATGTTTACTCTTATAATAAACAGCAACAGCCTAATCCTGCAACCTTTTACTCAGCAAAATCCCCAGTGGTTTTAGCAGTAGCTACACCTAAGGGAGTGTTATAGCCTAGAAGTTAAGCGAAACTTTAAGCAGTCAGTATATCTTCCATTCATTCATTCATCACCTAGCACATCTCTTCCTTCCAGACATGGCACCTTTGCCTTCATCACTGAGGCAAAAACACAAATTTATCTCACACCAGTTCCTCATCAACATCTTCTGTTATAGCCAGAAGTCAGGCCCCTTCTTTGGAGCTCTTCAGCTAAGCATCCTGTAAATTGTGTCCTATTACCGCTAGTTTTATGCCCTCATAAAGTGTTAGATAATTCTAATTCACTGCTGTCTGTTTGGGCTCTTTAAGGCTCTTCAATAGCTGTGATGTCCTCCTGGGCAAATCGAGTGCTTTTGCTAGAACTGCCACAGTGTTTAGCACTACAGCTACTGCTGCCAGAAATGCTGTCTCGCTGTAGTATAAATTTGAGCTGGTGTCATGCCTTGTTCTCCAGTAGCATTTTTCAACTTAACCTAAAATCCACCAATACAGCAGTGTTCCTGGAAGCTCTTAATCTTGCAAATTGTCCGAATGGTGGTTATTCTACATATGGTTTTCAGTAGGGACAGAACCGATCTTCTCCTCCTCCTCTTCCTTTTTTAACCCCATCCACATTTGTCCTGGTAGAACTTGTTCATCAGAATATAGTTCCATAGGAGCATAAGTGGGGGTTTTCACCTAATTCAGATCTACTAAATCATAGTCTTCTCATCACAGAATCATAGAATAGTTTGGGTTTGAAGGGACATTAAAGATCGTGCAGTTCCAGTCCCCCTGCCATGGGCAGGGACACCTCCCACTGGATCAGGATGCTCACAGCCCCATCCAACCTGGCCTTGAACACCTCCAGGGATGGGGCAGCCACAGCTTCTCTGGGCAACCTGGGCCAGGGCATCCCCACCCTCATCATGAAGAAATTCCTCCTTCTGTCTAGTTTAAATCTGCCTCTCTCCAGGTTATACCCATTCCACCTCATCCTATCAATGCATGACTGTGAAAAGCCCCTTCCCAGCTTTCTTGTAGCCCTTTCAGGTACTGGAGGGTCACTATAAGGTCTCCTCAGAGCCTTCTCTTCTCCAGACTGAGCAACCCCAACTCTTTCAATCTGTCCTCATATGTGAGTTGCTGCAGCCCTCAGATCATCTTTGTAGCCTCCTCTGTAGCCCATTCCAACAATTCCATCTCCTTCTTATGTTGAGGATTCCAGAACTGGACACAATACTCCAGATGAGGTTTCACAAGAGAGGAACAGAGGGGCAGAATGCCCTCCCTTTCCCTGCTGCCCACACTGCTTTTGATGCAACCCAGGACACAGTTGGCCACCTGAGCTGCAAGCACACCTTGCCGGTTCATGTCGAGCTTCTTCATGACCAGCTCCCCCAAGTCCTTTTCTGCAGTGCAGCTCTCAACCATGTCATCCCCCATCATGTACTGAAATCAGCAGGAAGGGACCTCTAAAGATCAGCTAATCAAAACACCTGACAGTGCCTACTGACCCAACTGCCTCCCCAGCACTGTTTTATTTCTCACTGTAGACAGAATCATAGACTCATAGAATCATAGAACAACCAGGTTGGAAGAAACCCATCGGATCTTCTAGTCCAACCATTCCTATCAAACACTAAACCAAGTCCCTCAAGACCTCATCCACCCGTGTCTTAAACACCTCCAGGGAAGGGGAATCAACCACCTCCCTGGGCAGCCTGTTCCAATGCCCAATGACCCTCTGTATGAAAAACTGCCTCCTAATCTCCAGCCTAAATCTCCCCTGGTGGAGCTTGAGGCCATTCCCTCTTGTCCTGTCCCCTGTCACTTGGGAGAAGAGCCCAGCTCCCTCCTCTCTACATCCTCCCTTCAGGTAGTTGTAGAGAGTAATGAGGTCTCCTCTCAGCCTCCTCTTCTCCAGGATAAACACCCCCAGCTCTCTCAGCTGCTCCTCATAGGGCCTGTTCTCCAGACCCTTCACCAACTTCGTCGCTCTTCTCTGGACTCACTCCAGAGCCTCAACATCCTTCTTGTGGTGAGGGGCCCACAACTGAACACAGGATTCAAGGAGCAGCCTCACCAGTGCTGAGTCCAGAGGGAGAATCACCTTCCTGGACCTGCTGGTCGCACCATTTCTGATACATTTCTGAAATGTAAGCCCTGACCACACTGAATACAACAGACACACATATGCATGATGTCACCTTCAGGATAGCAGAGGTCCGGATTCTTTTGCTTATATTTGCACATCGGACTGTATGATACAGTTTCCTGAGATTGTGTGGATTAATTAATGCACCAGGCAAAGGCACTGACTTTTAAACTATACAGTTCAGTATAAAATATAGCCCACCAATATAATTGTTAGATGTTTTAATGAAGGCTAAGGCAGACTATGAAGCTGATTTTAAACAGGAGAATTTAGATTGTGAGAAATACTCGACAAATTTCGTGTGTTCTAAAATGTGAGGCCCTGGGCGTGTAGCTGGACTGTGCTGATGCTGTAAGCATACCTTTTATTGGAGGTGACGGGTATCCTCCAGCCTTTGATCTGGCTAAGCTCTGTATCAGAGATCTCTATCTGCAGCGGGAGCCTTGGAACCCAGACTGTCACTTCTAATTGTGTGGTGAAATGCTGATAAGTGAAGTTAACAATAGTATCCACTTTGCTTTTCATTTCCTTGCCATTAACAAAGATGGAGTCACATCTGTCAGAAACCTTAAAAAAAAAAAAAAAAGGGGGGGGGGGGAAAAAGAGAGAGGTTAATTAGGAAATGAATAAAAATTCCTGTGGAATGATACATCAGTTCAAAGACAACACTGATAATATGAATCATGCATATTGTATTTTCAGTTTTCTAATTAGAAGCAAACAGTGATAAATGGACCCCAGGGAAAAAGTTCTGCCTTCCTCAATAGATACTACTCAAACTACAAGCATAATTTAATGATGTTATACAACCTGTGTGAATCTTTTATACTAGGCAAATTAAACTCTTCGTGAATCAAATTCCATATACATCAAAGTTTATGTTTACAACTTGCTTAAAGAATCTGAAAAAAATGGGGCCATATGTTAGTAAGAAAAAGACTGACTCAGAACCATAAACCAGAATCCTTTCTTTTTTACTTGAGCACTGTAATTCTGAAAGACAAAGATCCCCTCATGGCTCATGAGCAGAAGTGCAGCAGAAGCATTAATTTTTAGAACTCCTCAGTAACTGTTTTAGTAAAATGAATTCATAGTTGCTCTGTGTTATCGTACAAAATTACTGCCAAAACTAGCATGTGGGACGTGTACTACAACTCATTTCTCGTCTTGGTCTCAGCGACCCTTTGGCACAAAAATCCATGTCCTGAGCACAGATCTGTTTTATATTAAGAACACAGCACTGCAACGTATAGTTGCAATTAACGCTTTTAATATATTTATGAACACGTGTGTGTGTACGTATCTACATTATATACACCCACACACACTCTTAGATTAATCATAGAATCATAGAATCACCAGGTTGGAAGAGACCCATCGGATCATAGAGTCCAACCATACGTGTGTAACATGTTTATATAATGTATAACATGTTTATATATGTGTATATCTGTGTTTATATGAGTGTGCATGCACACATGTGATTATATATACAGGTTTGCATTCTGCTTTGAAGCGAGAGAGGTGATTGTATCCAACAGAGTCCATGCACTCGGGTTTTAATCTCTTAAAACCACAATTTAGGAGATGTAGATGTGTTGCTGAAATGGACTTTGTTCTCTCGTCAGGACTGCTCTGTGTCTTGTTGTGTAATGCGCTGGGACCGAGATCTGAGGGGATTCTGGCTAAGCCAGTGATTAAATTCTGGTTTACTGGAGTTATTGAGATAACTCATGTAGACTTCAGTGGGGAATATGCTGAAACACAGGGTGGTTTTTCTCTGCAAACGTACCTAAAACTTTTTCTGATATTAAGTAGAATTACAGGTTACTGAGCCAAGAAAGATTACAGAAAATGTGTAGCAGCCTTTTTTCTTCCTCAAAAGCAATCCTCACACATTCCTTTGAACTTAGGTTTGTCCTGTTTTAAATCTCAGAGTAACACTGTTTTTCTCGTCAGCTCTAATGTGATACATGCCTTTAGACGGACAGTACCTGAGTTTTGGAGCATGTGGAGCATGCTTATATCACAAAATCTTGCCTAAATGGCTCTTGCAATGCTTTTAAGAAGTACAGGCAGTTGCCTGAGAATCAGCTACTTCAGAAGCAAAAGAAATAAAGCAACCTTTATGCTGGTCATTTGGAGCCAAGTTTTCCTTCCAGAATTATTGTAACAACATTGAAAATTACGGTAACTCTCAAGTCGAGCATGGAAAGGGAGTCCACACAGCCAAACTTTTCAGATTGTCCCTTTCGTGACATCACTGTACAACTAACATTGTCCTGTACGGCTTATTATTGGGTCATAGCTTTGCTAAAAATATTGCCAAGTGCCTTGAGAGTCATGTTAGAAAAGTTCACCGTCTGGCGTTTTTCTCTCCATGCTCAATACTTGTGTATAAAGTAAAAGAGCTGCCACGTTGGCCATTTTCAAGGCAGCTTCTCAGATCCTAATCAATGCACTGAAACTACAATCAATTGCTTTTTTACAAAGGGACTAAGCCAGGTTGTGAGGGATAGGGGCAAAGGAAACTGTCACACTTCTGGAGAGAAAATTCCTTTCACAGAAATGTTTAACAAGTAGAAACACTTTTTTTTTTTTTTAAATAGATCTTGGTATCTGATAAAGAACTTAAAATGGACTCCAGGCTCAGGAGTACCACAAACGAGATGGAGTACACTTCAAAATCTTTGTTTCCCCCTCATAATGTGTCACAAGTGTCTCTGGAAAGTTTAAGCACATTAATCAAGCTCATTAATTGAATGAGCAGTTGAGATTCTACATCATAAAGTCTACATCTAGGGAGTTTTGTGAGAATTAATACAGGGCAGAAATAATTAAGAAAACTCACAGAGGGAGGAATAAACATCGAGACCAGATCAGGGGAATAACTAATATCTGACATGACAGCAGTTAATGTTTTAGATTCTCTTCTCACTGCTTAAAATGTTCTTGTCTTCTTGTCAGCAGGCAAGAAAGGTGCTAAATTAGGGAACTGAAAGATAGACCTTAATTGTAGCTGTAAAAATATCAGGCTAGGCATACCAATTTCATAGATTACATGTCTAGACAGAATCATTCACTCATTTATATACTGACCAAGAGGTAAGTAGAGATCAGTATAACTATGCTGCAGAAGTTCACCCAGTGCCCTTATATAGACTTCGGAGTTCACGTCTCACGCAAGTGCATATTCCAGAAAATAATCCAGAAAATAAATAATTCCAGAGATAATATGAGGGCTGAAGCACCTCCCATCTGAGGATGGGCTGAGACAGTTGGACCTGTTTAGCCTGGAGAAGAAAAGGTTCCAGTAAAACCTTATAGCAGCCTCCTGGTACTTAAAGGGGGGGCTACAGAAAAGCCGGGGAGGGACTCTTTATCAGGGAGGCAGTGACAGAATAAGGTGTGATGGCTTTTAGATGAAAGTGGGTAGATTTAGATTAGATAGTAAGAATCAATTCTTTACTATGGGGGTGGTGAAAGCTCCAGCCAAGGTTGCCCAGGGAAGCTGCGGCTGCCCTGTCCCTGGAGGTGTTCAAGGCCAGGTTGGAAGGGGCTGTGAGCAGCCTAATCCAGTGGGAGGTTTCCCTGACAGGAGGTTGGAACTGGATGAACTTCAAGGTCTCTTCCAACCCAAATCATTCTATGATCAGAAAATTTCAGTGAGAAGTCATTTCAGTTCTCTTATCTGGAATTTGGGTTTACCCTATTATATAAAAGTTAACCAAAGAATTTAAAAGCACAATTAATTTTGTGCAAATGAGGTGTGAAAACCACCACAGTTAGCTGAATCCAGCTGAATCCCATGAGGAAGCGTCTGAAACCAGGAGCACTGTTAACCACTCAGGCTAGACTAAAGCCCACTTGAGGAAGCCTCTGTTAAACTCACAGGCATTTAAGTACTGCTGTGATCCATCCACTGCACCTTAGAGCAGTTGCAACTTGAAAGCAGATTTTGGTTCATTTGAAGGAAACAAGAACCTTAAGCTGGTATAGAAAATACTTAGTACTCCTGTTTCACTTGGGATCTACTACAGATGCGGGAGAAAGAATTCATTTCATCTAGGTCTCAAAGGAGAGCTGTGATTTCACGCCAACGCCACTCTGACTCTCCTCCAAAGCGAAGAGGGGATGAGAAACACAGCTTGAGCTTTAAGGTCTTGGTGCCAGCCATATTCTCTGGCTGATCTCCGCCAGGGGAGATTTAGGCAGGACATTAGGAAAGAGTTTTTCACAGAAAGGGTCATTGGGCATTGGAACAGGCTGCCCAGGGAGGGGGTTGAGTCACCTTCCCTGGAGGTGTTTAAGGCACAGGTGGATGAGGTCCTGAGGGACATGGGTTAGTGTTTGATAGGAATGGTTGGACTCGATGATCCAATGGGTCTCTTCAACCTGATTGTTCTATGTTTCTGTGATGGTCTACAGCAAATGTTCCCCTACACTTTTTCCCATTTTAAGTCTCCTCCATACTTTTCTAGTCACACTGACTGCCAGAAGTGGCTCGTGATGCTGCTGGAAGAGGAACTTCTATGACCTGCTGCTGGAGTTTGGGGAGCGCATGCCTGTTTACATCAGAAAACACTCCAAGTTCACCATGGGGCAAGCTTTAACGCAGCAGGGCACCACAGACACAGCTACATTAGCGGGTGACTTAACACACAGATTTCTTTTGAGCTGTTGGTTCTGAGGGAACAAAGAGGGAAAATGCTGTTCAATCTCTCTTGCAAACACTACATAGTGGGAAGACAGCAAAAACTTACAATGCCACCCTCTCATCTAAAATGCACAGAGCAAGCCTGTTTAAAAACAGTCTGTCACCATCCATCGTTAACTGACAAAATCAGAAAGTGCTATTTGAGACAGTTTTGCAAGCAGGAGGGCAGGGTGGCCACGATGTGCTCTGGTATGCAGGTCAAGAGAGAGCGAGCTGCAATTAATGTGTCTGGGCTTTGAAGCAGGTGGTTGGCTCCAGTCCCCAGAAGTAATTGCAAAAAGCACAAGGTGCCCTGTATAGCCTGTCACAGCCTCCTCGTTTTAGACTAACCCAGTACAATAGCTACTAGCCATCTGAAGGAGTAATTAGGAAACCATTCGATGTTCAGGTCAGCAAAGGTTTATACACACTTCGGGTGAACAGGTAAAAAGGACAGAACATGACCTGAGAAGAAAACAAATATGGTTCATCTTTGCATGTAGGTTTGATTCCGAATCTCGTACAGGACCCTCAGCTTGCAGGTCATTTTGTAAGAAGACTGAACAGATGTAGCAGAAACCAGCTCCAATCCTTGTGCCTGTCAGCCACTTACAAGAGATCCTTTTCACACTTGCTTTCAAAAGAGTCTTAACTGGTACCTCAGCAGAACTGGCCTTTGCAAGAAGGGTTTTTTTGCCTTGAGTCAAGATCTACTGGCATTTAAAAATACTGAAGTGTAATGGCACAGATGTGCAGAGTTCTTCAGTTTTGTAACCCAAATTTTTCAACAGGAAAATCCACCCTTGTTCTGATCCATGCCTAAGGCGACACTGTTCCTCATGTCTAGACTAGCAGGCAGAGTCCAGACTTCAGTCTGACCTCCACTGCCTAAGTCCTCTGCAAAAAGACCCACCTACCCCTGGTCTCAGGAACCAGAACTTTTGTAGAAGAAAAGGTAGGAAAGAAAAACCAACAAATTGCTGATGTTTACAGAAGGTCAGAGGAGCAGTGCATAGTGCTGCTTTGCAGTGAATGTGTCAGGGATGCAAAGTCTCGTTATTGTGGCTCAGGCTATAAAGAGAACAATTGTAACGCAATTTTCAAGTGAATGGTAGCTAGAATAAATGGCTCATTCTCATAATAATCTTAAAACTGTAATTTTGTGGTGTTTCCTGAATGCCTTCTTTTCCACCTTTTCTGTGGCACTGTTCCTGATGTTGCCTTGTTAGCCCATTAGGAAGGATTTGCTGAGCTACTTCAAACCCTTACGCTGCATGTTCTTCTTCTGCCACTTGCATCCTTTTATATGGCCACAGCATGGCTGGATCAGGGTTTTTTTTCTGGTTTGGATAATTTTGTACTTTATTTTCATT
Source organism: Coccyzus lansbergi (assembly GCA_033558105.1). Classification (NCBI taxonomy): domain Eukaryota; kingdom Metazoa; phylum Chordata; class Aves; order Cuculiformes; family Coccyzidae; genus Coccyzus; species Coccyzus lansbergi. Next base: position 403,537 of record JAUMJK010000633.1, on the reverse strand, counting down.
ATTGCTATGTGTTTACTTTAGAAGCACAGTTTGAAATTATTTCTTCAGCCTGAGGAATCTGGCTTAGTGTTTGGGTAATAGTCGAAGACAAAAAGAGGGATTATTATTATTCTTCCTCTCCTCTTTTTTCTCCCTCTTTCAAGGTAGCAACCTGCCTCCTGTCCCCTCCTGCATTATGCACTGCCTAAAGTTTGCTGGAGCCTCTCCTAAATCAACAAAGATGTAAAGATATGCCTCATGTCTTGAGACAAACAAACAAACAAAGGGGTTTCCCAAACTCCTTTTGGCTAAGAAATGCTAATTTTATTTAAACTCTGAATTATGTCTGGTAGTAATTAGTCTGGAAAGTGTCAGACTTCTGGTTCTGGCTGTATTTGTACGTTATGCCATGGCCAAGGCTGAATTACAATTCTGTCCCAAAACAACATATTGTCTCCTGTTGGGCTTGCATGGCAGATGCAGCCTGGTCCCTCACCTGTGCTGCTACCTGCACACAAACCTCTGTAAAGTAGTTTGGGGCAGCCCATGACACTGGTGGGTTTCCTTGCAGGTGGTGGCACTGCTGTGAAGCGCTTCTGCAGTGAGAATCATAGAATCATAGAAGTTGGAAGAGACCCACTGGATCATTGAGTCCAACCATTCCTATCAAACACTAAACCATGTCCCTCAGCACCTTGTCCACCTGTCCCTTAAACCCCTCCAGGGAAGGTGACTCAACCACTTCACTGGGCAGCTTCTACCAGTGCCCAATGACCCTTCCCATGAAATATTTTTTCCTAATGTCCAGCCTGAACCTCCCCTGGCAGAGTTTGAGGCCATTCCCTCTCGTCCTGTCCCCTGTCACTTGGGAGAAGAGCCCAAGATTCCTCCTCTCCACAACCTCCTTTCAGGTAGTTGGAGAGAGCAATGAGGTCTCCCCTCAGCCTCCTTTTCTCCAGGTAATATGGCAAAGCACAGTGATGCCAGCAACACACAGCCCTCTCCACCTTCCCCACCCATTCCCAAAAAACCCACCAGGACCCTGCCACCCATCGTGGTGGGAGGACACCAAGCAGCTTTCCCCAGCAAGTCCCTTTCAGAGCGATGCTGGCTGACCCTGGGAAGCATTGTGGCTTGGAAAGGAGAGGAAAAGCAATTTCTGCCCCTCATCATTAAAGTATTTTATGTTTATATGAGTCACCAGGGGTCAAAGTGGTTGAGTCTATAACTAAGCCCAACCAAACCCTCCTGGATCTAGCGAGGTGAGAAGCGCCCCTCCAGGAGGAGACACTGCCTTTGCTTCTGACACCCGTGCAGTCATGCAGTGCCACTTTTCTGGAGTGAGTCCAGAGAAGAGTGATGAAGCTGGTGAAGGGGCTGGAGAACAGGCCCTATGAGGAGCGGCTGAGAGAGCTGGGGGTGTTTAGCCTGGAGAAGAGGAGGCTGAGAGAAGACCTCATTACTCTCTACAACTACCTGAAGGGAGGTTGTGGAGAGGAGGGATCTGGGCTCTTCTCCCAAGGGACAGGGGACAGGACAAGAGGGAGGGAATGGTCTCAAGCTCCGCCAGGGGAGACTTAGGCTGGACATCAGGAGGAAGTTTTCACACAGAGGGTCATTGGGCATTGGAATAGGCTGCCCAGGGAGGTAGTTGATTCACCTTCCCTGGAGGTGTTTAAGGCATGGGTGGATGAGGTCTTGAGGGACTTGGTTTAGTGTTTGATAGGAATGGTTGGACTAGAAGATCCGATGGGTCCCTTCCAACCTGGTTGTTCTATGATTCTATAATTACGTATCTAAGTATTGTATGGGGCCTGACAGGGTTAACAATGCATTTATTTTCAGCCTCTTCCACAAGCAGGGATTTTTCTATGCAGCTAATTCTGGCAATGGTTCTGCTTCTCTCTGCCCCAGCTAACTATGGACGAGGATCTGCAAATACTGTCTCCGAGCAGTCTGAGGCGAACAGGAGGTTGCAGAGTAAAGGATGGCAAATAACATGATGCTGAAATTGAAACTAATAAAACAGAGGTTTCATTCCCTTTTAATTTTAGGCATGTGCAGAAAGTGCCGTTTTTGAAACATTCTTTTCACATTAATTTGTTTTTACGGGCAAATTAGTTCTGCGAGTACTGTTCTCTGGAATAGCTGCTGGAGTTTCAGATGTAAGTGTTGTCTATAGGAATGCCTTGAGATATATTTTGAGGTTTGTTTCATACTTAGAAACAATAGCAAGTGTTTAAGTCACATATTCTTCATCTCATGTGTTCAGTATGTGTTTGGTTTTCATCTTAACAGTGATTAATAATGTGCGGAAGCCGCATACAGACTGTGTGATTCAACGCAGCCCAATAGCTATAATTACAAGTATGAATGTAAAGATTCCACACACACCATCGGCTTTTACTGGAGAAAAAGTAAAAACTAAAATCTGTCAAGATGAGCCTGAAGCATTTCCAGTGCTCTTCATCTTAAACAGTCTTGAATTGCAATGTCTGCTAAGAAGGAAACTACATCCTTCCATACTGAAATAAGAGGTATCCCTAATATTGTTTGGTTTGGAAAAATTTGGATTGAGGCAGGAAAGTTTGTTCAGCCCCCACGGCACCTTGGAATCTGGTAGTAGCAGTCCCATCACATCATCTGTCAGGAAAAATACTGGTTTGTTTGGGTCAGTTATTTTCAATCACCCAAAGTCTAGAGGCTACAACTGCTGAAGTCAAGCCAGTTGAATTAAGTGAAGGATAATCAAGCATCAAAGGGCTGAGCTTCAGAGGTTAGCAGGCATTTAACCAGGTAGGTGGAGATTTCTAAAACCACAGGACTAAATCCATTGGGAAATCCAGACCATTCTGAAACGTCACTCTTCCCAGATTTCTTGTTATAAAGGACTAAGGTGGGAGATTCAAAACTCCTGTCTGGACTTCAGTTTTCTCTTGTGGGACATAGAATCATAGAATCACAGAACAACCATGTTGGATGGGACCCATCGGATCATCTAGTCCAATCATTCCTATCAAACACTAAACCAAGTCCCTCAGCACCTCGTCCACCCGTCCCTTAAACACCTCCAGGGAAGGTGAATCAACCACCTCCCTGGGCAGCCTATTCCAATGCCCAATGACCCTTTCTGTGAAAAACCTCCTCCTAATGTCTAGACTAAATCTCCCCTGGCGGAGCTTGAGGCCATTCCCTCTTGTCCTGTCCCCTGTCCCTTGGCAGAAGAGACCTGATCACTCCTCTCCACAACCTCCTTTCAGGGAGTTGTAGAGAGTAATGAGGTCTCTCAGCCTCCTCTTCTCCAGGTTAAACACCCCCAGCTCTCTCAGCCGCTCCTCATAAGGCCTGTACTCCAGCCCCTTCACCAGCTTCGTTGCTCTTCTCTGGACTCGCTCCAGAGCCTCAACATCCTTCTTGTGGTGAGGGGCCCAGAACTGGACACAGTATGCAAGGAGCGGCCTCACCAGAGCTGAGTACAGAGGGGGAATCACCAACCTGGACCATGTTCTGACGTCCTTACTCTGCAAGTGAGGAGTTGGCAGGAGCACAAAGTGCATAATCACTCAGCCCAACGCAAACCCGGTTCAAGTGTCCGAAGAACAATCCCCGTGGTGACAGTGAACCACACCGAGAACATTACACAGATGGATAATAACAACACCCCTAAGTGTGTTGTCCTTAAGACAACTTATGGCAGTGCTGCAAAATAAAAACTGCAATTTATACTCAGGTCTGAAATGCCACGATGAGAAGTTAGAAGCAAGACTGAAAGGAAAATCCTTTGTCCAAGCAAGCAAAGATCTGGAAAACCAGAAAATAAACTGAAGTGCTGTGTGTTCAAGGGACCAGAACAACAGGCTGTGGAAGGGATTATCAGTTACACAGATGCACTGAACTCCACATGGACAACATGAGACCATTTTAATAGCAGCTCAGCAGCAATCAGCACAACAGTTAGCGATACCCTATTGTTTTATTGAAGAAATCTCTGCTTGTTTTCTCTGTAGATGTCACCATTTAACACTACTGATGAAGAGAAGCAGGATATTGGAGGAGGAGGGAGATGAGACCAGATAGAGTTTGCAAGGGTATTTGGAGTTTTAGAGTGGTTTTACCTTTTAACCCCCATTGAAATGCACTGAACTAGAGGGAAGGACAGCATGGAAGACATTAACATTTTGGTTTAACAATAGAGACAATTGCTATGGCTTAGAAAAGGTGCAACGATCCATGAATGTAGAACGAGAATTTAAAAACCTGCTGTACTGAATGAAGTGTGCACTATTCAAAAACTGTTGATCTATGCAAAATTATTAAACAACGCATGAGATCTGCCAGGATTTCAGTCCCAGGTGCAGAGCAGCTGCTGTCATCCTGCTTTCCGGCACGCCGGGCAGGGGCGTTCCGGCTGGAGATGATAAGTTTGGCAGGTGCACAGGTTGAAAGGGCAGGACCGAAGAAGGTGGGTGTGCGTTCAGACTCCAGCCTGCTGCTCAGCCTGACATAATTGAGTCTCGGTAATAACTGCTGTGCAGCCACAGTGGTGGTGCAGCTGCAAGGAAGGGCAGATGCTCTGGCGTCTCGTTCTTATTGATTATGTAAAGTGAATACTGAAAGCGATGGGGGGCGGCTAATAGCAGTACATGGTGGCTGCCGAAATGTTCTCTGCTCCACATACCAAGTTCCTTTACTAATCAGCTTTTAATTGCACTTTTCTTACAGAAATCAAGCTGAGGAATTCTGTTAGAATTAACAGTTACTTCTGCTCTCCCCATGGATTTATCATCGCTGTGTGCAGTTTAGGAAAAAGAGATTGTCTTCATTTGGTCAAATTAATGGCCAAATTAATGGTCAAATTAGTGCCTTTGGAAGACAGGAGCATGATTCTGTTTACAGTACCTGGGATAGGTAGTGCCTGGTCCATCAGGCATGTCAGCTCCTCTCCACAAGAAGAGATGATGTCTGATACCAGTACCTAAAAGACAGTGGTGGCTACATTCCTATTGGTCTTAGCACAAATATTTCTGCAATGGGTTGGGAAACCAGATGGGACTCTGCTTTGACATTTGAAACTAAAAAAAGGTTGTAACTGGTAGGGGTTATGTGCCTCTTTTTAGGTTTGATCCCACCCTCACTGAAATAAATAAATAAATAAATAAACAAACAAACAAACAAGTAAATAAAAACTCGCTCTGGAGCAAGTCCAGAGAAGAACAACGAAGCTGAGGAAGGGGCTGGAGAACAGGTCTTATGAGGAAAGGCTGAGAGAGCTGGGGGTGTTTATCCTGGAGAAGAGGAGGCTGAGGGGAGACCTCATTGCTCTCTACAACTCCCTGAAAGGAGGTTGTGGAGAGGAGGGAGTTGGGCTCGTCTCCCAAGTGACAGGGGACAGGACAAGAGGGAATGGCCTCAAGCTCCACCAGGGGAGGTTCAGGCTGGACATTAGGAAAATATTTTTCATGCAAAGGTTCACTGGTCACTGGCAGAGGCTGCCCAGGGAGGTGGTTGACTCTCCTTCCCTGGAGGTGTTTAAGGGATGGGTGGACAAGTTGCTGAGGGACTTGGTTTAGTGATTGATGGCAATGGTTGGACTCAGTGATCCAGTGGATCCTTTCCAACCTGGTAGTTCTATGATTCTATGAAATGAGAGACTTTCTACTGACTTACTGGAGTTTTAAAGGATATGCAGACTTCTCTGCCTATTTATATATTTATCTATAACTATAGCCAACTGGCAAACTTGCACTAGGGAGCTTTTTAGGTACTGATGTTTTCAGAGGAGGAAGAATTTTGGTACATCATACTTCAAGTCGTTTGGGCAAACTGCAATTATCTCTTGACAGAGCAGCAGTGCTACTGCCAGGATGCAGACGAGCAGGTGCACATGAAACATCTCATGTGGTTCAAGCTCATTTAAATCTCAGCAGTTTGTGTTTGGGGGAAGCTTCAGAACACTATGTTTTTCATTCAATCACTACTTTTGTCGACAACAATAACACATGGACCAGAGACCAGAGCAGGATCTCCTGTTTCCTTGCATTCAAAATTGTGCTGCTCGCAATCTTGCTCCTTGAGTTTGTTTCTTTTAAGCAATCTGGTATGCAAGTCAGCAGGGTTGCCACTTGCCTTGTCACTATGATGCATACTTCTCCTGGGCTCACACCCTGCCCAGACAGGCTGATCTCTACTCAGACATCTTCATTATCTGCACTGAGATAAAGGATCTCTCACAAGCACAAATTCTAAGCACATGCTTGTCTGAGGTGGCTTTTGCTTAAGTATGTGATCCTTTAACTTCTGCAGATTAGGCATTGCCAACACTCCTTAGTTCAAGTAAACATCCACATGCTTCATATTCATCAGCTGGTGCCCCAGAAGGGCTTAAGAATTGTTTCTCTGGTGTAACCCCAGCATATGGTGCCAGCTCTTTCTTGCACCAATTCTAATTGCAAACATTGAACCTGTTGTGTAAAACCTGTTAATTAGGTGAAGTAACACATATGTTTGAGCTATAAAATAAGGTGGGTTTTTTTTTTCCTCCCTCTTTTCCCCACTCACACAAATGAGGTTATAGGCTGACAGAATAATTTGCACATCTTTGAGAAAAGTAAGACGGGAGAATATTCAGGCAGATGTAACGTACCTCACTTCCACTGAAGCTCTTTGTAAAATTATGAGCTTTTAAAGTAATTTTCTGTGTACTGAGTAAACTTAGTGTTCATGATTCATGGCTCTAATCCCTGTGACTGAAATTTAAGATCTAAGGCTCCATAAAATTACAAGAAAAAGAAACAATTACATGCATATTCATTCAATTTCATGTATTGTGTACCCTTCAGTGTTTTGCAATGAATTTAACAAGGGAATCAGAGGTTTCTTAAGAATGTGTACTTAAAACACAGCAGGTCAGTTGTAACTGCAGAAGCTACCCAGCTCTTCTCTGCTTGCTGTTTTGTCGAGGTTCCTGGAGAATGCGCGTCACCTCCAGATTTCATCATCTCCCACAAATATTTCATAGATACTACAACACAATGTGCAAAAAGCTCAAGGGCACTGTGAACAGCCCTCGTGTAGAACACTGGCCACTCAGCCCTTCCCAGATGCAAAGATTTAGGCTAGAGATTAGGAGGAAGTTTTTCAGAGAAAGGGTCATTGGGCATTGGAAGAGGCTGCCCAGGGAGGTGGTTGATTCACCTTATCTGGAGGTGTTTAAAGGACGAGTGGACAAGTTGCTGAGGGACATGGTTTAGTGTTTGATAGGAATGGTTGGACTCGATGATCCAGTGGGTCTCTTCCAACCTGGTGATTCTATGATTCTATGAAATGCCGTGGACTAAATGGGATGATGCTCATAACAGGATCACTGCACATGAAGTCCTTGTGTTGCTCCTGGATTACTCCATTGAGAAAAGAAGCCTTATATTCTGTTTCTCCCACCAGATGAAAACTGCTCCCCCTCCCTATGAATGCAATTCGAATATATGGCAACTCCAACAGCATCGTAAAGCTACCAGTTCAGAAGATGACTAGACAACCAAATAATAAAGTTTGTGAGCTTAACATTGTATTGAGTAACACGTTAAGTCATGAATGTGAGCCACACGGATATTTAATCTCATCTTAGCAATGAAGGGATACACCATCCTTACCCAAAGGATCAACAGAAAACCAGAAAACAAATCAAAAAAGAGCTTTTACATACATAGCAGTCCACTTCCACTTTGTAAAGAAAACTCTGGTCCTATGCCTAGATTTCAGTTCAACACTCATAAGTTTTTAGTCTCTGAGCAACAAATAATTCATTAATCAGTAAAAAAGGAAAATGGGACATTCAGACAGCAAACAGAGACAACAAAAGCAGCCCTCAAACTGTATTAATTCAGCCAACTGCTTCAATGAAAGTATCTGGAAAGAATGTCAAGAGCCTTTCCTAAAAAAAATTACCTTCTTTCTCCAGTCTTACAAGATTAGGCTACACTAGACTGTTTTATTCATTTAATATAGGAAGATGCAGAAGTTCAGCATTAGAAATGTTCCCTATTCAGCAAATGGAAAACGCCAAGAGACACAGATGAATGCAATTCAAAGAACTGAAGTTAGATCTACACAAAGATGGTGCAAGTTCCTCATATATACAAGATGGTCAATCTATAGTACTGGTGCTGCTTGAAACTTCAGCACAACACTAAAAATATCGGGTGCTTTCCACAAAAATTCCCATTTCTGGAGTCATATTAGTCTGTGAATACTAAACTTGATTTTTCAAGAGAAAAAAAAGAAAAAGCATCTAACTGTAGTGAGTGCTACGAACAGTTTAAAAAAGTGGGTTCCCTGAAGGCTGAAAGTACAGATGGGGTCCAAAAGAGTCCCATTTTAAGCATTGTTGCTTCTCTGGAGGGAGGGTCTGTGTATGCCTGTAAGGCCAGTCTTGTAACCATATATTTTGTAGCTGTATGTATTCCTGTATAATGTGCAAGGCAAAGGAGAGTTTTAAAATGATGCCAGTTTTGTAATGATACAAGAGGTTTTATCTACAGGGAAGATGAGAGAAAAAACGTTCATTGGCTACGGAGGAGCAGACGATGAAGGTAAAAAGGAGAGCTCTGCTGTTTGCCATGATCTCCTGGATGTCCCAGCTCCCACACCAGCACTGGGAGGTTCCCACTGAACCATGCTGTGCCACCTCCTGGATGACTGTGCTCCTGTGAACAGGTATTACAGGGAACACCCCTGGACAGGGACCCAGGGAAATGGAGGGAGGTCCTTCAGGATGAGTGCACTGGCAAGAAAAAAGTCTCAGTCTATGAAAAATACGGCCAGATTTCCATTCAAGTGTGCAATCTCAGGGCTCTTGAAATTCTCAGGAAGTGACTGAAGGACAGAGCAGATCCCTTCCATGAAAAAATTTCCACTCCTTTTAATGTCAGAATGATGCAATCCTGAGAGTTAGTTTAACTCTGTAATGCAAATCACTGGATTTTCTTCTCTTTGTAAACAGAACTCAGACTCCAGTTGTGACACAGCTTCAGCTGCATAGGAATTTAAAGGAATTACAGCACCACACGTACACAAGCTGCACCTGCACCTCTGTCAGATGGACTCCCTTGAAAATACATCCCTGTATAACCCCTTGCTTCTGACAGCCACAAATCCTCCTGCTCCTGGCTGAGGCTTCTTGCCAGACCAAGAGAGGAGAAATCCAAGGTAAAATCAAAGGAAGCTCAAGGTTGGAGGGAACAGCCCCCGTTGGGATCAGAGGTAACCAAACCAGCGGGTGCCATGGGGAAAAGCTTCACTTGTATTCCGCACACAGGGACAGCAGCTGCACTGCTGCTGAGGCACAGGGCAGTCACAGATACCTCATGAGTTAAAAGAATGAAAATCTGATCTGGTCACAGTAGCCTTTGTGTTCTTCAGCCGAACAGGAGAGGAGTGTGTTGTCCCTCTGGTGCAGGAAGAAGCAGGGAGTGGAACAGAACAAATCCAAACTCCAACAAGGGGCAAAGCAGCACATCTCGGCTACAGTGTAGAATGAGAAAATGCCTGATGCAATTGCAATACAAATGTTTGCTGCTGCATTGATAGTAATGAATAAATACATTGTGCAGAAGACAGAAACTTTTTTGCATTGACAGGCACTGATGGCTTATGGGCTAAAGGGTCTGCAGGAGCAAGGGACCCCTGGCATCTGCTGCTAACACCTCAGCAAAACAAAACAGACCACCACGTTCTCCCATTCAAGAAAAATCTTTTAAAGCCTGCTAAACACAGTGGGAACAAATATCAAAATGCCTTCATTCTGGATGACACGAAACACATTTTCCCTCAGAGCTCTTCAGGAACCACGACCTACCAAAATCAGTGTTTTGCTATTGACTTTAACTTAAAGGCAGCGATTGCATTGTCAGAAACACCAGCGTAGAGGTCCCTGACTCCTTCATTGTTCTCGTCACTGCATCATCTGTGCTCCAGAAGCAATGTGACTGAGCTTCTTTCTCACCTAATAAGCCTCTGTTAAAATCCAACTCAACCCGACTGTTCTTCCTATCTGTCAGTCTGTCTCCCACCTACAGCCGCAGCACATGTACTTGTATGAACTCTATCTAAATGCCAAGACAGATCTGTAAAGCTCTTTAGTTCCCCCATTGAATCTGGGCGAAAATAACCATTCCAACTCAAGCATGAAAGGTAAGTGACAAACCGCTGAGTGCTGCCATAAGTTTTCTGTTGTACTTTTGGATTTCTTTCTTTTTGTTTGTTCTTTAACGTCTTCCCTTAGGGCTCTGCAGATACAGAAAAACATGCCACAGTCAAAGAAGGCAAAAGAATGGGAGCAGGGGAAAAAAAAAAACTTTCTTTCTATTTTTAAAGTTAGACCAATTCACTTCATCACAAGACAAATGCACTTAAAAGCTACATACAACATAAAATGTTCCAAATCCTGGAATCACAGAAAACATATGGATCCGTTTGGCTTTTTTACTAACAGTTATGATTTCCCTTTCCTAACCAGAAAGCCTAAAGGCACATTATGAGCTTAATGGGAAGTAGATTCTATCAGAAGTGTAAATAGAGGGTGAGCCAACCAGGAAAAGGTCATTGTCCTGATCATGGCCATTTCTTTATATTTCTTTAATGACCTCACATTTGCCTAATCCCCCAGACACATTCCCTAAAAGCTTCTGATATGGGATTCAGGAAATACAGGTTCTTTTAAAGCCTCTGCCATTGACAGAGCATAGAAAGAACCTGTCGGCTTCATCAGACCAAACTGCTGGTGCCTTGTCTGCAGGACCAGATATTGCCTCTCATCGCTCAGAGGGTCAAACAATGGTGGAGTTGCAAGTTGCTCCAACACTGGAGCAAACGGGTGTTTAGGGAGTGAATTTGTGGATTTTATCGCTGCCGTTACACACAGTGCTACTGAATGCATCAAGTCTTAGACAATGTAAAAAAAGACAATACTTGCAGATTGTGTCTGCAAAGGAAATGATGTCATTAAAAAAAAACCCTAGGAAGGGGATAGAGAAAGCCTATATTGAAAATTCCTAGAAAAAGAGATAGGGAAAGCAAAATGGAAATAAACTAGCTATAGGTGAGCTGAATACACAGCAGGTTTACAACACTGGCAAATGCACTTGATCGAGCTGTACCTTAGTTAACCTGGATTTTGGTAAAAATGTGCAGGGATAGGATGACTGGGAATGGTTTTAAACGGAAAGAGGGCAGATTTAAATTAGATAAGAGGAGGAAAAATTTTACTGGGAGGATGGTGAGACTCTGGCTCAGGTCACCCAGAGAAGATGCGGCTGCCACATCCCTGGAGGTGTTCAAGGTGAGGTTGGTTGGGGCTTGGAGCCCCTAATCCAATGGGAGGTGTCCCAGCCCATGGCAGGGGGTGTAGCTGGATGGGCTTTAAAGTCCCTTCCAACCCAAACTATTCTATGAGTCTATGTGTTACACCTATTGCAGACTCAGTCTGGTGGCCCAAGATGAATTCCCTGCCATGACTGCAACCCAGATCAGTTGGGTTAAAGTTAGCAGGGATTTTAGACGAATTTTAGTCAAACTGCCAGTCCAAAGTGGCCTTACTCAGAGGGATACGAGTAGATGAACAACCACAGAGGTGAAACCCAGATGTGAGGTAATCCATACAGAATCACGAGGTTGGAAAAGACCCACAGGATCATCAAGTCCAACCATTCCCATCAATCACTAACCCATGTCCCTCAGCACCTCGTCCACCCGTCCCTTAAACCCCTCCAGGGAAGGTGACTCAACCCCCTCCCTAAGCACCTTGTTCCAGTGCCCACAAATATACAGATACAGAAACTACTTTCACAAGAATACTAGGTTGTTATCTTACTTTCATCTCCAACCTTGTTATAGCTAAAAAAAAAAAGTTAATGCAAAGCACAGATCTCATTTTTCAATTAAGACCTAATTTTTCTTTTGTACTGATGTTCTCTAGAGGCACCTCCTTCCCAGTCGCACAAAGTAAGGGGAGACAATGTAATTCAGTGCTATGACTGTCACATTTCTGCCCAAGCAGAACACAAATCTTGTGCAACGAATATTGTATCCCAGGCTTCCCTACCACAGGGTTACAGGTGCTATCCCGTGGTTCTACACTCTGTGAAAGTCAGCACTGAAAGCTTTCTCAAAGATTTTGCCTTTATTTTCTTCGAGAAGCTCACAGAAAAAGTTGTTGGTTGACAGCCAACTGAACATGAGCCAGCAGTGTGCCCAGGTGGCCAAGAAGGCCAATGGCATCCTGGCTTGGATCAGAAATGGTGTGACCAGCAGGTCCAGGGAGGTGATTCTCCCTCTGGACTCAGCACTGGTGAGGCCACTCCTTGAATCCTGTGTTCAGTTGTGGGCCCCTCACCACAAGAAGGATGTTGAGGCTCTGGAGTGAGTCCAGAGAAGAGCAACGAAGCTGCTGAAGGGGCTGGAGAACAGGCCTTATGAGGAGTGGCTGAGAGAGCTGGGGGTGTTTAGCCTAGAGAAGAGGAGGCTGAGAGGAGATCTCATTGCTCTCTACAACTACCTCAAAGGAGACTGTAGAGAGGAGGGAGCTGGGCTCTTCTCCCCAGTGACAGGGGACAGGACAAAAGGGAATGGCCTCAAATTCCACCAGGGGAGGTTTAGGCTAGGGATTAGGAGGAGTTTTTTCACAGAAAGCGTCATTGGACATTGGAATAGGCTGCCCAGGGAGGTGGTTGATTCACCTTCCCTGGAGGTGTTTAAGACACGGGTGGATGAGGTCTTGAGGGACTTGGTTTAGTGCTTGATAGGAATGGTTGGACTAGAAGATCCAGTGGGTCTCTTCCAACCTGGTTGTTCTATGATTCCATGATTCTATGCGGCAGGAACAAGGGAGTATCGAATGCACAGTTCATTTCCTGTTTGCTAAAGGATAACATGCAAAAAGGACACAATGGTTTTTACCAGTGGCATGGACCTTAAATGTAAATACTCCAAACTTTCATGGAAGAGGCAGCTCATCAGCTTAAAGGAAGTTACTTCTGTCTGTCAATAATCTCATCTATATAGTACAACACCCCCCTGCAGCAGGCATCTCTGAAGTCAGTTTGTGACTACCAAGGCTATTAAATTCTGTTTACAGAAATAACTCTTAATAAAGTCTCATGCTTTATGCAGGTCATGGATGTAGTCCTATTGATTTAACTTGAGAGAGCACCCTTTCTTGTGTTAGTAAGCTGTTTGCTTTCCCACACTTTGCTGCCTTCCTTGTTGCCTTGAACAACAAACTGCAGCTGGTGTAGGTCACCAGCTTTCAAAGACCTCATGTTCAGCACTGGGCATTTGCACTTATTGATTCAGCATTAAGGGCTATTCTTGGGCAGATATATTCTGCTTTGCCAGTCTATAGTCCATTTCTAGCTATGCACTCAAGATCAAGGGGATTATTCTGCGAAGATTTTATTCGAACTAGAATAACTGAAACACACTTCTAGCTTCCTGTGCTGCTTAAGAGTCTGCTATCTAGCAAACACGTCTGTACTTTGAGGCTCGCATTTTGTATACTTTACAGTGCCTGAAAGGCACTGCCGGAGTTTTCAGAAGCCACAGAGCAGGTTCGGTACAAAGGGTCCATTTCTCATGAATTAAAAAGGCCAACCCAGCTGAACTAGCGGAACTCTTCTCTGCCTCCCTGGAGAGCAGCACATGCACAGTGGCTGTAGCCACAGCGAAGGAGTGAGGGGCAGTTGCAACAACCTGCACTGCGTAAGGGGGTTGGGAGGGGTGAGCTGCTCCCTTCAGATTCCTGCTTTTTAGGGTATCTTATATCTTATTGCTCCCTTAGTAAGTTTGCAGATGGCACAAAGCCCTTAGCAAGTTTGCAGATAACACAAAGCTGTGTGGAAGTGTGGATCTGCTGGAGGGTAGGGAGGCTCTGCAAAGGGACCTAAACTGGCTGGACCACCGGGCAGAATCCAATGGGATGAGGTTTAACACGGCCAAATGCTGGGTCCTCCACTTGGGGCACAACAACCCTATGCAGAGCTACAGACTGGGAGAAGTCTGGCTGGAAAACTGCCTGGAGGAGAGGGACCTGGGGGTGTTGGTCAACAGTCGACTGAACATGAGCCAGCAGTGTGCCCAGGTGGCCAAGAAGGCCAATAGCATCTTGGCTTGGATCAGAAATGGTGTGACCAGCAGGCCCAGGGAGGTTATTCTCCCTCTGGACTCAGCACTGGTGAGACTGCTCCTCGAATCCTGTGTTTAGTTCTGGGCCCCTCACGACAAGAAGGATATTGAGGCTCTGGAGCAAATCCAGAGAAGAGCAAAAAAACTGGTGAAGGGGATGGAGAACAGACCTTATGAGGAGCGTCTGAGAGAGCTGGGGGTGTTTATCCTGGAGAAGAGGAGGCTGAGGGGAGACCTCATTACACTCTACAACTACCTGAAAGGAGGATGTGGAGAGGAGGGAGCTGGGCTCTTCTCCCAAGGGACAGGGGACAGTACAAGAGGGAATGGCCTCAAGCTCCACCAGGGGAGGTTCAGGTTGGAGATTAGGAGGAAGTTTTTCACAGAGAGGGTCATTGGGCATTGGAATAGGCTGCCCAGGGAGGTGGTTGATTCAACTTCCCTGGAGGTGTTTAAGGGATGGGTGGATGAGGTGCTGAGGGACACGGTTTAGTGTTTGATAGGAATGGTTGGACTCGATGATCCAATGGGTCTCTTCCAACCTGGTTGTTCTATGATTCTATATTTTCCTTAGTCCATTTCTTGTCTTTCAATCTCATGCTACCCATTTTTATTTAGTAGCACCTTCATTTTCAGGTACCCCAGGCTCTTCCCTGAGCTTGCTGCGACTCTTTCTGAACTCCTAGTGACAGATAGAAAAACAATTATTTGAAAGACTGGCAGCAGCAGCCACCTTCAAAAAATCAGTCTCACTAAATAGGATTCCTTCCCCTCCTGACCTACAGACACTCACACAATGTCAGCAACCTTCTCCAAAGAGTCACACTCCTGTACAATATCATCTGTGTATTCTTTAAATGGGCTGAAGCTGTAGGCACTTTCTCACAAGAATTAAGGAGATCAGAGTTGGCAATAGTATATTTTTTTCCTCAGCAAAATTAGTTACACAAGATGAAAATACCAATAATAACATACGGCGATTAAACAAGCCACATTGTCAAGTTTGCTAAGAACAGAAGGTCTTAGCAAATGGCTCTCTACTAGACTTTAGACAACCATGCTCACAAACAACAGTGTAAAAAAAAAAAACAAACTGTAACTTAAATAGTTAGGGTTGCGTGGCATCCACAGAAAATTCTGGGAAACATCCACAGGTAGTGGGCATTTGCTTTATTAAACAGAGAGCAAAAAGGAGAAGCCTCCCAGTTGGACGGGGCTTTGAGTGGCCGGGTCTGGTGAGGGTTGTCCCTGCCCATGGCAGGGGGTTGGAACTGGATGGGCTTTGAGGATCCTTCCCAACCAAACAATTCTGCTGTTCAATGTGTTGGATGCAGCACCTTGTGGAGCAGTTTAATGGCAAGAAGTGATCTTATGGAGGCATTGTTTTGATTTTGCCCAGGTATTGAAGGAGAAGGTGGTCTTCTCCAGATATTCTAGTACCTGAAAGAGGCCTAGAAGAACTCTGGGGAGGGACATGGTTTAGTGATCGATAGGAACGGTTGGACTCGATGATCCAGTGTGTCTCTTCCAACCTGGTGATTCTATCATTCTATGATTCCCCACTTAACCATGTGTAAGTGCAGATATTTGGGATCCAGATGCATCCACGTGGTTTCCTCCCAGTGTTACGCTGCATAAAGAAACAAAAAGCCGTCCCTTGGCTTCCGCAGGGGAAGACTAACAGAGGAGCTGTTCCAGGATAGGCTGGAAGGGGGGAGAGACACAACTCTTGACAGTTTGCTCTAAGAGAAAAGCAGCTCCATACTCACAACCACACTTTCCCTTCTACCCTGTATTTACTTCAGTGTTTCTTTGTCCTTGTTCTGGGACTCAGGTTCTGCTGTTCACTCAGTAACTTTACAAATGATTGCTTGGCATTTATATTGCACAAAATGTGCTTAAGATCACAGGGGATGAAGGATTTACTCCACAGAAGGATTTTCTCATTTTACACTGATAAACTCTAATGCTAAACTCGCTGCAGTTTGGGGAGACTAAATAGTACAGCTCCTGCATGGCAGGGGCTAGTTCAGCCTGCAGTTTTCCACTATTAGTGTATTGAAATCTTTTATTTGTGGGGTGGCTACAAAAGATGTGGAAAGAACATCTCCCCTGGCAACATGTACTCTTGAAAGGCCCTTTCAAAGCAAACATGCCAGCACTAAGAAATACTTCAGCACAGTGCACTCCTGTCTTCTCCTTCCTTCCCTCCTTGCCTCCTCGGTTTATGCTCTTAATATCAGCCTAATAAATTTCTTTGTGCCTCGTCTTTCACATCACATTCATGCTCTTGTATCAGAAATGGTGTGACCAGCAGGTCCAGGGAGGTGATTCTCCCTCTGGACTCAGCACTGGTAAGGCCACTCCTTGAATCCTGTGTTCAGTTCTGGGCCTCTCACCACAAGAAGGATGTTGAGACTCTGGAGTGAGTCCAGAGAAGAGCAAGGAAGCTGCTGAAGGGGCTGGAGAACAGGCCGTATGAGGAATGACTGAGAGAGCTGGGGGTGTTTATCCTGGAGAAGAGGAGGCTGAGAGGAGACCTCATTACTCTCTACAACTACCTGAAAGGAGGTTGTAGAGAGGAGGGAGCTGGGCTCTTCTCCCTAGTGACAGGGGACAGGATGAGAGAGAATGGCCTCAGGCTCCACCAGGGGAGATTTAGGTTAGAGATTAGGAGGAGGTTTTTCACAGAAAGGGTCATTGGGCATTGGAATAGGCTGCCCAGGGAGGGGGTTGATTCATCTTCCCTGGAGGGGTTTAAGGGACGGGTGGATGAGGTGCTGAGGGACATGGTTTAGTGTTTGATAGGAATGGTTGGACTCGATGATCTGATGGGTCTCTTCCAACCTGATTGTTCTATGATTCTATGATTGGCCGAGGAAGACCTCACAATCGGAGTTTATAGTATTTCACAGAGCACGATCAGTATTTTATGGTTCTTTGCAGCCAAGTGTTATCAGCTGGCCATCCAGCATTCAGTTTGGGGGATGAAAAAAACCCATAATCGTTGCATTCTGGAATACTGATTGCATCAAACGGCAACTAGATCGTAAGACAGCAATCATGCTGCGCTCAGGCAATTAAAAACTCGCTTGGAAAATTGGCACTCGCTGAGCCCCTATGGAAAGAAAAGAATCAAGAAGGAAAACAATAAGGAAGGGCACACATTAATTTTTCTCTGCAGTGGATAATGTCGAGTATAAGAGATCTAAGGAAGAACTGCTTGTCTTAAGGATTTTCTCTTACATTTTCAGGAGAAAACCCGAGAACCATTGGAGAGGGGCTGCAAATTAAATCCAAACAGTCATCTTGGAAGCAGCAATTGAAAAAGAGTAAATAAATAAAGCATATAAATAGGAGATAGCATTTCCTGCTAGGAATTTATCATTTCTGACAATGCATCTCAAACAAAGAACTCCCTCTTGCTGGCAGTCCCGCTGGGCAATCTCCATTCTCCGTTCCCTGGGTAATGTCATTCCCCTCCTCACTGCTGAGCTGCACTGGGTGTTTGTACAAGTAGCTCGATAAAGGATTACCTCCCAGAATGTCTGTATTGCAGCAAGCCCTGTGTAATTCTTGTTCGGCTGAGAGAGTTGTGGGTGGGCACTGTGTCCACAGCACTTTTATGCAGGATTGAGTACTCTGTCAGCACTCTGCAAATAATAAATGCACGCAGCTCAAATAAACGTCCAAATCTTCTTCAATGAAGCATACATGCCTTTTCTTCACAACTGCAAGACTTCATGTATTTCTGCTCATTATTCCCCTGTTTATTACAATACACCCTTTTCTCTGGCTCACGACAAATTTCTGATCGGGGCTCATGTCTAAGGGAGGTTTTATTCTCCTGGGCACGACTGTATTGCTCAGCCTGTAGGACACCACAGATGCTCTCTAGCAGGAGCAGGTTGGAATTCCTTTGGAAGAAGCTGCAGTTTGTTAGCTGCTGACTGGTAAATGGTATTTTTACAGTGTTGGAATGCTGTATCCTGTAATGCTTCTTATATGAGTAGCCCTTACTCTCACTTAGTAAACGCTGCTTTTTGTACAGTTATTATGGGAGCGAAACTAGAACAGAAACATTATAATCTCTATGATGGGTATCACATTGGTTTTGTACACAGAGATACATACAGCACAGATCTGTCTGGCTTGGTCATCTTTGCAGTTCTGCTCATTCCTTGGTCTGCACGGATAGTCTGGTAGCGAGAAAAAAGAAGGCAACCTGCAAGCTCTGCCCATCTTTGAGTGGATGAACCAAAACAGAGCATTTCACTTCTTAAAGTGTTGGTTGTGTTTACAAAGCCTGCCCTCAGCTGCCAGCAAGCCAAACCACCCACGCATCAGTCACTCTTTGGGACACCAGGGCTCTGCATGCTAAGAACAGGCACTTGGTTCTCAGGATGTCTCCCAACTGGACATCTCACCTGGTGAAACTGCCACTCACTGCCCGAGACTTTTTCTCTGGGCATCTTTTGAAAAGGAGAGCAGGTGTCCAGCGGTCCCACCCCACTTCAGGCCACTGATGAGGCAGCAGCAACTTGTCCAGCCTGGCATGGAGCCCACCCTTTCCATAGCTCCAGAGGCTGTGCTGGGTTAAAGCTGTGAGGATAGAAGGATTCACGGTGCTACATGTGGAACAAGAGAATAAACAAACCTTAAAAATTACCTATTGGAGGTTGTATTTTAAAAACAGGGCAGAGAAAGGTGGGAGTAGAGGCTAAGAAAATGAAATGCAGAAGAATGTCAGAGAGGGATTAGATTCTGCTCAAAACTCTTTCAAGTGAAAACTTTCATATATATGTCATAGAATCATAGAATGACCAGGTTGGAAGAGACCCACCGGATCATCAAGTCCAACCATTCCTATCAAACACTAAACCACGTCCCTGAGCAATTCTTCCATCTGCCCTTTAAACCCCTCCAGAGAAGGTGACTCAACACCTTCCCTGGGCAGCCTCTGCCAGTGCACAATGACCCTTTCTGTGAAAAATTTTTAACTAATGTCCAGCCAAAACCTCCCCTGGTGGAGCTTGAGGTCATTCCCTCTCGTCCTGTCCCCTGTCACTTGGGAGAAGAGCCCAGCTCCCTCCTCTCTACAACCTCCTCTCAGGTAGTTATAGAGAGCAATGAGGTCTCCCTTCAGCCTCCTCTTCTCCAGGCAAAACACCCCCAGCTCTCTCAGACGCTCCTCATAAGGCCTCTTCTCCAGCCCCTTCACCAGCTTCGCTGCTTTTCTCTGGACTCGCTCCAGAGTCTCAGCATCCTTCTTGTGGTTGACTGACCGTGGTTATCAAATGTGTCCATATATAGATATATATACATGTGAAGGGCATTTATATTCATGCTCCCACATGCATCTAAGTTCTATACATATCTGTATCTATATGTATTGCCTTACATGCATTCGTTTCTTACTGCCTCTCTTTGCTGTGATTTTGAATGCCACACTTTTCAAACAAAACTAAGTATTTGCCATAGAATTGTGAATAGATTTGTGCAAAATGTAAGATAGAATGCCTCACTGGCGTCGTTATTGCAATACGTGGAGCTGGTTAGTGTGCAAATATGATTCCAGACCCAATGTTTTAGCTTGGCACAATCGTAAAACAATACGGATTCCAACCTGTCGCTGTATTACAAGAGTGAGTTTTAAGATGCATTTTGAACATGCAGTAAGTGACGATGTTACTCTTTTCTGATCGTATTTTGTCCAGCTAGAAAGCTGGGGGTGTTGGTCGACAGCCGACTGATCATGAGCCAGCAGTGTGCCCAGGTGGCCAAGAAGGCCAATGGCATCCTGGCTTGGATCAGAAATGGTGTGACCGGCAGGTCCAGGGAGGTTATTCTCCCTCTGGACTCAGCACTGGTGAGGTCGCTCCTTGAATACTGTGTCCAGTTCTGGGCCCCTCACCACAAGAAGGATGTTGAGGCTCTGGAGCGAGTCCAGAGAAGAGCGACAGGGCTGGTGAAGGGATTGGAGAACAGAACGTATGAGGAGCGGCTGAGAGAGCTGGGGTTGTTTAGCCTGGAGAAGAGAAGGCTGAGAGGAGACCTCATTACTCTCTACAACTCCCTGAAAGGAGGTTGTAGAGAGGAGGGAGCTGGGCTCTTCTCCCAAGTGACAACGGACAGGACAAGAGGGAATGGCCTCAAGCTCCGCCAGGGGAGATTTAGGCTAGAGATTAGGAGGAAGTTTTTCACAGAAAGGGTCATTGGAATAGGCTGCCCAGGGAGGTGGTTGATTCACCTTCCCTGGAGGTGTTTAAGGCACGGGTGGATGAGGTCTTGAGGGATTTGGGTTTTTTTTAATAGCAATGGTTGGACTCAATGATCCGATGGGTCCCTTCCAACCTGGTTGTTCTATGATTCTATGACTCTAGGAGATGGCATCATCAGTGCCAACGCTGGTAGCTGTCTGACCCCCAACTATTTAAACAGAAACACACAAGCAACATGTTTGTTTGCTCTAGAATCACAAAGCACTTCCATGCTTTTCTCAGGAGAAATTCATCAAAGGAGTAACTTTAAAAAACCTTATATTAACAAAGCAGTGATTCATTTTCACACTGAATTCAGTGGAAAGCTGCTTAATTCCCCAGCCAAGCACCACAGATTTCCAAATCTGCCCCACAGAGGAGCTGTAAAATGTAGAGGGGATGGATTCAGTTTCTATTTCCTATTGAACAAACACAAACTTTAAAGTTTTAATCACTGCTTGACACTTTTGATTATTTTGAAGGTATACCTGGGCCACGCTCCAACCACCTGACTCCAGTCAAAAAAGCAACTCTTTACCTCTCTAGCAATTGAAGGAAGTCTTTGATGTGGAAGTGAATATTTCAGTACAGTGGCATCAGTATAAATCAGACCTTACAAGGCCACAACAAACTAAAATGCTAAATCCTGTCATTTATTTAACCCTGAAGCCACTGGGCTCTTTCTCTAGAATGCGTAACACAACTGGAAGAGAAAAGCTGCACCCCAGTGCCTATCTTCCATTCCCTGTACTTGGAATCATAGAATCATAGAACAACCAGGTTGGAAGAGACACACCAGATCATCAAGTCCAACCATTCCTATCAAATATTAAACTATGTCCCTCAGCACCTTGTCTACCTGTGCCTTAAACACCTCCAGGGAAGGTTAATCAACCCCCTCCCTGGGCAGCCTCTGCCACTGCCCAATGACTCCTTCTGTGAAAAATTTTTTCCTAATGTCCAGCCTAAAACTCCTCTGGTGAAGCTTGAGGCCATTCCCTCTTGTCCTGTCATGTAAATGGCAAAAGAAATACCATTTGTAACTTCACTTTGTTCTTTCATCCTTATTGAATGAGTTGTCCAATCCAGTAAACCAATAGTTAGTTACCCTTTTTTATGACTATTTTTTTCCCCAGTCTCCTCAAATCCCAGATACACCTAAATCCTCATATACAAGTGTACAGATCTGCCCAGCTACATGTGTTTTCACCTCTTGGTGCTGTTTCTCTGAAGGAAATCGAAGTAGTTTTCTTTGTGATTCCCAATTCTGTATGTTGAGAATGTAAAAATATTAACAATTAAAAACAAAGCAAGAATGAAAATGCCTTCTACCACAGAGGAGAAAAGGAGTTGGTTCCTGTCAATGGCAGGTGCTTTTTATGTCATATAAATTAACTGCACTTGAAAATAACAGTGTGTGTCAGCCTCATCATCTCCATCCTCCGCTCCTATTATGTATCCCAAGGGAATGCATATCAGAACACATTACTGAAATACAGGTGTGGGTAAGCTAAACCGCAAGAACATATACTCAAGCTGCGTTCAGCATCTGTCTGTGACCCACATAGAATCATAGAATAACCAGGTTGGAAGAGACCCACTGGATCATCGAGTCCAACCATTCCTATCAATCACTAAACCATGTCCATTAATACCTCATCCACCCGTCCCTTAAACACCTCCAGGGAAGATGAATCAACCCCCTCCCTGGGAAGCCTCTGCCAGTGATCAATGACCCTTTCTGTGAATTTTTTTTCCTAATGTCCAGCCTAAACCTCCCCTGGCAGAGCTTGAGACCATTGTCCCTTGTCCCCTGTCCCTTGGGAGAAGAGCCCAGCTCCCTCCTCTCCACAACCTCCTTTCAGGCAGTCATAGAGAGCAATGAGGTCTCCCCTCAGCCTCCTCCCCATGGTCAAGGGAATGTAAAAGTTTGCCTGCTGAACATGCCAAACGCTGGCGAGTTGCCTCATCACAAAGTTCTCCAGAAATAAAGCCACTTTATGGGTTGAAAGACTCCACATTGGTACATTTTAGCATTCTTTTTTGCTGCCCAAAATACTATTGCTTGCTTAAAATGGGATGCGATGCAATCCGGAAAGTATAATTTGCTGCTCAGTCTTACTTCCATCAACTATCACATCAGTGAAGAGGGTGAAAGACAAAGACTTCTTCTCAACCCGTAGCTGACAGCTAATGGCTGTTTTAACTCTCACAGAGAGCAGATTTTGCCCTCTGGAACACCTCTGTCACTCTGATGCCTTTCACACAGTTGCATGACTACAGCTGAGAGCACGTTTTGGCTCCAGGGGTTTTGATGACAATGGGAATCTGAATTAATTTTCCCAGCCAGAATGATAGTTCAAGAGGTATGAAAGCCGCAGAATCCACGAGGTTCATGCATCCACAATTAAAAATATTTAAATAGCCAGCTGCACTGAAGTTTATAAAGCAGAGTTAATTTCCTACAGAACTTGGAGGAAAAGCCTCTAGAAGCTTGATTGCTGCATTTGCTTTTGTTGGGGCTGGACTGAGTTGTTTACTCTGTGTATCTCTTAGTATAAAATATTCAGAGTTTATCCTAAGCAATATCACAGTTCAGGCTAATGATTGTTTCCCAGGACTGGGATCCGTGCCCTTTGCAGTTCTGCTCTCAGAGCAGCCAAATGCTAAAGCCATAGAATTGTTTTCTTCCTCTGAAGCAGCAGCTGGTCCCTTGGAAGACACCATAAGCATCTCTGCTGAAATCTGTGTAATTGCACATGTTGGCATGGTCTGTTCTTAACGAATCCTCTCCCAGACAAAACACTGTTTTCTCAAGCTGGCTTTGAAGACTGCGTGTGTTTAAAAATAGCTTCAGGAAGATACACACATATATTTTGCTATAAACTGTGTACAATGTGTACTGTGTATGGAATATTAATTCTTCAATATGTGATTCTGTGAGATTGCCTCATTGGCATCATTATTGCTATACATGGAGCTGGTTTGTGTGCAAATATGATTCTAGACCCAAAGTTTTAGCTTGGCACGATCATAAAACAATATAGATTTCAACCTGTTGCTGTATAACAAGAGTGATTTCTTAAGATAAATCTTGAAAACGCAGTAAGTGGCTGTGTTAGTCTTTTCTGATCGTACTTTGTCCAGATAGAAAACTAATTAGCAGAATCCGGTGACCTGAATGTCAGGACCTCAGATATTTCAACAAAACCCAAAATCCTTAATTCAACAGAGAGATCTGCCATATTCTCCTGCCTATCTCTTAGGACTCATAAATATTTACTTCGTATGGGGGCAAGATAATCAGAAATTGTAAGAAGATCTAATGGGTAAGTTTGATGAATTGTAAGCAGCTTGATGATCTTATAGAATCATAGAATCATAGAACAACCAGGTTGGAAGAGACCCATCGGATCATCGAGTCCAACCATATGCATACCTATCTATAGATACAAAGGACGATGCACAACAGGTCTTCAACAGTTTTCTTGCCAATAGATGCTACGGGGCCAGGAGCATCCTTATCATGACCTGGTGCTACCAAGGCAGAGACCAGCAGCTTCACAGATGTGGTCTGGATCAAAGCAGAGATGTAAACAAGAACCCTCAGTTCCAAGCATGTTCCTCACCTCTTCAGTAACCAATCTCTTCATTTGAGAAACGCTTCACTGCCATAAACCTCTTGCCTCTGTCAGGCATCAGGGGAGTGATTATTTCAGGGACTTTTTACTGGACTGCATAGTCCGTTACCTCCCAGCTCCCAAAGACGGATGGAGATGAAGCCGACAGTGACTTGAGGTTGTTAACAGCTGATTTCATGGAGCTGATAGTAGTGACTCACTGGCACTAATCAGGTGAGATTAAAAGCACAGCATGGACAAGGAGACAGATTTGGCAAATTAAACACTGGCACTTCAAAAGCTTTCTAGTCGAAGAGCTGCCTGCTGCAGCCCTGACCTGTCCCCTGATCTGGGGTAAACCAGAGCGGTTAAGCCTCCAGGGCTGTGAATCTTGAAACATTCATCAGCACTAGAGAAAAAAAACCAAAAAACCCTTAAAAAATAAGATCTAGTTCAAAATGAATCATGTAATAAACCAAATGGCACCAGAGTAAATCCATCATATAAACAAGTAGAGAGTATTTTCACTGCTTCCAGAAAGAGTTTGGACTTCTGAAGTGAGCTAATTTCCATGCGAGTGACCACAAAATAAAGCTCTTGGGTAATGTAGTGATAGGTACTCAAAAAATATGATAGATGGAGAAATATGGTTAGTTCCACTTTATGTACAGGTACATTACGTTCTTGATCACATACTTTGATGGCGAAGAAGCTGCAGAACTTGCGAATTACAAGCTCTGGCTTTGTTTTCAGACCTCCTGCATAAATAGTTGTGTGTAACAACACCTGGCAGACGCTTTTTTCTGTAAATTGTCCTAAGAATGTGCTGTGAGTCTGCAGCAAGGAACTGTTCCCAAAAATCCAGTATCATCTGAGAACCACAGTATCCTTCCCTTTCCATAGGTTTCTTTTCCTTGTGATTCTTTATAGCAGGTGCTGTGATGTTAGAGATCACTGTGCTCAGGGTTGTTGAATGACATCCTCAGTCACTCATCTGTGTTTTGTCTGGGAGAGGGAAGAACCTTCCTTGGATTCAATCTTTTTAAGCTATTACCTTTCCTGTCTTTTCTTGCACTATTTTTGCTGCACATTAGATAAAGCCTAGCTGGCTGCTGCTAGGAGAATTAGGTTTTTCTATTGTTTTAACATTAATTATGGAAAGTTCAAGATAAGGTTTGTGTTTAAAAAGTACTGGGTAGGGATGGTTTGGATTTTACTTTCATTATGATTAGACAGGAAATTACGAAAAGGTGAAAAATAATTCATTGAAGTGCTTTCCTCTAGCAAGCTAGCAAGTAAAGTGCATCTTGCACAGACGGAGTTCATGGTATATTATTGAAGCAGTGTTGCTCTTAATGTATGCTCTGCCTGGGCACACTGCATCTGCTTCTATGGCACTTTATATGTGGGCAGGAAAGGGCAGGATGATGCTTTCTGACTCCCTTCTGTTCGACTGAAGGTCCTTTTTGTTACAAAAAAATTAGGCTCCATTAGTCCACGGTGTAACTCCATGGAAGCCGTTTGAATTACTGCAGAGATTAATTTGAGCCATCAGTCAATTTCTGCATAACTTGCAAGGGACATGAAAATATGACTAATCTAAGAATGAATTAATTGGGCAGCTGTCTCTCTTTCATTTGTACACTACTGAGATAAACATTTGGACTAAGAAGCTGTCATCAGAATCCCTCACTTGATGCTGCTTTGCGGGTGATGGTTGTGACCACTACCCAACTACTATGTTTGCAGAATTTTGGTTCTGTGAAATTCCTGGGGTTCAGGTTTTTAAAGGCACTTTTACAAGGAGGAAAGAGGAGTGTATGGACTCTACTTAGAACTTCTAGGCAGCCGTAAAGACAGACTGTGCTGAAGCACTTCGGGTTAGACCTCCCTCTGTATTACACTGACATTGGTCCAGTCCTTTATTTCCCTCTAACTACAGCTCGAAGGCCAGTGGGGAAGAAGTGAAACCCACTGTGACAGGCCAGCAAATCTTCAGCAGTGCTTATACTTGCTGGCAGGATGGTTGAGCAAAGAATCATAGAATAGAATCATAGAATAGAATCATAGAATCACTAGCTTGGAAGAGAACCATCGGATCATCGAGTCCAACCATTCCTATCAAACACTAACCCATGTCCCTCAGGACCTCATACACCCGTCCCTTAAACACCTCCAGGGAAGGTAGATCAACCCCCTCCCTGGGCAGCCTGTTCCGCTGCCCAATGACCCTTTCTGGGAAAAAAAAGAGGTCCTCGCCATGGTACCACTGCTGTAATCTTTTTCTTCAAGGTTTTTTTTTCCCTACCTGGGAAGACTGAGCCCCCATAGTTCAGGGTACATATAGAAAAGTTGACTGCACCATGCCTACAGTTCCTTTATCTCTCAGTGTACTGTGCATCACCAGAGTAGCTGAATAATTTGTGCATAAATTCTATCAAATCTCTATCACTTCTTTCTTTTCAGCTTCACAACTGTGATTTACAGGAAAAGCAGGACACTGGCAAAGAAACCCTTCAACTGAGCCTGTGGCAGAAGACAACTGAGGTTCCTGAGACTCTAATGGAGATAAGGATTTTGTCCATTCAGAATCAGCAGTAGATTCAGAATCTACATAAGGCAGACTGGGTCTGGGAAAAGGGTGTATTTCTCTGCTTTGTTTGCAGATAAGACAGCGAGATTCCAAAGGGAATGAGTGACACACAGGAAATCAGCAAGAGATATAGAAATTAATGCTGAGAAGTGTTTCGGTGCCTTAAGTGCAAAGCCAATCTTTTCCCTCAAATGCCAACGGCATTAAATGTTCCTTTTCAATAATAAGCATATGAGTTTCACTGACTTACAGTCATGTTTCCACCAAAAATTTTTAGAGGGCAGCCAGTTAAATTTATAATGGCTGGTCAGTATTTTAAAACCGGTGTCCAACTGTACGGACCGAGGATCATAGCTGAACAGAGCAAGTTTACCTGTGAGATTCCTTTGAGGATTAAATCACACTAAGGTCAAAAAAAAGCAAAGCCAGAAAGTAATAGGTGTGTTTCGTTATATTTACCACTAATTAGATAGGCTTTGAAAAACGTGGACTGAAATAATCTCTTGCTGGGAAGCTATTAAACTGTTAGGCTGAGGGAATATATGGCCTGGAATAGGAAAGATTCACATATCTTGCCTACAGATAAATCACCTGTGCATCATCCATCTATTTTACCATCTCTGAGTAATATTTATATCAATGGGATAACTAGGTGGCTGCCCAGATAAGCATGTTTTGTATAAATATGTAATAGCCTCGGCCAAAGATTGTGTTTATTTAAACTACCTTCAATTCATTACATCTTAATTGAAAATAATGGTGTTACAGCAGTGATCAAAGAATTGTCTCATTCATTGTCTATTAAATCATTAGCCATTAAACAGAAATAAAAGGTTAAGAAAGCAATACTCTTTGTTCTGCCCAAAAGAATATCTCTCCAATTAGAAGGAAACAATAAAGGCAAAATAAAGACAGAAAAGAAGCTTAAGATTAAGCAATTACATCCAAAATGCCTGACAACTCCTATTAGAGGGTTTAGCAGTACAGCCTATATAGAAAAGGCAACACAAATTTGGAAACAAAGTCAAGACAGACTATACCAAAGGGGCTTGTAAAGGGAATATGCATTTTTCTAAAACAGAATATAGGCACATAAACCCTGCACTAAATTTTAACTCAGCTAATTAATTGTTATGGCTTCAATCTTGCAACCAGTACATACATATCCAGTTAAAAAATTATGCCTGAGCAGCATTCAATCTGAGGGCACCTCCCAGTAATTTGTGACTGAGATCTACTATAAGGACACAGTGATTTTCACTAAAATAACACTACTCCCACTTTATATGACTAGGATGAGGCACAATGAACTCAATGAAAACCACATTCAGGTCTCCTGTCTGTTTCTTCATGAAGTCTTTGTACTGCAAAGGTGGGTGCCAGGTCTAGGAAGGAGTCCCAGGGGAATTCTTGGCTGTCAGTGATTTGATACCCAAATAATTTCACAAAGCAGTGAAACAAAGACCTGATTTCTATCCACTTGGTCAATCCCCAAAAAACCCAAAGAGGAATTGTAGTGTAAATCTTGCAAAATCTGTCTAGAATTTAGGCCTGTGTTTTGGTTTGCTTTATCCAGGTCACTGAAAGGAATGGGAGGACACTCATCAACTTGGAGGTACTTTGGAGCAGGTCTGTTTCCATCTAAAAATACAACCTACTTTGAAGAAGGGGGGGGGAAAAAAGGAAGGTGGTCAAAGGGTAATAGCTTTGCTTTCTTCAAGTGTGTAAATCCACAACTGCAACTGGAAAACTTATCTCTGCTCACAGAGGTCACGTCAAGCCTTACGTAGTTGCCAGATTCAGTGGATCTTTTAAATCTGGGAACCAGAACAACTTCATGCCTGGCTATGACAGGACAGTTGTGTGGACAACTGTTAATTGAACTAAATGCCTTTAAACAGGGAATGTTTTGAAATGCAACATCTCTTTAACATCTGCAGATACTAATTTTCTTAGTGGAAGAGGGATGGGAGCCTTTTTCCTGACCTTTCCCTATCTGGTTCAGCCCAGTATTCTCTTACTAGAAATACCAGAAACTAAAATTAATAGAAACTAAAGTCCCACATGTGCCACCTCTGGTTTTCTGAAGTGCAAAGAAAAGACAGTCTCAGCAATACATTGATGATGTATAACTTAGTGCTTGGGTTTATAAAATGAACATATTTATCAACTGGTAAATAATAGTCCCTAATCAGATAACAGTTGCATGGTACACAGCAAAAAGAAGAGCAAAATTTATTGAGATAGTCTGTTCTTGTGATAATTTTTAAGGATAGCTATACTTCCCTTTATTTATAGCAATTTAATATAATATATCTTACCTTGAGCTGCTACAAAGAAACTGTCTTTCTAGGACTGCCCTAAGAAACTCATAAACAACCCCCTATTCCGATACAGAATTCATTGTAATCAACTCTTAAGTTACTTAAAACATAGGAAAAATACCCCCAAATCACATAGTGAAACAAAAAAAACCATACTAAAACCATTCAAAAGTACCTCTTTTATGCCTAAAAATAATAATGAGCTAAAAGCTGAAAGCCATTCAGTGGTGTCAGGAGTCAAGTAGTCAATGTCTTGATGAAGTCACATTAACGCTATGTCACAATGTCACAGAGGGGAAAACAGTTGAAAATAGTATTTAAAAAAAAAGTGTGACTTTTTTTGAAAAGCTCCCAGCTTTTGTGTTAGGAATTTTTGCCACACAGTTTGTTATTTTCTATTCTCTGTCGTGCTCCTCCAGTGAGAAGCAGGGAAGTAGGGAACCTTGCAGTGCACTGCTACAATACACTACATTATTAATATTAATATTAATCAATGGATGCCAACCTTACCTTTATGACATCTTCATCAGCTGATTTACACTCGGTGGAGTCCGAAACATCGACAACAGACCCATCCTCCTGTACAGCAACCACCTTGACTGGAACAGACACCGTTTTTCCCGTCAGAATAGCTGTGTTGAGGACCTCCGTGTCCTGGATGCACACACACAGAAACAAGGGGTGGGTGTTAAAGAAGCACAAAACCAGGAGAACGCCACAGGGATCAGACTGATGAACCCAAACTTGACCTCTGATGGGGCAGAGAAGTGACTTTTCCTTGCACATACTCTTCAAGCTCTCTGCAGGCAATGGTTTAGCAGCCTTCCTAGCCAAAAATTGCATCTGGACCACCAGGCTCTTGTTTTGACAAACATATGGATTTTCTGTTTTTTGAGCCCATCTACGGGTTTGGCTGCTGTGGCAATGAAATCTGTAACACGGTTGAAGGCACATCTACAGCTTGGCAGAACCGCAGTGCCCTTGGGTGCCATCTCCAGAGGGGATCAGCAGCTCTTCTCACCCCTCCATCCCTAATAATGCCAGTGATGTGGCAGGGGATTATCAAGCCTTACAATAACAGCCTTTCTCCCTTCCTGTTCCATCTAACAGTGGTGCGAGTTGACCTTTTTCCCCTTTGTGAGGCAAATATTAGAAGAAAACCTCTACACGAGGTAGCATGCTACAAACTAAGCAATGTCATCCATGTACAAATTTTCTAATCTTTCCCCATCAAGATCCCACCTAGAGATGCTTTACCATTTTTATCTCTAATCCTGATGAATTCAAAGCGCTGGCACTCTAATGACTCCATTAACACAGTCTTCCTCTGTGTCTCAGTGTGGCTGCGGTGTGATTAATTACTCTAAATGAGTTGCTACAGAGGTCCCTGCCTTATATAAGCGGGTACGCAGCCTGGAGGGGAGCAGCCTCCAAAGAGCAGCTTATCTCTGCTTCAGCCCTGCTTGCTGCAAGCCCCTGAGTTGACACACACGCAGGGCAAGGACCCACCTCTGCTTTCCCAGAGACTCAATTCCTCCTTCTCAGAGAGCCCCCAATAGGAAATCGTGCTTTGAATCAATTTGCTTTTCATTTTTCAATTTCCATAAAACTAATTGCTTGCCAGTTGGAAAAGAAAGGAAAAAAAAAAAAAAAGTCGCTTCTAACTAATCTAACTTTAAATTCCATTATTAGGATTGGTGGAAGAAGAAATGGATTTTAGTGAAAGATACGATGACAGCTTGCATAAAGAGATATATTCACTATCGTTTGCTTCTGTCTGCTAGCTAGATTGATAGAAAATAATGGGCATTGACCACAAGCTAAGGACAGCTAGAGACGACCGATAAATACTTGCAACTAAGATGTATTATTAATCAATATTCAGAAATGTCTACAAAAAGCTCCCTGAATTAAATAAGTTAAAGTACTAATAACACAAGTGTCAGCTAACTAATATAGTCTACTACAGCTTTATGGAGGGTCATGTTCCAGAAAAGCATTTAAGCTTATACTCGAGTCCATTTCTGTTCACAACAGCACTAAAAGTAGGCGCTCGACTTGACACTTAGACTTCAATGTGATTTAAAAATGCATCTAAGTTTTATCCTAAACAGAGATGCTTTCTGAACAATAACCTGTGAAGTAAATATACCGTCTTTGTCTGTTCTCTGCAAGGCACAAACCAGATGTTTTAGACAGCAAATGACTGTTCAGTTTTTGTTTATGCTGAATGAGCTTATTTATAATCTGTTGCCATCCGTGAGGGAGGGACACTGGGAAAGCGAGAAGAATGGACAAAAGTGGAACGGTGAAAGAGCAAATGTAAAATCTTTAGAAAGACCGAGGTTTGAACAAAACTAAGAAAATGCAACGTCAGGTGAAAGAAAACAATCAGAAAAGAGAAACTGAGGGTGCTTCATCCACAAGAATGTCAGAGAAGAGTTGTCATAGTTGGATTTCACCAAACCAACAGCAAATATTCCATAAATCTTAAGCCAGCAATTCAAGATGAAGGTTTTTCAGGTGTCTGATGGAGACACAGTGGTCCTGTGTCAAAATGCTCCCAAGAAGCAGTCGGCAACTATGCTATTTCTGAGCTGCTCTTCAACAACCATCACTCTTCTTCAGTGCATCAGAGGAAATGGTGTTTCACCAGGGTCACAACCAATCAGCACACAACTAATCCTTTTTCCAAAGCCACTCTATGCTAACGCAGAGATGTAACCCCTACGTGTCTGGGTCAGGTGGCACTTGTGTGCAATTACAGCCTGATCCCAAGCCCTACTGAGTCATAGATAAAAAGATTCTTTTGACTTCAGAAGACACGGAACCAGGTTCTGAACAGCCTTGAACTAATTTCTCCTTTGGTTTTTCCACCATTTATTGTATCACCTTGGTGCTGATCCTCATATGCGACAAAGGATAAACAAAACCTCTAGCCTCCTTTTAACTCTGAGTGCTACTTAGCTACCAAGCATAAATCAGGCTTTGATGCTTTGAAGGATAATGTAAAGTTTATAAAGACATCTGCATTTCTTTCATAAACTCCATGTGAGAGAGAAAAAGTCTTAATAGAGAAATCTCGGCCCTTCCTTTTCAGGGTGCTTTGAAATGTGCTCACCCTGCTCTTGACACAAGCATTGTCCTAACCTTCTCTCCTTCCCAGCATATGCAGGTACCTACAGTGCTAATTAGCTGGTGCTCCTGCACAAAAGCTGCACTTCACTGGTAAGCAATTGTACTATATAAATCAATATTTCAGATGCCGGATGCCTGGAAAAGTGTTACCCAAGTATAACAGGCTGCATAAAGACCTTTTTAAGAGCTGGCTATTTATAGGTTGAAAAAAATATATTTTCTCTGAGGGAGAAATATGAAGTCAGAACTGAACTAATTGACTGTCCATTAGATTTATAAACACACTGTATTTTTGAGTGCATCTTCAACAAGTAATAGCTTTTAATTTAGGTTCTGTTGTTTTATACAGGATTTACATACGAAAAAAAAAGTGTTACTGAATTTAAGATACTTGTGCTGGTTATTCCTAACATTATTTGAACTGTAAAGCTGGGCAATAATGTTGATTTACTGGTTGGATATTCCTGAATGACACAGCAGCAGTGAAACATCTGGAACAACACCCAGAGACCACCAGCACAGACTTCTGGAGAAGAAGAAGAAGTCTGGAGAAGAGGAGACTGAGAGGAGACCTCATTGCTCTCTATAACTACCTGAAAGGAGGTTGTAGAGAGGAGGGAGTTGGGCTCTTCTCCCAAGGGACAGGAGACAGGACAAGAGGGAATGGCCTCAAGCTCCACCAGGGGAGGTTCAGGCTGGACATTAGGAAAAAATATTTCCCAGAAAGGGTCATTGTGCACTGACAGAGGCTGCCCAGGGAGGTGGTTGATTCACCTTCCCTGGAGGGGTTTAAGGCATGGGTGGACGAGGTCCTGAGGGACACGGTTTAGTGTTTGATAGGAATGGTTGGACTCAATGATCCGGTGGGTCTCTTCCAACCTGGTGATTCTATGATTCTATGATTCTAACTGCTGACACTTCAAGGTCCCAGGTGAAAGACAGGGGATCTTTTCCTGTTTCTTTTGCTGAGAGTTCCAACTGCAATATCTTCACCAATACCTTAAATTCATGCAGCCTGGGAGGAAGCTATACGTTCATATTGCAGGCTCTACCCCTGTAATGCATGTTTATCTCCAGCTCCTTCTTCCTACCTGAATGCATTAGCACTTCAGCTCAGCTCTTCTTAATTACAACTGTAACCTGGTAATAGCATTTCTTTGTTGTCTGAAGGAATCTACTTCTTATCCAGCCCAGGCTAAATTAAAATTTAATACAACATCAGGTCGCAACAGAACTAGGAAGCAAATGACAGCTGTTTAATTAAAACCTAAAGTTGATTAGATGGCACTACTGAGAGAAATACTCAAGAGGAAGAACAGAAAACTACCGAAACTCAAGGCTGGGATAATGGCTTTATTTAAATATGAATAAACCCTTCACACAGCCTTAGTAAATGTTTGACAACTCATTGCTTCGGACAAATGGGGGTAAATGTGAATGGGAGACGTGTCAAGAGTCATGATAGAGCTGTGATTACCAACACTGCTGCTGCATATGGATGTGACCACAGCCAGGGACTACTGAGGAATCACTGCAATAGGTAGACATGAACCAACTCCAGGCACAAAATTCCCAATGATTAGGCTTTGAACAAAACCACACAAACCTAAATCCTCCATAGGCAGTGACTCCATGGCAGTTCACCTACCTACTGTGAGCCAACAGAACACAGCTTTTCCCTCCTCTTCTGGCTGAAAAGTAGAGACATGGTAAAATAGATTATGCTTATCACAAGAAACCATCTCAGCAGCTGGACATGGGTTACCTAGAGCCCAGCTCAAAGCTGGAAGCTGTTCTCCTTTCAGCTTTCTTCCTAACAGCTGGCAAATTGCTGTGTTTTGGATTTAGGGTGAGGTTAATACAGATAACGCCCTGACGTTTTAGTTGCTAAGCAGTGCTTATGCTACGTCCAAGATTCTTCAGGTTCTCCTTCTCTCTCAGTGAGAAGGCTGCGGGTGCACGGGAAGCTGGGATGGGACAAAACCAGGACCCAGACTGGCCAAAGTGATATTTCATATCATATAACATCATGCTGAAAAGTGCAACTGGGGGCAGCTTGTCAGAGGGTGATGGTGGCTGCTCGGGGATGGGCTGGGACCTGTCAGCAGGTGGTGAGTAAGAATCATAGACTCATAGAATCATCAGGTTGGAAGAGACCCACCAGATCATTAGGTCCAACCATTCCTATCAAACACTAAACCATGTCCCTCAGCACCTCGTCTACCCGTCCCTTAAACCCCTCCAGGGAAGGTGAATCAACCACCTCACTGGGCAGCCTATTCCAATGCCCAGTTACAGTTTCTGTGAATTTTTTTTCCTAATGTCCAGCCTGAACCTCCCCTGGTGGAGCTTGAGGCCATTCCTTCTTGTCCTGTCTCCTGTCCCTTGGGAGAAGAGCCAAGCTCCCTCCTCTCCACAGGTTCCTTTCAGGGAGTTGTAGAGAGCAATGAGGTCTCCTCTCAGCCTCCTCTTCTCCAGGATAAACACCTCCAGCTCTCTCAGCTGTTCCTCAGAAGACTTGTTCTCCAGCCCCTTCACCAGCTTCGTTGCTCTTCTCTGCACTCTCTCCAGAGCCTCAACATCCTTCTTGTGGTGAAGGGTCCACAAATGAACACAGGATTTGAGTAGCGGTCTCACCAGTGCCGAGTCCAGAGGGAGAAACACCTCCCTGGACCTGCTGGTCATGCCATTTCTGATCCAAGCCAAGATGCCATTGGCCTCCTCAGCCACCTGGGCCACTGCTGGCTCATGTTCAGCCACTGTCAACCAACACCCCCAGGTTCTCTTCCTCCAGGCAGCTCTCCAGCCTTTTATCATTATTATCTTTTATTCCTTTTCTGTCCCATTAAACAGTCTTTATCTCAATCCAGGAGTTTTACCTTTTTGTTCCTATTCTCTCCTCCATCCCACTGCAAGGGGAGCAAGCGAGTGGCTGTGTTCTGTTCAGCTGCCTGCTGGATTAAACCACAACACCAGCGCACCCTTCCTGCCCCTTTGGGGCTGGTCAGCATCCTTTCCATGACATCTGGCAGGGCCCAAAAACCCCAGGCTGATCCACTTTACCATGACAGATACCATCTTTGTGACTAATGTACAAGCCAGATGTGGTTTTTTTTAGAGGTTAACAAAACATGCTACAAGAATAGTAAAACCAATAAACACTCAATTGTAAATCAGGAGGGAAACCTAAAGCCAACCCTATTCCACTGACAAATGCTACAGCCGAATGCTGTTGGCATTTAGCTGAAATGACTGTCTTTAGTGAAGAAGGCATAGAGCTGAAACATTTGTCTACAGAATTGCATTCCTTTATTATTTTTTTTCCCCAGAGTGTACCTCATGAAAATACATTTGTAATATTAGAAAGAATCTTTAGGAACTAGTTCTCCTGCCTGAAACCGGCATTTTTTAAAAAATGTAAATTATAGGGTAGATTGTGACGTGTGGGCTGGGCCAGTGGAGTTTTTTTCTATTTGATAAATTATTCACTACCTTTTTCTTCAGATCAAAGAGCAAGGCAATAGAAGTCCATTAAGCAAGCTTAATATATAAATTAGATGCTTTGCTGAAATTATTATAATCCAAAGCAATTCTGTACTTTTCCCTCCCGATAGCTGAATAGCGTTTTAGGTTTCCAATGCATGTTAATGAAGCCTGGTTGCTAGAAAGCTATTTATATTTTTCCACCATTATATCAGGTGAGATATACTATTGTATCACCAAATGGTGAGAATGGACAACTGGGATTATGTGTTTATGAAACATCAGAAAACAGAAACACTCTTGCAAAAGAGCTTACTTCATTCTTTGGCCCTTTTTTCTCCCTCCATTCCTATCATCGTTCCCCTTCACGCCGAGGAACCAGACCCCACAGTGATGCTGGCAGGAGCACCGCTAGGTTGTGGCAGATGGCTGAGCAGTCGTTATTCATGGGTTGAAGTGGCAATGCTGCCTGCCCAGGACTCAAGTCCACAGAGGCTGTGCACAGGAAAGGAGTTACATCCTAATAAAGGGTTGAACAACAGTGGAATCAACTGCTTGCCAAGGTTTCGGGTGTCAGAGCAAGGCCTTAAGAGTCACCGTGTACAAGTCCTCCCACCCCGACAAGCACACGTGTTGCTAGAAGGTCATTCCTGCTCCCCTCCAACCTTCCTCTGTCTCCGGCTGTTTCCTCACTTCAGCTTCGTATCCAGCAAATCACTAGCAGGAGTGCTCAGTTATGACAAGACGGCAAATCATGAATACTGCTGGCTATCGTGTCAAAGTTAAAGGTCACCCTTTATCTCCTTTGTTTACCTACTTAATAGCTTGACTTCATATTGGGATCCCAAAGGAAGAACAGGCTTGTGCACATATTCAGCAGAAGAAATCAATTCATGTAAACTGAACCATACAGAGAGGTTCTTAATCACCGATTCGTACGGAATAATGTAAGCAGCGACTATTAGCCTAATTGAATATTGTTCCAGATGTATATTAATGTGTGCTGCAAAAACAACTCGCATGATACAAAGACTCCAAAGTGAAATCTTATTTCGTAACTCGTCTTTTTGCCGCAGATACACCAAAGGAAACTCTTATTTTAGCAGAGTGTACCTGGCACACGCAATCAGCTGGAGCAGTAATTCTGTCTCAGAGTTCATGGAAACTAAAGCTGAGATTTATTCCATTTCCATGGTTTTTTTATGATGGAAATTCAGCTCATTTTGAGGTTTATGTAGGATGAATAAGCAAAACCTGCTGCTGAAGGTGAAATCTGATTA
The DNA here is from genome assembly GCA_033558105.1 of Coccyzus lansbergi. Taxonomy (NCBI): domain Eukaryota; kingdom Metazoa; phylum Chordata; class Aves; order Cuculiformes; family Coccyzidae; genus Coccyzus; species Coccyzus lansbergi. Next base: position 366,685 of record JAUMJK010000633.1, on the reverse strand, counting down.
GAAGCACAGATACTGTCATAACTATGACCTGAGGCAGTTTTATTTTATTTTTCATAACTCAGAACAGATCTGCCCCTATTAAGCAAAGGTTCAGAACACAGCCTGGTGCACTTGGCAGAAGTAATTGCAACCTGTCAGGCAGTCTCCACTGTCTCAGCTAAGTACCGGTGTCTGCTGCATGAGCAAAAGACCTTTCCTGAGACTGAACTCACGCTATTTCACTTCTGTCCATTATGTCCCAGTAGAATTTACTCTCCAGACCTGCTCTGTTAAACGCCATGACACTTCTGCTCCGAAGTGCACACCTGAGGTAGAAGGAATGAGAAATTCTTATAGCTGGAGAGCAACTAGCACACTTCTAACTTCAGTTCTCTGCATAGAGGACAGAATCCGGAGTTCTCAGCTTGGGTTTGGGGATCTTCTGGTACACTAAGAAATACAGGACCTAAAGTCAGTGTGTTAAACCCTGCCAGTCACTCACATCAGAATTTAGACTGTGTTTGGAGGTCTGTATAGTACCTGAGCATTCGTCTGATAGACTTGTGCCAGTTCTTCTCAATAGTAAGTGACTGGCAACTAGTTTTAAGCATATTTAGAATTTCATGGTTCATTAAAAGATTTTTTTTTTCCTTTTTATTCCAGACAAATAAGATGATGTTCTGAGTTAATGAAGTTGTGGGTCATCTCCAACTGAAATCAAGCAGCATCCTTCTGGATTCAAGATGATGTACAACGGGTAGAGCTGTCTACTCAGAGGCAATAATATGAATCTCAGTACAAACTGATATACTAATGGTTGTTTCCAGATGGCCATGAAACAATAATACTAGCAGTCCTCAAAGGCATTGCTTTTTCCACAGGAAAATCTAAGGAAGACATGCTTTGCCTAGTTTATGGAACACAACTATTGGATTCAATTGAGTACCAACATCAGTCAAAGAGATAATTCTGTGTGTCTCTGTCTTTGTCTCACAGGCTTAATAATGTTTAACAACACTGCAGATGGTCATTTTGAAGACACTTCTCTAATTCCTTTCCTTGTCATCAGAATATCTTTCGGAGTGGGGTGGAAGGGAGGATTTCTGGAGGAAATTCATAGAATCATAGAACAACCAGGTTGCAAGGGACCCATTGGATCTTCTAGTCCAACCATTCCTATCTAACACTAAACCAAGTCAGTCAAGATCTCATCCACCTGTGCCTTAAACACCTCCAGGGAAGGTGAATCAACCACCTCCCTGGGCAGCCTATTCCAATGCCTAATGACCCTCTGTGTGAAGAACTTCCTCCTAATCTCCAGCCTAAATCTCCCCTGGCAGAGCTTGAGGCCATTCACCAGTGCCATGGGAGAGCTGGCAACTCACTGGCTTGAAAAGGCTCCATTTTCAAAAGTACGAAACTACAGACATTGAAACATGAGGTTGTGTATCACTCCTGCAATCTGTGCGCTCATCTTCTATCATGAGTGCTACCTGGGCAGAAATCCTTCTGTAATAACAGCTGTTTAATGTTAAAGAAGAATACACAAATTAATTACAGCGCATCTACACTACTTCTCAGCATCCTCCAGGAACACCTTCTCATGGAGTGTGGACTTCAGGCAGTAACTAACTTCATTAAGCCATTCACAGAGTGGCTTCACATTTTGTGAACAGCCAAGACGCATAGGAAAGCGACTGCGACATTTCCTCCAAAATCCTATTGCAGAAGACAGTTTTCTAGCATTCGCTAAACAAAAAGTTTAGGATAATTGGAATTTATACCTTCTCCCCTCAGGGTAGTTCAAACATTGCTTTAAGTCCAGAGGTCATAAGGTACCCAGTAAATTCAGTAAAGAGTTGTATTTTCTGGACAGACCTGGATGCACATACTTATTAACTACATTTGAGAAGTGCTTCATGGAGTCTAGAGTGGAATAGATATCTACTAGATGCTCACATTTACCATCCCACAAAAGCAGGATATCGTTTACCATAAAACATGGATCTGATAGGAAAGACCCATGCCTGACCCAAAGTAGTATATTTTTTTCTCGAAGATCATCTATCTTATCTGTCAGGACCATACTTGCTTACTTATTTTACCCATTTAAGTAATTTCATGAGCTTGCACTCCACTGCTCTGAGCGGTAAGGCATACGCTGCTGCACGGTCGGCTTTTCAGGCAGCAAACGCTTTGGAAGAAGCCTGTTCTCCACCTTCTGCTCTCCCTCTATTTGCTCTATTCTCCCAAAGTGCCTGCAGGAGTAATTCACTCAGGACAGCATAAGTGGCATAATCATAGAATCATAGAATCATAGAACAACCAGGTTGGAAGAGACCCATCGGATCATCGAGTCCAACCATTCCTATCAAACAATAAACCATGGCCCTCAGCACCTCATCCACCCTTGCCTTAAACACCTCCAGGGAAGGGGAATCAACCACCTCCCTGGGCAGTCTGTTCCAATGCCCCTTTCTGTGAAAAACCTCCTCCTAATCTCTAGTGTAAATCTCCCCTGGCAGAGCTTGAGGCCATTCCCTCTCGTCCTGTCCCCTGTCACTTGGGAGAAGAGAAGAGCCCAGCTCCCTCCTCTCTACAACCTCCTTTCAGGTAGTTGTAGAGAGTAATGAAGTCTCCTCATTCCAAAGTGACACTTTGGAAGTTTTATCTCTCTCTGTAGCCTATTAACAAGCTCAGATGTCTAGTTTAGACTTGCTGTCTAGAATTAGGGGAGAGAAGCCCTATCCTTTCCCACTTGCAAAATCATAAACAATCAGTACCTCTACATCACTTTTAGCTCCTTTGCTCCTAGGAGCTAACACTACTCCTAACAATCCTTGCACGTTTCCTGCAGTGGCATGGACTTCACAGATGATAAAACCATGCCTTTTATCTACTTCACTTCATAAAGCTGCCTACTGCTGTATTTGATGCAGTGGAAATAAAAAGGAGAACACACCTGTAGCCAGCCCAGGCATCAAGGCTTCACCGTCCTTGCACACTCAGAGCTTTCTAGTGTTTCACTCACTGATTTTGGGAGCATCCATCAACCATTCCTTGCTTCCCCTTGCACTGCCACTCCACTTAAACGAAGTGCTGCCTTTCAACTCTTCAACATCGACTTTCTACTTAACCGCTACAGAAGATGTCTCCTGCCTGTGTTTTAGAACAGCCTGGAAACTTATTTGATGAGAAGGAAAAAAACCATTTCTTGACAAAAATCAAAAAGCATAAAAAAAGACACCTTTGAGAATATTTTCTTTTGAAAAAAAAAAGTTAAAATTAAAAGCTCAGAATTTTTTCAAATAAGGATATTGATTTATTTGAGGTAAGATTTTGAGAGACTTCTGATTGATCTAAGGACTACTGGAGGTTTTTTCCTTCCTTTTTCTTGGTTTGAATTTTGTTCTTTATTTTAATTTTTCAGTCTGCTCGCTTTGTACCTGCTCAGCAGTTCTGCCTTCTTCTGACATGGCCCTATGTCTGATTATTTCCTTTTTTTTCCCCTTGACTTTTACAAAGAATAACCTCTTTTTTCATTCAAGTTCAGAATGAAATCCCTTTTTTGTTTTCATGATTGAATTTCTCAGTGAACTTTTGTGCAGTGTATTTATTTCTTGTAGTCTAGGACAATATCATCTGTGTTTCAAAAGCTGGGCAACTACTTTCAGAACATCAGTATTTTTCCAGAGTCCATCAGCTTTTAGGAGCCCTTTAAACTAAAGAATGTTTTAAGAACCTGTGAGCCAAAAACCAAAGACTGACTAGATTCTGCTTTCAGCTAGACTGATGCGAGAGGGAGTAATTAAAATATAGACCATGAAGTTACACAAATGTAAACGTCCTGTGAAATCAGGATCAAACTATTTAATTTTTCATCTTTTCCCCTGTCTCTCTTTCATCTGTTCTAAAAATTACATATTGAATGATTTATTTAAATTACTCCTTATAGTATCTTGTCATTCCACAACACTGAAAAAACAGAGCTCAGCTCTGCCAAGGCCAACACAACAGTTACCTTCATTACACATCTAGAATGACTGAGACAGAAGAAATCCCACCAGGTCAGTGACAGATCAAGAAACTGCATCCATATTCCCTATGTCCTAGGTCCGTGTCTTTTCTGAGAGGTTACACTCCAGCTTGCTGTCTCCAGGCTGTTGGTCCCGTACAGCGCTAATACCAGTTCCACATCTTTCCCACTAAACAGTCTTTTTGCGTAACAAGTAAACGTTGAGCATGAAACATCTCAAATAGTTAATTGACCGGTTGGTTAACTGAAATTCAGGTGTGCAGCAAAGCAAATATCAGTGACTGGAAAGAAATATTCCTTGAATCCTGTGTTCAGTTGTGGGCCCCTCACCACAAGAAGGATGTTGAGGCTCTGGAGCGAGTCCAGAGAAGAGCAACGAAGCTGGTGAAGGGGCTGGAGAACAGGCCCTATGAGGAGCAGCTGAGAGAGCTGGGGGTGTTTATCCTGGAGAAGAGGAGGCTGAGGGGAGACCTCATTACTCTCTACAACTCCCTGAAAGGAGGTTGTAGAGAGGAGGGAGCTGGGCTCTTCTCCCAAGGGACATGGGACAGGACAAGAGGGAATGGCCTCAAGCTACACCAGGGGAGGTTTAGGCTGGACCTCAGGAGGAAGTTTTTCCCAGAAAGGGTCATTGAGCATTGGAACAGGCTGCCCAGGGAGGTGGTTGATTCACCTTCCCTGGAGGTGTTTAAGGGACGGGTGGATGAGGTGCTGAGGGACATGGTTTAGTGTTTGATAGGAATGGTTGGACCTGATGATCCGATGGGTCTCTTCCAACCTGGTGATTCTATAATTCTATGATTCTATTGAGGGCTACAAATCAAGCAATGAGACACAAGGAAAGAAAGAAATACCATTTACCTGTCATTTTCCTAGGAAGATAAAGATGCTGGCATACCAGCATATCCTCTAGCACCACAGATAGCCAAACACACTCAAAAAAACCTACCAAATACCACTTAATATGAAACTACTGCAAAACATTCCTCTTTGAGAGGGCTTCCAGTGTCATCTCACAGGTGGTTCGAAAAGCAACAAGACAATAGCAGACAAGAGGGATGACACTAATGTTTCTCAGGACTAGAAATAAAAAGTGACAGTGTTATTGGCCTTCAATAGAAGCATTTTGTAAACAGACAAAAGGTCTTCCACTTATTATTCTATGAAAACGCATATTTATCAGAATCACGGCATTTTTCTCTGACAAAGAAATTTAACAATGGTTCGTTGTCCTTACCCCTCAGCACTAAATGCAGTCCAAGCAGGGACTCCAATGTAATTTTTAAACTTGTAGTTTTAAACGGTTTGTAAACTGTATGAAGCAATGACTAACTGGGTTTTCCATGTCAACAAAAAGCACTGGAGGACAGAAGGAAAACAAAAAAAAGACTTCTATCTTTGCTTCCAAAGTATTATTTTCATAATTACCCTTTAGAAATCATTAAGACATTATTCAAATTGAAACTTTACCATCTGTTTTTTTGGAACCTTTTACATTATGAGTAATGGGAAAAATATTAATCTTCCAGAAAGATAAACTGGATACACCAAGAGAGTTGTAAGAGAATTACCCAGTTTCTATTGAAGAACTCATCTACAAGAATGATCTTGGTGGAGGAAAACGTCTCCCATTTGCTGCCATTTTACTTAGAACCATAGAACAACCAGGTTGGAAGAGACCCATCAGATCATCGAGTCCAACCATTCCTATCAAACACTAAACCATCTCCCTCAAGACCTCATCCACCGGTCCCTTATACACCTCCAGGGAAGGTGAATCAACCACCTCCCTGGGCAGCCTGTTCCAATGCCCAATGACCCTTTCTGTGAAAAATTTCCTCCTAATGTCCAGCCTAAATCTCCCCTGGCGGAGCTTGAGACCATTCCCTCTTGTCCTGTGCCTTGTCACTTGGGAGAAGAGCCCAGCTCCCTCCTCTCTACAACCTCCTTTCATTTAGTTGGAGAGAGCAATGAGGTCTTCCCTCAACCTCCTCTTCTCTTGGCTAAACACCCCCAGCTCTCTCAGTCATTCCTCATAAGGCCTGTTCTCCAGCCCCTTCACCAGCTTTGTTGCTCTTCTCTGGACTCGCTCCAGAGCCTCAACATCCTTCTTGTGGTGAGAGGCCCACAACTGAACACAGGATTCAAGAAGCGGCCTCACCAGTGCTGAGTACAGAGAGAGAATCACCTCCCTGGACCTGCTGGTCACACCTTAATGTGAGACAGAAATTTCCACAGCCTGACTCAGTTGCAATGAGAAATTAGATCACTGCTACTGGACAGTTTAAATGGAATGAATATTTGTTATTCGCTTCCATTAAGGAAATTTACCTTCCTTAAAATTGGCTGCGGTAACCATTCATTCCTCACTTTTCCTCTAAAAATGGGCAGATTTCCCAATGACAGTATATTTATTTCTTCTTTTGCAGTACCAATTTCAAATTGTTTACTATTGTAAGGTGGGAAGAAGGCCAGGTCTAATGCCACACTCTTTCTTGTATGGCAGCTGATGAGGTCCTCCTGCTGCATAATCATCCCTCCTGCTAAATGGAGAGGCAAATACAAGGCAAGGTGCTTCCTACAAAAGAGACAGTTCAGCATAAAATAAGGTTCTCTGGCATTTTGACACCTCATTTTAGCGAAGAACTGACAAAGAAGGGAAACGTGTTGCACCTAAAAGCCTTCATCAATGTAACACAGAGCTCCAGCTCCAAAGTGCTTCCAGTTGAAAGAACCCCTATACAATTACAACACGGAAAAGAGCAAACTCTCCTCAACTTACACTTCACTGTATAATTTTGGCTCTTTCCCTTCTTGAAGTATCCAGCCTCATTGTACAGCCTCAGTGACAGAAATGCTCTCGCACAGCACAGATGAACTTCCCACATCTTCTATCTTCAATGTGTTCCTCTGAAGAAGGTGGGTCTTCATAAACCAAATTATAAAACACTTCGTTCTAAAGCCACTAACATTTATCCTCTAGTTCACAACTGGATCTTGAAACAAAACCTGTGTTTCAATACATCTCTGTTTCTTTGCTGTGATGCAACTTCATCATTTCCCAAAAGCCCAAGAACTACTGCCAGGGGGCACCTTGTAGCAGAAAGCAGTAAAAGATGATCAAAAGTTTCACTCCACATTCTCCTGGCTTGTATCAGAAATGGTGTGACCAGCAGGTCCAGGGAGGTTATTCTCCCTCTGGACTTGGCAGTGGTGAGACTGCTGCTTGAATCCTGTGTTCAGTTCTGGGCCCCTCACCACAAGAAGGATGCTGAGGCTCTGGAGCGAGTCCAGAGAAGAGCAACGAGGCTGGTGAGGGGTCTGGAGAATAGACCTTCTTAGGAGCAGCTGAGAGAGCTGGGGGTGTTTAGCCTAGAGAAGAGGAGGCTGAGAGGAGACCCCATTGCTCTCTACAACTACCTGAAAGGAGGTTGTGGAGAGGAGGGTGATGGTCTCTTCTCCCAAGTGACAAGGGTACAGGACAAGAGGGAATAGCCTCAAGCTCCACCAGGGGAGATTTAGGCTGGACATTAGGAGGAAGTTTTTCACAGAAAGGGTCATTGGGCATTGGAATAGGCTGCCCAGGGAGGTGGTTGATCCACCTTCCCTGGAGGTGTTTAAGGCATGGGTAGACGAGGTCCTGAGGGACATGGTTTAGTGTTTGATGAGAATGGTTGGACTCGATGATCCGGAGGGTCTCTTCCAACCTGGTGATTCTATGATTCTATGATTCTATGATTCCTGCTTCACTGCAAATTAGTTTTGAAGGACAAATACTTTTCTTTTCATGGTCAACACCGTACAAAGTGGTCGACTAATGCCCAACTTTAAAAGTCACAGGACCACAACTACTGCATCAAACATACCTTTCTATTTGTTGTTCATTTTTGTTAAATGACATTGACATTTAACTAACTCCCCAAAGGTTATGCTCTCTTAAATGCAGCAGCACCTGGCATTTTAATACTGTTTTTCTTCATCTTTGTTAATGAAGGCAATTGTGCGAGTTGTTGTTGATTTAGTCTTGGATTTTCCCCCAGCAGAGCTGTAATTGACCTCCGGTACATATATCCAATGCAATCTGACAAAAGCTATTACGGAGAACGACCCAGAATAAAACTGCAATCTTACTTCTTCCTAAAGACAAGTTGTGACAGGAGTGGAAGAGAAGATGACGTGCGAGTTTTCTGGGCAGGTAGCACTGGGCTGTGTCACCGATGAGGCTGAGAAACAGCAACAGCCTGAGACAGAATCAACCTTGGAAACACTAGGCAGAAGCATTTCAAGAGGCAGCCATCCGACAGCGCTGTCTCCAGGCAGGCAAGGCTCGCAGCAGCCTCCTTCCTGCAGCAGCATTTCTGGTTTATTTTGGGATTTTTTTTTTTCCTCTCCTTTCCTGGCCAAGAGCCTCATAAACAGTTTCAATCTAAAAGGCCTCATTCCAGCATGAATTGCTACTCAGTCCAGAGGGGAATAAACCTAGAATCTGGGAAAATTAGTGCAGAGGAAAAGACTTTAGAACGCATTAAGCATACCTGTGTGTGCCTGCTGTAGTCTATATTTCACCAACGTTCATAATAGCTCTTCCCTCTTATTCTGTATTGTCATTCGGGGAAAATAAAGACAGAAACCCAACATCTGATTAAAAAAAAAACACTGACATAAAAGGTGCACTGGGATACAATATATAAAGATTCTGCTATTTTCACATGTGCAGTGATATTTGGAAAGGTTGGAAATCCAGACTTTAACTATTTCTGGTCAAATGGATTGCCAGAGGATTTTTTCTGACAGTGACTGTCTGCAATTCAATGGCAGTGAACATGCAGATAGTGTGCTGGGTTCTAGGATTTCATTCATGAAATGTTGCAAAATGAATTCAGATGAGGTGCAAGCAGGAGCCTTTTCATGTGTGCATGATTTTCAGAGCATAATTCACCTGAGAACACACCTCACCCCAGGGCACAGTCTCACTGAAGAATACCTTGGACAATTGCAATTCCACCTGTGTTAATGTTACGGTCTCTCTCTTGTCCTTTCCCCTGCAGCAGCGCAGGAAAGGCACTGGGGTACAACTTCCAGCTGCCCCAAGAGGCTCTGGCACAAACAATGAGTAACACATCGTGCTGCTCTGCACCCAGTCTTGAGCAGCACATGTCCAAATGCATCAGAGCTTGCCATGCAACCTCCACCTGGGCATCCTTTGGCCATTTAGCAGAGATCAAAATCACAGAATCACTAGGTTGGAAGACACCCACCGGATCATCGAGTCCAAACGTTCCTATCAAACACTAAACCATGTCCCTCAGCACCTTGTCCACCCGTCCCTTAAACACCTCCAGGGAAGGTGACTCAACTCCCTCGCTGGGCAACCTCTGTCAGTGCCCAATGACCCTTTCTGTGAAAATTTTTTTCCTAATATCCAACCTAAATCTCCCCTGGCGGAACTCGAGGCCATTCCTGCCTGTCAGTCTGACCTCAGTGCCAGGGTAAGTCATGGAACAGGTGATCTTGAGTGCTATCATGAAGCACATGCAAGAGAACTGGGTGATCAGGCCCAGTCAACACTGGTTCATGAAAGGCAGGTCCTGCCAAACTAACCTGATCGCCTTCTATGACAAAGTGACTTAGCTGCTGGACAAAGGAAAGGCTGTGGCTGTATGTTCCTGGACTTCAGCAAAGCCTTTGACACAGTTTCTCACAGCATTCTGCTACGGAAACTGTCATCTCTGGCCTGGACAGGCACACACTCTCCTGGGTGGAAAACTGGTTGGCTGGAGGGGCCAGAGAGTGGTGGGAAATTGAGTTAACTCCAGCTGGAGGCCAGTAACAAGTGGGCTTCCCCAGGGCTCAGTGCTGGGTCCAGCCCTGTTCAATGTCTTCATCAATGACCTGGATGAAGGCATCAAGTGCTCCCTTAGCAAGTTTGTAGATGACACTAAGCTGGGTGGAAGTGCGGATCTGCAGGAGGGTAGGGAAGCTCTACAAAGAGATCTAAACAGGCTGGACCGCAGGGCAGAGACCAATGGGATGCTTTAGCTGGTTTGCACTTCCAGGCTGCAGCCCAAAGACTTTTGGTCAGACCACATGAAATTGCAGCTTGCAGGTTACTTGAGGTGGAAGCTCCTAGACGACATGGAAACATCAGCCAACAGAGAATGCTCTTATGCACTTTCTTCACAGACCTTCTGCAGCTTTTTCTGTCTCACAGACCAACCTTGCTAGCAAATCTCCCCTGAAATTTAGGTTTAAAAAAAATACCACAATTTGACTACTCAGATCAGCTTTTCCTATTGACATGTTCATCTCTCCAATATCCCACATCGCTTTGAAGACAGATTTTCTTCTCACAAAGTTTTCTGCTACGCACTTCACAAATGACTAAAACGTTATAGTCAGTATTTTTCTCACGTGCCCACAAGGAGTGGCACAAACATTATTATAAATCGGGAAAAAAATACACAGTGATTAATTGAGTGGATTAGCCTCCAAACCACTTGGACAGCTGTTTCATCATACTGCCTTTGAGGCCAATATGCCGAAACAGCTGCTCCTATATGTAATGTAAAATTATGTGCTTTGTTTTGCAATGTGAATACTTTAGGTCTATTTCTTATCTCAGTAACTTTAATATTCACCGGGCGCATTGCCTTTTTTTTTTTTTTTATAATTGCATACAGTTTTACCACATTATTAGCAACTTCCCCAATGTTAACTCCTTTATCCAATGATATGTTCAAAACCAAAGTCAAGTGGCTTTCTGTCATCTTTACCTGGGATCCATGTACCCACGTTGTGCACTGCTCTTTGTGGCAAGATGCTTACAGAATGAATGAATGAATGAAGATTATTTTTGTGTGTAGTTTTACAACAGCTCAAGTTTTCCTTAAATGGAAAATGTGTTCTGGATCGTGGCAGTTTCTCCTCTTGTTTCCAAGGCAACTCAACACACAGACACATGCAAACACACACGTGCGTGCTATTAATATTCTCTTCTAATGTGAGAGGTTTCTTCATTTATCAATGAAACACTAGCCAGCTATTGTAGTATTGAAAGCCTAAGCCAAACTTCTCATAGAGCAGCTTCACAGCAGAGAAACATCCAAGACACTTTTCCCTTAAATTGTGCACTTAGACCACACATTTTGGAATTTTTTTGCACAAACATCTCCTGTCTCTTCAAGTCACATAAGTAAGGAGTCCTGAGCCCACCTTGCAGTGTCCTTATCCTTTCCTTCTACAACAAAATGCTTCAGTAAAAGCTCTTCCAAAGTGAAGGAAATAACCTGGGAGGTTGGCTTGTGCTTACAAATCTTGTCATTTCCTCCCAAGACTAGAAAGGTGACAAGAATGACAGCATTTTGGTCTTAAGGAAAGGTTCTACAGCCTTAGGAAGCCTTGCTAGAGCTGATCTGCAGAAGCTGCGCATCTGCACCTGACACTTGGCACTGGAAAATGGCTGAATCTGTTCTGTGTTTCTAAATGAAACTCATTTCAGAACAAGTAAAGACCCAGGCACAGAAGTGATTTGTCATGCTCAGCACTCCATGCTAAATCACATTTATACCCTCTGATTCTCAGTTGTAATCCTCTTTGGAATTGGCTTAATTGTTGGGCTTTTAAGAGCTGGGGGTCAGGTACAGACACTGAATAATGAGTGAAAACTGCAAAGGCAAAGTAAGAGTCTGACCAATTCTGCTGTTTATCTGAGAAGTGAGATGTGACAAAGAAGGGAGGCAGCTGGAAATTGCAAGAGAGGCTTTGAAAGAAAGCACTTTGAATCATTGCTGGTTTATTGTTGTTTCCATCTATCTGATTTTTTTCCTTTGCATAACAAAAAGTCCTACTGATTGCTGTTATTGCCTGGGGTTTTTATACTTGTCATTCCCACACTCAATGTCAGTGTTTTGTAGGCTTTCAAAGAACATCAGACTTTGGACCAGAGTTAGCTCTTGCCTATCTAAATATCCTCTTCATCATAAGAGAGTAGAGGTGCACACAAACCTGGTCTGTCCTTAGGGGTCAAGTGCCATTTAAAACTACTTCTAATGTACAAGTCAGGGATATTTGCAATAATATTAAGTTAAATGGCAACACAAACTCAGCGTGAGGCAAAGACAGGCTGAGTCTCTTATTCAGATTTCACTTAAACCAGGTATGGATTTAAAGGGACATAAATATGAATCATAGAATCACCAGATTGGAAGAGACCCACCAGATCATCGAGTCCAACCATTCCTATCAAACACTAAATCATGTCCCTCAGCATCTCTTCCACCCGTCCCTTAAACACCTCCAGGTTAAACCACCTCCCTGGGCAGCCTGTTCCAATGCCCAATGACCCTTTCTGTGAAAAATTTCCTCCTCATGTCCAGCCTAAATCTCCCCTGGAGGAGCTTGAGGCCATTCCCTCTCATCCTGTCCCCTGTCACTGGGGAGAAGAGCCCAGCTCCCTCCTCTCCACAACCTCCTTTCAGGTAGTTGTAGAGAGTAATGAGGTCTCCTCTCAGCCTCCTCTTCTTCAGGATAAACAACCCCATCTCTCTCAGCCGCTCCTCATAGGGCCTGTTCTCCAGCTCCTTCACCAGCTTCGTTGCTCTTCTCTGGACTCGCTCCAGACCCTCAACATCCTTCTTGTGGTGAGGGGCCCGCAACTGAACACGGGATTCAAGGAGTGGCCTCACCAGTGCTGAGTACAGAGGGAGAAGAACCTCCCTAGACCTGCTGGTCACACCGTTTACTGATCCAAGCCAGGATGCCATTGGCCTTCTTGGCCACCTGGGCACACTGCTGAGTTACCTCCAAATTAAACAGTGGGCAACTGTGCTTGAAGTGGGATGGTACTTATGGTGAATTTGGTACAGCTTTGAGGGCTGACTTAGGAACAGCTATCTGTGATTTATTATATATATGGTACAATTCCATTAATGCTAAAAGGATATGTATGCATTTCACAGCAGAAATATCAGGGAATATGGACCTCTTCCACACATGAATACATGATGTGTCTCCTCCTTTACATAAATATCTGGGGCTATAGTTTACACAGCTCTATTTCATACTAAAAAAAAACATGGAAAAATATTTCAGCTTGCCTGGTACATCTGAAGTTGCATTATGAGGAACGACTGAGAGAGACAGGGGTGTTTAGCCTAGAGAAGAGAAGGCTGAGGAGAGACCTCATTGCTCTCTACAACTCCCTTAAAGGAGGTTGTGGAGAGGAGGGAGCTGGGCTCTTCTCCTAAGGGACAGGTGACAGGACAAGGGGCAATGGCCTCAAGCTCCACCAGGGGAGGTTCGGGCTTGACATAAGGAAAAAATTCTTCACAGAAAGAGTTGTTAGGCAGTGGCAGAGGCTGCCCAGAGAGGTGGTTGACTCACCTTCCCTGGAGGGGTTTAAGGCATGGGTAGATGAGGTCCTGAGGGACATGGTTTAGTGTTGTTAGGAATGCTTGGACTTGATGATCCGGTGGGTCTCTTCCAACCTGGTGATTCTATAATTATATGATTTTATGTCACCTCTTGTATATAAACAGATTTTTTTTAAAGAGCAAAATCTTCAAGAGATGCTGTAGGAGATCCCCAACTTTGATGGGCGACTTCAAGTACATGATCTTGTACAAAGAAAATGGTTAACGAATACAATTCTGTTAATTCATGCGCTCCCTAATTTTTCAAGAGTGCTACTATTAACTTGCACACCATGATTTTAGGTTACATTTTATACTACATGCTTCTATTTATAAATGGGTTATAAGGAAGACTAATCAATATTTATTAGGCATTTTAAGAGTGCAACCGACACGAGTAGCATGTGTGAGATAAGGTTATAGGCACATCGATAGAAGGATTACAAAAGCCTATAAGCTCTGACTTTTAATTAACCCATTAAGCCAATAGGATTCTGTAACTATTTTAATAGCAGGTTATCCAATTAATAACAGCTTTTATTAATAACAAAGTCTTTGCAAACTATTGCAAATGAATCCTGTTACACAAGGAAGCATTTCTGTGAACTATCCCATTGACAAGTATAGGGAGGAAACTGCAGGGTTGTTTTTTTAAATGCCACTCTCCTCCTGAAAGCTTGAACTAATCCTGTAATATTTCCAGTGCAAACACCATTACGGAAATGGAACTCTACCACTACGGAGCCTTTCTGGGATTTGGGCATTTTATCTTACGTCCTTAGGGTTAAGTTCTGCTGTTAGACACATAAATATAAGGCTCATAGGAGCCACTAGAGCTGCTTGCTGTGTGTATCTTCACATGTAGGAGGGCGCAACTTAGCCTTTTTATTTACAGAACCATTAATTAAATTACTGCCATTAAATATCAAATCAAATTGCATTAAGATAACATTATGCACACAGGAAGTCAGAATCAGAACTTCTATTAGTGTTAATGGGAGCTGCACGTGGTTAGTTTTTGATGCACCTCAGTATAAGCCGTACCCTGAAGCATGGAGCTTAAACACACACACACGAAACCAAAATTTTATGCAAACATTCTTTGACAATGTCCTAGTTTTTGCATTATTTCCAACCGTTTGTGTTGGTTTCCTGCTATTTTTCTCTTAAGGCGAGTTAGCCTACATGAAACAGAAGAGCTTTATAAATGGCATTTTCTGGTCGACTGAGAGCAGTTGAGCACCACAAAATGACTAACTTGCAATTAATCCACAGGGCACAAGCTTCAATAACAAATCCATTTGAGATTATGATTTTCTGCTTTATCTTCAGTCTAACACTTCTCTAAATAACTGTAATAGTGGAGGAGATTTCTGAAAAAAAAAAAAATTCAAAGGAATTTAAAAGCCTGGTTTCTTCACTGTCACACCCAGTGAAGTGACAGGCAGTAGCACAGATCTGTGCTGAGTGCTGACAGACCTGTGGGACCACCAGCTTGCCAACAGCAGTGGCCAACTACCTTCTTGTGAAACTGCTCCCAGGTCCTCGTTCAAGCACCAGCTGCACGACCCAAATCCCAGCAGGCACATCCCCCAGGCAGCCAGCAGCCAAGCAGGAGGTGAGATCCATCACCGCGGAGGCTTTGCATCGCCTAGGAAACAAAGGGAATCCCCCCCAAAGTCTTGATTTTTTGCCATAGCAATAAGGGAGAAGGAGTAAGGTTTATGCTCCAGGAATGCGTTAAATGCCAGTAAACTACAACAGAGAGACAGGAACTCTCCCTGAGGAGCCACACAAACTACTTAGTGGAAAATCATCACTGAAATGGAAAATGCTGTTATCGTATCAGACTCCTTATAGATTCTTGCTGTATTCCCAATTTAATGTCTTCTGGTGGAATTTTACAGCGGAATTAAAAACAGTGAAGGATGTTTGCTTATCCACTGATCAAATTAGCACAGAACTCTGTGTGCCTCTGTTTTCAACTAGAGAAAAATATTAAGAAGATTCAATATTTATGTAAAGTTTTATGGAAGTTCAATAGAAAAATCCAATATAATTTCCCAATTAAAATCACCTGCTAGTTAACTTACATCCATTACTATTACCTCAAGCCACTGTACACTGAAGCTCTTCACACAATAGTGTTATGTGAACATACATAGGTTAAAAACTAGTAATTATCGTCTAGACAATTCACTGTTAGCTCGAGCTGAGTGAATATCATGAATAATGTATTGCATTAATTTTGCATTCCTTTTCCTCTTGTGAATTGATCACAACCAGTTAGGAAAACTTGAAAACGTACTCATCTATCACAACTGTTTTCCATGCATAACTCTTAAACCTGAATATTTTTCCACCGAACAAAGCTATTCTAATTTGTGTTTTGAAATTCACATTATGGAATATAAACTAGGGACACTATTGGGATTGGTGTTATTTTTTTTTCCTTGAGCAGATAATCATGTAACCAGCAACAAAGCGAAAGTGCTCATATAAAAAAAAATTACCCAGTTTGCAGCTCCTTTTGTTATATAAGTTATGTGATTAAGAATGCAACTTATAAGGAATAACTAAATCTAAATTTTAAATGGCAACTTTTCAAGTGAAAATAACTTATAAACGCAAACGCATGCGAATGCTATTATTTGTTCTATAAAAGCTCAAGTATATTAAATGCATTTCCAGGGATTTGTCACAGTACTTCCAGCTGTACTGTAGATTTCAAGCAAACTCATTTTTACAAACTACCTCTTGGACACTTTCTACTCATTTGAGCAGTTGACAAACAGCATCAGTCCTTACAAACTTCTACAAAAGTAACTGCAAGACAGAGTGGACCCCAAGCCTCCCGCTTGTCCCAAGCATTAAATTTATACCCATTTTGTGAGCAGGAAAGGTTCAAACTGAGAGACTGAGAGCAGGTTGCTCCTCAGACTCCACAAACCAGAGATGAAGCAGGAGGTACATCATCCTCGCTTTGCATTTAGAGCCCCACAAGCAAAAGGAGAATAATCAGTGGCTGAACTGGGCAGAGGGCACTGGAAAAAAATGTGTCATTTGGCTGAAATGAAAACAAGTAATTGAGTTCCTTCTTATCATCTTGAGCTATGTACTCTCAAAATCTCTGCAACGTCATTACTAGACTGAAAGATATCGCCCAGCACCACATATGAAAGAGAATCACTGGCTTTTGGTCTTAACATCCAGTTTGGTGTTTGATAGGAATGGTTGGACTTGATGATCTGGAGGGTCTCTTCCTACCTGGTTATTCTATGATTCTATGAGTCTATGATAAAATACACTCCCTTTTCCCTTTTTGGCACTAGCCTCACTAGGAAGCTCCTGCATCCCATCACCTTGCAGGATGCTCCTTTGAAGCGCCAGGGAGCCTGGGACTCCTGACATCACGGGGCAGCCAAGCCTCTGCTCACCACTGCCACCATGCTACTGTGCCCTGTCCTCTAGTCAGTGTAACTGGGATGACTCAGACACACACAACTCACTCAAAGTACACAGAAAATACACTTCTTTAGTATCTAAAAGAGCCAAAATTTGCAGAGAGAGATCTAAAAACAAGATCCATTCAAAGATCCATCAAGTGACTATCTGTAACCCATGACGTCTAAATGACTTTCAGAAATCCAGCCATGAGATGCTATTGAAAATTTCGCTTCAGATTCTATAAATATGACTCACAGTACTTCACAGTCATAGGGCTATCACACTCGTAGGGCTAGAGCTTTGTTTTTAACACAGATCGCTGGTCCCTAGAAACCAGACAATATTACATGGTAAATATTTCTGATTTCTATCAGTAGAGTTAGATTTGAGCTGACGATCTAGAGGCAAAAAGCTAAACAACCATTATAGCTCCCTATTCTGACACAGAATTTAATGGCATATTTTCCCTTTGAAATTCGTTCTTCATTAGGTAAGCTTCAAAACAGAGGGTGAAACAATGAGTGTTTTTAACTCTGCAGCAGATCAAACGCATTTTGTCATCCATGCTGTAAGGAAGAAACAGCACACTAATAAGAGATAGAGACCAAATACTCAGTTTGTCACTTAACTCTACCATAACATGAAGTATCAAGCCTGTTAAGGCATGCTTGGCACACCAAATATCACAGAATCACAGAATCACCAGGTTGGAAAAGACCCACTGGATCATTGAGTCCAACCATTCCTATCAAAATGCCACAGTGTCCAAATGGCTCTACATTTTCTTGCTATCAAACTTCAATTCTTGTGGTTCAAATCAACACTACAGGAATTAACTTGCTCCCAAACACAATGAAATATCACAAGGAGAAGATGTGCAGGAAAGGGATTGAATGAAGTGTACTGGCTTGTATCAGAAATGGTGTGACCAGCAGGTCCAGGGAGGTGATTCTCCCTGTGTACTCAGCTATGGTGAGGCCGTTCCTTGAATCCTGTGTTGAGTTCTGGGCCCCTCACCACAAGAACAATGTTGAGGCTCTGGAGCGAGTCCAGAGAAGAGCAACGAAGCTGGGGAAGGGGCTGGAGAATAGAACCTATGAGGAGCGGCTGAGAGAGCTGGGGGTGTTTAGCCTGGAGAAGCGGAGGCTGAGGGGAGACTTCATTGCTCTCTACAACAACCTGAAGGGAGGTTGTAGAGAGGAGGGAGCTGGGCTCTTCTCCCAAGGGACAGGGGACAGGACAAGAGGGAATGGCCTCAAGCTCCGCCAGGGGAGATTTAGGCTGGACATTAGGAGGAAATTTTTCCCAGAAAGGGTCATTGGGCATTGGAACAGGCTGCCCAGGGAGGTGGTTGATTCCCCTCCCCTGGAGGTGTTTAAGGGACGGGTGGATGAGGTCTTGAGGTACTTGGTTTAGTGTTTGATAGGAATGGTTGGACTAGAAGATCCAATGGGTCTCTTCCAACCTGGTTGTTCTATGATTCTAAGTGTGATTTCCAGATTATATTCTCTTCCTTTTTCCTCCTACTCTTTCCTACAACCCTACTAGAAGACTTCACAAGCAGCAACAGCAAATTCTAACAGTGATCAGTGTATATGACAGGGCAAGGTTCTTCCTCTGCAAGAATTGAGAAGAGCACGTTTGGACTCTCTCCTAGACCCCAGTACGGGAGCTATGCCAGCACTGCTCTCAAGGCATTCACGTTTGGGGCACTTGTATTCCCAGAAGCCATGGAAAGCAAGCTGGAATAACAAGAGTCACTGCCATTTCAATGCATTTACCAACCCAGAATTAGAAGGTCCCAAGGATTGTGCAAAAGTCTATTATCTTCTCCCCGTCCTCATCCACAGCCTTCAGCACGGTGCCAACAATTTCACCCCTTGCAACTCTCTGGATCCACTCCTTCCCATAGCTACAGTAGGGAATGTATTTATTATCTCTCAAAGAACCCAGGTTTGGCAGCATCTGCCCTTCTCTGCCCTCAGCGATGCTGATGCCCTCGCTCCTGCCATGGCCATGAAGGAGTGCTGCCTTCTGCCCTGGACTGTTCCTGAAAGAGCTGAGACAAGTGCTACTCGGTACAAAATGCAGCTTTGTTTTCTTGCTTCATAGGTGGCAGAGTCACACAGAATACTACCAGGCTGCCCCAAAGCACTATGTGTCTTGATTATCTTAATAAAGTCGAAGCTTAGCATTTTCAGTAAAGCTGAGGCACCTTTGGAAGAAATTTCTTTATGCACAATAGCTGCTTATAGGCTACATTACAACTTGCGAAGCACTCTGATTGCTGCTCTGCTCCATCTGTATGATGCTGTTTTAATTGAATTTAAAAAAACAGCAATTACATTTAAAATAATCCTTAAGCCTAACTGATATTGGGGTCATGTAAATCAGGGGTAACTACATTAAGGTCAACGCCAGCTTTGAGCAAGAGTTGTGTTAAATAGAAATGGCCATTTGAAAAGAAAAGCTTTCAGTGCAACATGTGAATCAACCTCCTCCTGGGGGTTGATTCACATGTTGCACTGAAAGCTTTTCTTTCACGTTCCCTGGAGGTGTTTGGGGGACGAGTGGATGAGGTGCTGAGGGACATAGGTTGGTGTTTGATGGGAATGGTTGGACTCAATGATCCGGTGGGTCTCTTCCAGCCTGGTTGTTCTATGATTCTATGATTCTATGTACGTAAGAAATATAGTACAGTATCTGCTTGGAAACAACCTGCTTTGTTTATAAAAGCTAAGAACTATATGTATCATTCATACATATATACACAACACAAAATTCATGCAGAACGGCTTCAGCTCGCTGTAGATCTTATAAACACAGGCTGACAATTTAATAGTCCTAATAAGACTTACTCTCCAGCTAGAACAGCTCAAAAACAAATATAATTTTGTTATGTGTGCTCATTATATTCACGTGCTGATTTAATTAACAGGAATTTCAGTATCTCTGAGGTTTCTTCTCTGCTTTACAAATGATGGCCTTTTGATAAGGGCTTTAGTTCGAATGACTGGCCAATCAGCTGTAGACCAAGACTAAAACGCTAAGTAAACTGGCAATAAAATCAGAATGAGCACTCTGGAAAAAATACTGTAGATGAGCGAAATTATTGGATAATTGTTAAGGAACAAGAAGAGTCTTATTGGAGGTAGATGAAGTAAAAGCTTTCTAGCTCCATCCAGAACACTGTTTCCCCAGTCTGGGTCCTGTTTATTGTCTGTACTGCTCACTAAGGTCACTTCAGGCTGGCTCAGTGCATCCCTCTTGCAATCACTCGAGAGGTTCCCTGTGCCCTGATTCCTGACCCTGCAGGAGGCCCTTCTGCTCTTGATAGTCTGTCAAGGGATCTCTCCATCAGCTTGCACTGAACTCCCATTGGCAAATTTTTCATTAAGATAGAGAAGCAAACCTAGAGGAACAGAGGCAACCAAACAGCCCTCCAGAGGCAGCACAGTCATATCAGCTCAGCAGAAGAGCACCTCTTAGCATTTGCCTCTGCACATTTATTATCGGAACCACTTACTCCTAACAAGAATTTAGTGTCCGTGTATCCTTGGAGAGGGTTTCCTAATAATAGTAACTGTCCACATGGATCAAAAAGACTCAAGATCACAGAAACACCTGGATGTCCTCCTACCCTTAATATATGGAAATTCTGTTAACTCCTCCAAATACCGCACTATTTAGAAACACCTAAGCACAGAAGCTAGAGGTAATTGTCAATCAACCCTGAATTACAAAGATGGGGGGGGGGGGGGGTGCAGTGCAGAATTCTGGCATCATAAATCTGATCTCCACAAAGAAACGTCTCCAGAGCATTACACTTTTAGTTAGAAGACAGGGCAGAGAGAACATGGAAATGGCAATGCATGCAGCTTCTGTGTCAAAGAAAGAGATTAATCACTGGAGCAGGCGCAGCATCGACTGGGAGCAGGGGAGGACGAGGCCATGCAGCTTGCCAGGCAGGGCCACACGGCGCAAGGAGGAGACGTGCAGTGTTGAAGAGCAAGAGTGGGGAGAGATGTCCCCTTTATCTCTCCCCTGCAGTTGCTTGCCTGGATGATCATTAATTAGTTCCAAACCTGCATTGTACATTGATGACAAGGAAGAAAAGCAATGCCAGACTTCGGATGCTCCTGAGCACATTATCTAGAGAAAGAGGCCAGTGTGGGGTCAGAGCAGGCATTCCCACAGCACAGGCAATTCTGCCCCATTCCTGGCGGTGGAGAGACGGAATATTTTTAAAGAGAAATAGGGAATATAAAAAAACAGCTTGATACGCTGGAAGGGTCTTTGTTTCATGAGGTAATCACCAGCAGTCATCCAAACTGCAAACAGCTAGCAATATGTGGTCAAATCACTGCAATTTGGTAAGCTTCAGAATTATTTCCAAGAGGAGGATTAGTGGAAAATGCTGCCTTTAGGACTTGATCCTGAGTAGCTTGCAACAGGATCGCTAAAACACTTGGCATCAGCACTCCCTGCACATCCATTAATGTTTTGGACTACGGTTATAACAAGTATCAGCAAGTGTATCTAATTTGATGAAAGAAAATTATTGGTTCGCATTGGAATAACATGGTGCTTTTACTCAAACAGGCATAAAACACGAGTATGAAATCCCTCATATAATCCCCAGCTATTGTCATTCAATGTTTATCATTCAACGCAGTTGAATACAATTCTTATCTTTGATGGATGGGGCACACAATAGCTGTTTTCTTGAGTGTATCATAAATATTAATAGTATTCACAGAGCTTCTTAAAATTTGTTATGTCACATTGCTTTCATGGAAACACTCGAAGTGCTATTATTTTTGTCCCACCAATGGTAATTTCTCTTTTTCTTTCTTCCTTTCTTTTTTACTATCAAAATTAAATGGAAGAGTATGTTTAACTGAGCAGAGGGAAGAAAAGGATAACAGTTCACACTGAGCAATTCCAAGGCCTAGTTCAGATGCCTAGAATGAGATTGAACAGGAAAAAAATGCTATATCCTTTGGAAAAATACAGTTCAGCTAGAATTGAAATACTTCACAAAATTGAGGTGATTTGGCTGCAATTCCATTTTCAGAAGAACACCGAGGAAAATGGCTGACATTATCCAAATGGTCCTACTCTGCCATATTCAGAATCAGGAGTTATCACTTAAGAAAAAAAGCTTTTTTTTTTTTTTTCAGAACTAAATATTGGCACATTTTAAAATCAAGTTTAACCAAACACCTCAGTTCTTCAAGAAAAAAATGGTTTTCCACCGTTAAACAATTTGGATCAATCCAAACTAGCTTTTCTGAATGTCTGTTCACAAAACATGTTGAAATCTCCTGGTTTTGTTCAGTCAGAGCGAAGCCCATGTGGGTTCTCCTCATGACGTGCACTTCCCACCCATTCTTCTTCCAGCATATTCCAGAGTCAAAGTCTTCTCCCAGATCAAACCTAATAAAATCTTCAGTAGTTTGTATTTTTGTTGATATGTTTCAAGAAATCTTTTAAAGTTCTTTCTCTGTAAAATTCACCGTATGGTTGTCAGAACAGTCTTACAAAATAAAACCACTTAATTCTCTAAGACAATTAATTTGAGGTTGGTAATAACAGCAGAAGACACTATCTGTGCTACAGAGTCGTATAACCCTCCTATGGGACATGAGAAATATAATAATACCAAAGAAGAATTTATTTTTTCTTATTCTGTTCTCTCTTCACAGTAGTTAATTTGCTTTGAATTTAAAATCAATCCTTCCAGTGTGGGGTTTCAGTGAAGCTCAAGGCTTTAATCTTGCTCCCATGAATTAATGTTGAAAGTCACACTCAAATCTAAGATCTAGGAGTCACTGATTCTGGTTTTAGTTTTAAAACCATCTTGGTCATCCCACATATTTCTAGGATGAAGATCCATTCTGCGTTGAATTTACCTTTAAGTATTTTTTCCTAGGAAATGATAAACTTTGTGAATGTCAAAATCATGCTCTGTGCAGTTCACTTTGCATGTACCATAAAATAGCTGCACTGTGTAATTTAAAGGGAACTGCAAGGCCAAAGGTCAAAATTATTTCAAGTAAGGAATACGCTTTAAGTGCAATGGATAAACAAATATGGGACATTTTGCACATAAATACATTTTAACCAGCTCCTAAAAAATGGCTAAATCATCTGGGTTTGCTAGAAATGACTGATCCTATTCAGATATTTTTGACACTCCAAGATGGGGTTTTAAAACTGACCCCAGAGAGGATGATGAAAGGCTGCAAAAGCTTGATGCTTTCTTATGTTAGTTTAAGGTGAATGATAGAATAACCAAGTTGGAACAGACCCACCGGATCATCGAGCCCAACCATTCCTATCAAACACTAACCCATGTCCCTCAGCACCTCATCCACCCGTGTAGATGTGGAGGTAAACTCCTTTCTAAGTCTGGGTCAATTTCCCTCTTTACACATCCCTAAATAGAAGTTATATTGCCATTAGCAAAAGTTGTTTCTGTAGGAAAAATAAATACTTTAATTTTTTATTCTTTCTTTAAATTTTTAAACACCCTTTTTTTGATAGCTCCATTCAACAGCGTTGTATGTAGGAACACAGACACTCAAATGTGAATTAGTTCACACATCTTTTAACTTGTACTGAATTAAAATGAATGCACAGAGGAAATCTTTTCTCCAAAGACGGGCACAAGAATGCTCGTGAATGAAAGCCATGGTAGAATCTGAATAATGGAACAGGACATAAGTTGAGCAGACTCACAGACAAGAGCAACAAAACACAGAATCATAGAATCAGCAGGTTGGAAGAGATCCATCAGATCAAGTCCAACCATTCCTATCAAACACTAAACCATGTCCCTTAGGACCTCATCCACCTGCACCTTAAACACCTCCAGGGAAGGTGACTCAACCACCTCCCTGGGCAGCCTGTTCCAGAGCCTAATGACCCTTTCTGTGAAGAATTTTTATCTTATGTTAAGCCTGAACCTCCCCTGGTGGAGCTTGAGGACATTCCCTCTTATCCTGTCCACTCTCCCTTGGCAGAAGAGCCCAGCTCCCTCCTCTCCACAACCTCCCTTCAGGTAGTTGTAGAGAGCAACATGAAGAGTAGTACAAAGAAACACATGATTTCTAAGCTTTAAAATGACTGCTTATTTGACTAGAGGGTCACAGAGGCATCACTTAGTATGGAGAACCGCTGCACATCACAGCTGGATGTGGATGCACGTGAGCCTGGCTTGAGTTTGTGCCAAAACCTCAGTTTGCTTGAGGGCTTGCACAGGGAGACTGCTGCTTTCCAGGCATCTGACAACATTTCCAGCACAATCCAAGCACCCCCAAGTCCTGTCTCTTTTGTGCAGGGCAGGAAAACCCTCAATGTTTTTGAAAGAGTTTATTTAAGTCAGTCGAATACTTTTGGAAAATCTTCCCACAAAAATATTGCATGTTTTTAACTGAACCTTTAAGCTGGAGCAGCACAGAGCCCTTACTGGGAAAGATATATCAGAGTATGACAATGGTAGAGTCTCAGTGAATAAGAGCACAAAGCCATGCATCCCATCTCCACTGAAAATGAGGGTTTGGTGGCATTCATTCCAAACTGCATTTCCCCTCCTCTTCCTCATAAGATACTCAGCAGCCAAATCTAGATGTACAATAAAAATAAAACCCTAGCAAAAAACCAAAAGAAACCACCAAAACTACCCTCACCCTACTTTCTTACATTTTTTTATAACAAATAAGCAAAATGTTGCACTCAGCAATTCCTTTTCAGCCCGAGTAAAAGAAAGGGGCA
Organism: Coccyzus lansbergi; assembly: GCA_033558105.1. Lineage (NCBI taxonomy): Eukaryota > Metazoa > Chordata > Aves > Cuculiformes > Coccyzidae > Coccyzus > Coccyzus lansbergi. The sequence continues at coordinate 342,034 of JAUMJK010000633.1, read as the reverse complement.
TCTTTAAGGACAATTTTCTTGGGTGTTCTTGTCAGTACACTTGCCAGCAGCGACTGGAGATGCTATTATTCAGCTTCTTGTTTAAAAGAAACCTCTCTGGAGTACATACAGCCATCTGTGGTTCTAAGTGATTCACAGCATTAGTAAACCATTAGTCAACCAGTAGCTTACATTTTGGGGGAGGAAACGAGATTTCTGAAGACATAGATTAAATACTTGTAGGATATTCAGAAATATTTCAGACTGAGGGGCTCAGAGCCCTGGTGAAATATTGATCATTGCATTTTGTAAAAAACACTTTCGAATAATGACAGTCTGAGAATTACGATGCTATTACTATAGAAGAAAGGACCTGTAGCACAGATATCTAAAACATCAGAGCTGCCAGTCACAGACCAAGCCATCATTTTCCTAGATAAAAAGAGAGTGATAGATATTCATCTATTATTAAACCTATTGTTCCTCAAGCCTTCAGCCTCAGCTGGAGCCTTCTTACAAAAAAACAGTTAAAATATTTCTCTTCAATGTCTTGTTCTTTACTTTGACTAAGTTCCTCGTTGCCTAGAAACTCTCTAAAAGACCTGGCTTTTTCTTTTCTTATTATTCTTTTTATCCCGACTGTTAGATAGATAACAGATTAATCCCATCGCATTTATTTATGACAGAAAGCTGGGTGACAGGCTCAACGCGGGTGAAGTGTTTGTTTCCCGTACCCCAGGAGTCAGACTCCACTGACTACCTTGCTGCCAGGTATGCTTTCCATAACTATGGAAATTGGAGGTTCTTTCTATTCAGAATGATACAACGGTGAGAATTTTCTCGCCGCTGGATAGAACAGATTTACCTGTGCTATCAATACCTGTATTTAGCAGGACATACACTTCACAAGATCATCATATCGCAAGACCATTATATTAAGACAAATCAAGCCATCTAGATTAGATGCAATTTTATAGTTTTCTGACAGATCTGCTGGATGCTTAAAATCCACCTTCCAATGCATTAGACATCAACCAGATTCACAACTTGCACCCTACTTCAGTGCCACAGAAGTGATTTTAAAGTAACCACCTGCAGTGGTTAGCAACTGTAATATCAGAAGGCAGATTCTTTTCCTGATATTTAGTAACATATCAAAACAGAGGAAGCTTAGCTTTTATTGCAACCCAATAACTTTGTATCATGGTTAATGGGGCTCAACAAGAAGATCATAGGTGACATCAGAGAAAAGACCATTACACGGTGAGTCTGGAGCACAAATGGACCCTGTGGCTCTGTCCCGTTGAGGTTCCTACCACCAGAGGGATTTGGATCCTGGTTGAAGAACAGTTTTTGGTAACACCATCTTGATTATGGTTGGACTCGATGATCCAGTGTGGGTCCACTCCAACCTGGTGATTCTATGATTCTATGAACCGAAAAGAACTTCAAATGCGGTTGTGTTCCACCTCCTCACCTTGATCTGTTATTCTACTCAACATGATGAAAATGGATCACCTTCTACTTTTGGGGCCATTAGCTCCACATGTTAATCTGCACACCAGATGTCGGAAGAATCAATTATCCGGGATATTTATTGTCAAAAAGAAAACAAGATAAGCCTCACCGGAGCAATGCAGCTGCCATCTTCATCTGACGCTCAGTGCATCATGGAACGTTGAAGTGAACAGCAGGGCCCAGATGCTCAAAGGTATTTAGGGATGCGTTTGTATCTTGTAAGAAGACAGTGCAGAAATGCATAAGCTAGAAGCCTGTACGCTATGCAGAGCTACAGACTAGGAGAAGTCTGTCTAGAAAGCTGCCTGGAGGAGAAGGACCTGGGGGTGTTGGTTGACAGGAACTGACCATGAGCCAGCAGTGTGCCCAGGTGGCCAAGGAGGCCAATGGCATCTTGGCTTGGATCAGAAATGGTGTGACCAGCAGGTCCAGGGAGGTTCTTCTCCCTCTAGACTCAGCACTTGTGAGACCACTACTTGAATCCTGTGTTCAGTTGTGGGCCCCTCACCACAAGAAGGATGTTGAGGCTCTGGAGCGAGTCCAGAGAAGAGCAACGAAGCTGGTGAAGGGGCTGGAGAACAGGCCTTGTGAGGAACGGCTGAGAGAGCTGGGGGTGTTTATCCTGGAGAAGAGGAGGCTGAGGGGAGACCTCATTGCTCTCTATAACTGCCTGAAAGGAGGTTGTGGAGAGGAGGGAGCTGGGCTCTTCTCCCAAGGGACAGAGGACAGGACAAGAGGGAATGGCCTCAAGCTCTGCCAGGGGAGATTTAGGCTGGACATCAGGAGGAAGTTTTTCACAGAAAGGGTCATTGGGCATTGGAATAGGCTGCCCAGGGAGGTGGTTGATTCACCTTCCCTGGACGTGTTTAAGGGATAGGTGGATGAGGTGCTGAGGGACATGGTTTAGTGTTTGATAGGAATGGTTGGACTCGATGATCCGGTGGGTCTCTTCCAACTTGGTGATTCTATGATTCTATGATTCTATCGCCGCACTAGCCACCTGGGTACAGTGTTTTGTCTCATTTTCTAGAGGTAAAATTTTTCAACTTTTTAATTTTTTTCCTAAAAATCTTATGGTAAAAATTTAGACAAAACTAAACACACCTTCTCAATTCCTCCAAGGAAACCTCCAGGAGTCAAATACTTCACCTTCTAAATAGGCTGCAAATTGAGGGATTAATCTTCCCATCCATGAGTTTTTACCTGAATTAAATCAGCTTAAATAGTTATGCACAGCTTTAGACAGTAAAACAGCTTTTACATTCTTCAAAGCCACTGATCTGTGCCGTCATTAGCTTGTGACAGTAAATCCTGCCTCTTTTTTAACCAAAATTTTTGAGATAATAAGTGATAATATTGTAGGATTTTTAAAGAGTTTTAAAAAGTGCCTTTAGGAGTATGAGAAGGGATTTACAAATCACTCAGAAATAGGTAAAACCGAGTAAGAGTGACTTAGTTTCAATTGAATTTTCCATGCAATTTTCCATTCTCAAGAAGCTTGGTTTATTCAGGTTTGATTAATTAATGTCTGTAAAGTTTTCTGGAAATATAGAACACTATATAAATATTAAATAATGATAGAATATCTAAGGAAAAAATAATTTGTTAATTTGCATGGAGTTTTAGAAGTTTGCATTTATTTATTTTCCCTATGTAAGCAGGCCCGTCTAATCCCTTCCAGCTATCAGAAAACGCTGTAGCCATTACAGGACAATACAACTTCGCTTATGTGCCACAGTACTCAGAAAATTAATTCAGCGTCATTTGCGAAGTTTTACTTATGGAGGACTACACGCACGTAGATGGTTTCATTCATTTTCAGATCCACTGTCCCTCCTAATGGGAAATTCCTGCACAGCTCTTGCCATTTAAACAGAAACACTCTGAAGAATTTCAGAGGTTGCAATGTTTTTTTGTGCTTCGTGTTTTCTCCGCCTGTTGTCCAAAGAACTTAGAATTTCATGGACCACTTCTAAAGCAATCTGAAAGAAAGAATCAACTATTTCCCTACATATTTATATCTGGGTGTTATAAGACACCTTGTTTCAATAGGTCCTTATGAGGAACAGCTGAGAGAGCTGGGGGTGTTTATCCTGGAGAAGAGGAGGCTGAGGGGAGACCTCACTGCTCTCTATAACTCCCTGAAAGGCGGTTGTAGAGAAGAGGGTGATGGCCTCTTCTCCCAAGTGACAGGGGACAGGACGAGAGGGAATGGCCTCAAGCTCTACCAGGGGAGGTTTGAACTGGACATTAGGGAAAAAATTTTCACAGAAAGAGTCATTGGGCACTGCAACAGGTTACCCAGGGAGGTGGTTGATTCACCTTCCCTGGAGGGGTTTAAGGGACTGGTGGACGAGGTCCTGAGGGACATGGGTTAGTGTTTGATAGGAATGGTTGGACTCGATGATCTGGTGGGTCTTTTCCAACCTGGTGATTCTATGATTCTATGAATATATATATATATATATATATATGTATATATATAACCTCTACAGCTATACAAGAGGACAATTATACATATACCCAATTTTAATTCTCAGAAGGGGTAAATTTTCTGATTTAGCCTCATCTACAGAAAAAAGAAAAAAACCTTCCAGGAACAAAACTGCAGGCTATTGGCATAAACGCTTTGGGAGATCACTTAGTTTATAAAACGATGACTAGGTAGGATAGGTATGAGAGGCCTGGAATCCTGTGTGTTCATCTCAGCATAAGTCAAGGAACATTGAATACTAGACACAATAAACAATCTGTTTCTAAAATGGTGTAAAATGCACACAGCAATACCATCTGGGACTGTACGTAAGGCTGGAAACAGTGCCAGTGAGACAATGAGCGCTTTGCACTTGGAATTGATTTTGAACCAGTGCTCAAGTCACCTGCTATGGGGGAACAACGCCACGGCTGGACGGAACAAAATCCAGGGGAGTTGGTTTTGAAGGGGGGACACAGGCTGAAAGATACTCTTATGTCCTTTCATGCCTCCAAACATTTCCCAAATAAAATTGAATGAGTCTTCCCATGCTACTTTGGCTCTACGCACACAGCCACAGCCTGGGTTGCTTCCTTTTCCACACTCTTCATAGAATCATGGAATCATAGAACAACCAGGTTGGAAGAGACCCATCGGATCATCGAGTCCAACCATTCCTATCAAACACTAACCCAAGTCCCTCAGCACCTCACCCACCCGTACCTTAAACACCTCCAGGGAAGGAGAATCAACCACCTCCCTGGGCAGCCTCTGCCAGTGACCAATTACCCTTTCCGTGAAAAACCTCCTCCTAATCTCTAGCCTAAATCTCCCCTGGTGGAGCTTGAGGCCTTTCCCTCTTGTCCTGTCCCCTGTCACTGGGGAGAAGAGCCCAGCTCCCTCCTCTCTATAACCTCCTTTCAGGGAGTTGTAGAGAGCAATGAGGTCTCCTCTCAGCCTCCCCTTCTCCAGGATAAACACTCCCAGCTCTCTCAGGCGCTCCTCGTAGGACCTGTTCTCCAGCCCCTTCACCAGCCTCATCGCTCTTCTCTGGACTCACTCCAGAGTCTCAACATCCTTCTTGTGCTGAGGGGCCCAGAACTGAACACAGGATTCGAGGAGCAGTCTCACCAGGGCCGAGACCAGAGGGAGAATAACCTCCCTGGACCTGCTGGTCACACCATTTCTGATCCAAGCCAGGATGCCATTGGCCTTCTTGGCCACCTGGGCACACTGCTGGCTCATGTTCAGTCAGCTGTCGACCAACACCCCCCAGGTCCCTCTCCTCCTGGCAGTTTTCCAGCCAGACTTCTCCCAGTTTGTAGCTCTGCATAGGGTTGTTGTGCCCCAAGTGCAGGACCCGGCATTTGGCCGTGTTAAACCTCATCCCATTGGACTCTGCCCATGGATGCAGCCTGTTTAGGTCCCTTTGCAGAGCCTCTTCTCAACATCTGGGAGTGATAGTATAGCTTAACGAGAGCGTTCCCTGTTACGCTCCTCTATAAAAAGCACTACAGGACTGAAGCCTCTCAGCAGGCATTTGATTCACAGGCAGAGCCATCAGAACAACTCGACAAAGAAAGTCACCCCTTTCAGCAGCAGTGGGGTTATCATAGCTATCATCCAAACCAGCTCCAGAGGGAGGTGGAGGCTGCATGCAGCTGTGATCACCCATATTGATATTTTCCCTTTTCTTTGCCATACCAGGCAGGGGTGGTCTACGTTCCCACAGCATCCTCTCTGTGCATTTTCCTATCCTGCATAGTCTACGTTATTCACCCAGAAGCGGAGATGCAACTTTCAGAAAGCAAATATTAGATTACTAGACTGTGCTGTTTCCATCTGCATGTAGTTTCCTTGAAAATCCCAACTGTCTGGCCCTGTGCAGTTGCTGAAACTGGATGTTTCAATTAGAAGGAGCTCAAGGATTTGGGGAGAACTGTCAGATGATGCAGAAAGCAGGCTCCCTTTCAATATGCAATTTTGTTTTATTTTCTCTCATTAGTGCAAATGTTTTATTTATTTACATATTTGAATGCACTGAATTTTGCAATAAATAACACTGAGATTTATTATATGGAGGATCAGATGATTCTATGACAGACAGGAGGAATTCCCAATATTCCAAGACTGCATTTTAGTCCTCGCTCCAAAAAATACATGCTCTCCCCAAGACACCAAGCATATTTTTACATTTATCATACAGAAGGAAGAACAGTTAGTTTTGCCACATTAAGTATTCACAGAATCACCAGGATGGAAAAGACCACCAGGATCACTGAGTCCAACGATTCCTATCAAACACTAAATGATATCCCTGAGCAATTCATCCATCCATCCTTTAAACACCTCCAGGGAAGGTGACTCAACCATTTCCCTGGGCAGCCTCTGCCAGTGCACAATGACACCTTCTGTAAAAATTTTTTTCCTAACATCCAGCCTAAACCTCCCCTGGCAGAGCTTAAGGCCATTCCCTCGTGTCCTGTCCCCTGTCACTGGGGAGAAGAGCCCAGCTCCCTCCTCTCTACAACCTCCTTTCAGGTAGTTGTAGAGAGCAATGAGGTCTCCCCTCAGCCTCCTCTTCTCCAGGATAAACACCCCCAGCTCTCTCAGCCGTTCCTCATAAGGCCTGTTCTCCAGACCCTTCACCAGCTTCGTTGCTCTTCTCTGGACTTGCTCCAGAGCCTCAACATTCTTCTTGTGCTGAGGGGCCCAGAACTGAACACAGGATTCATGGAGTGGTCTCACCAATGCTGAGTACAGAGGGAGAATAACCTCCCTGGACCTGCTGGTCACACTGTTTCTGATCCAAGCCAAGATGCCATTGGCCTTCTTGGCCACCTGGACACACTGCTGGCTCATGTTCAGTCACTGTCAACCAACACTCCCAGGTCCTTCTCCTCCAGGCAGGTTTCCAACTAGACTTCTCCTAGTCTGTAGCTGCTCAAGGTTGTTTTGCCCCAAGTGCAGGACCCACCATTTGGTCATGTTAAACCTCATCTCATTGGTCTCAGCCCATGGATCCAGCCTGTTCAGATCCCTTTGTAGAGCCTCCCTACCCTCCAGCAAATCAACATTTCCACCCAGTTTAGTGTCATCTGCAAACTTGCTAAGGGAGCACTTGATGCCTTCATCCAGGTCATTGATAAAGACATTGAACAGGGCTGGACCCAGCACTGAGCCCTGGGGACACCACTTGTGACCAGTCTCCAGTTGGTGTTAACTCCATTTACCACCACTCTTTCGGTTTTCCTCAAAAGCTGACAAGTTTCCACTGACTTCCTAAAACCCTATCAAAGCTTAAAAATCTCAGTTCCTTTCCAGGCACAGAATACAGGCATTGCAGTTTTTCACCAAGTGTTCTTTCACCAAGCTGTGTCAGATAACCTCATCTTAGGGGCAGGCAGAGGGTGCGGCTGATGAGTTCTACCCCTGCCAGGATTTCATCTATAGACTCTGCCTGGCCCTGCTTCCTTCTGTGCCTCTCAAAACAGTGCTCATTAATGCGCGGCTGGTTTGATACTAAAGGAGTAGCCAGAAATAATCTGCAATATCAATTCATTACAGCAAGATTGTCCGTTAATAAGGAGCTATTTTTTGCTACATAATGTGCAAAAATCAGCTGTATCTTCACTTAGAAAAGTCCTCAAAAAAAACCTTTTCAGGCTTGCTACCAAATATAAATGTTAAGAACATGAGATTTGATGTTAAGGGCTTCATAAATTTGCAAAAGCAAAAAAAAAATAAAACAAACCTCAAAAAACCAACACAAAACCCAGTTCTTTTGATCAGATTATTAATAAAATGTTACCATGCAGTCTCCCATACCTTAATGTAAAAAAAAAGAAGCTAGTAATGAGAAAAATATTGCCACTGCTATCCCCAGAGTCAACACAATGCAATTACAGAATAAATTATCTGGGGGCTCTTTTGATTTTCTCCTGTTTGTTTAAGAAAATAGCATGAAAAACAAAGATAAACTCACGACCAGCCGCAGCAGGGAAAGAGCAATATTCCAGACTACATGGAATAGGATGTCTTTTTATTAAAAGAAGCAGTGGTCTACAGTAAGAGATCCATACATAAAAGCTTAGTTTTGTTTTGCCGGACTTAACACCTAATTTCCCCTCCACTAAGCTCTTACTGAATCCTCATAGAATCATAGAATCACCAGGTTGGAAGAGACCCACCGGATCAAGTCCACCCATTCCCACCAATCTCTAAACCATGTCCCTCAGTACCTCATCCTCCCACACCTTTAACACCTCCAGGAAAGGTGACTCAACCACCTCCCTGGGCAGAATGTTCCACTGACTAATGACCCTTTCAGTGAAGAAATTTTTCTTGTGTCAAGCCTGAACCTCCCTTGGTGGAGCTTGAGGCCATTCCCTCTCAACCTGTCCCCTGTTACTTGGGAGGAGAAGGGTCCAGCTCTCTCCTCTCCACAACCTCCTTTCAGGTAGTTGTAGAGAGCAATGAGGTCTCCTCTCAGCCTCCTCTTCTCCAGGATAAACACCCCCAGCTCTCTCAGCCGTTCCTCATAAGGCCTGTTCTCCAGACCCTTCACCAGCTTCATTGCTCTTCTCTGGACTTGCTCCAGCACCTCAACAACCTCCTTGTGGGAAAGAGGCCCAGAAATGAACACAGGATTCGAGGAGCAATCTCACCAGTGCTGAGTCCAGAGGGAGAATAACCTCCCTGGACCTGCTGGTCACACCGTTTCTGATACAAGCCAAGATGCCATTGGCCTTCTTGGCCACCTGGGCCTCTGCTGGCTCATGTTCAGTCGCCTATTGACCAACACCCCCAGGTCCTTCTCCTCCAGGCAGTTTCCAGCCAGACTTCTAGTCTTTAGCTGCTTAGGGATGTTGTGCCCCAAGTGCAGGACCTGGTATCTGGCCATGTTAAACCTCATCACATTAGTCTCTGCCCAGCACTCCAGCCTGTTTAGATGTCTTTGCAGAGCCACCCTACCCTCCAGCAGATCAAGACTTCCACTTCTTCTTACTGGAAAGAAATGTTTGGTGTTTTTGACACCATTCTTCATGTAAAAGCTGATGTCATTACAACTGACACACCATGAGGTTTTGCTAGTTCTCTCTAAATGTAAAGTAGAGGACTGCAAGTAAAGGACTAAATGTTTTGCAAACTTCAAACTCCACAAGGAACTCCATGTTTTCTTCTCTAAACATTAAATGTTTACAATGAAACAGTGGCTACAGTGGAAAGGAAGAGCAAGTAATTTATAGAATCATAGAACATTTTGTGCACAATGGCAAAGGCATGGAAGCACACTGGTTTCTGGGCCCTTCTGTAGTGTTCTTCTGGGGGACAAGGTCCAAGAGATGATAAAACCCTTCTTTACAGACACCACCTGCTCTCAGAGGGAGACTGCCTTACCAGTGAGCCTGGCAAATCTTGAAGAGAAATGATCATTTAGTTCATTTAGTTCAGCCAGGAACACTGGGCCTCAGGAATGTTTTGCTCTGAACACAGGATGATGCACAGTAGAGTTATTTGTTGCTCCTGACTGGGCGATGCAGTGCCAGAACCTGCACCACTTAGTGACTGTGAAATGAAGCGGCACGCAAACTGGCAAACATTAAGGGAAAGAAGCGCAAATATATAACCCAGTGTTCCTGCCCCATTCCTGTCAACCTTGGGCCAAGCCACTCAAGGATGCTCACATCCAGCAGCAAAGTAACAGCCCACAAGACCCCTGTTTAAGGACTGAGGTCATAAATTCAGAGAAGATGGGGTTTGCTTTACTCCATAGAATCATAGAACAACCAGGTTGGAAGAGACCCACTGGATCATTCAGTCCAACCATTCCTATCAAACACTAAACCATGTCCCCGAGCACCTCATCCACCCATCCCTTAAACACCTCCAGGCAAGGTGAATCAATCACCATCCTGGGCAGGCTCTGCAGGTGCACAATGACCCTTTCTGCGAAATTTTTTTCCTAATGTCCAGTTCAAACCTCCCCTGGTGGAGTTTGAGGTCATTCCCTCTTGTCCTGTCCCCTGTCACTTGGGAGAAGAGGCCACTACTCTCCTTTCTACAATCTCCCCTCAGGTAGTTGTAGAGAGCAATGAGGTCTCCCCTCAGCCTCCTCTTCTCCAGGCTAAACAACTCCATGGTTACTTTACAATGTGAAAGTGTCAGAGATTAGATTAGCTTCACTTTGAATTCAGGCTGAGCCTCAGATTTTTTCCAAAGACATTTAAACACAGCTAATGTGGCCAACATCTGCCATAACTGCAAAGAGATAAAGTGAAACTCTGGCAAAACCCTGGCAGAGACAACAGCAAAGCTCTGATCCAACATTCACGATGGGCTTCTGGGTTGGATTTCCTTTTCTATTATACCTGCAGAATTCTGCACAGCACAGACTCCATGCTACCCATTTGAAACCAGTAATGATATGTGCAAGACTGTTGATGAACCATATTCTGTCATTATATCTGATTCACCATCCTTACTTGGTAACAGCTCATCCACACAATGAGAGTTTTGTTTCATCTCCTACATGCTTCAAAAAACAGGCACTAGAAGAAAATTCTCTGATGACTTTTCTGCATGTAATTCCTCCTGTATCACTGGGATGCCTTTGGCAGTAGGAGCTGGAAATTAAAATTATTTAGTGTCTTGTTTACCTTTACAAGGATCTTTCCTAGCTTTTGCCCTTGCAGGAAAATCTAGTGGTCATGCAGAGTGACACAATATTTGTTGGTTATAATATAATGGTATAATATGTTGGTTATATATAATGGTATAACAGACAGAAAACCAGCACAGACCAACATGGAAAGGAAGGGCAGATGTTCACAAGAAAAGATATAAAATTTCCCAGAGAGTTTCTGAGGGAACTGGCATAACATCCAGGCTCACTGGCTGTTTCGTTCAGGCTCTCTGGATGAACATCCAGGGAGTAACATCCAGGCTCTGTGGCCGTTTCTCTACTTTCACACCAGAATCTCCCCACTGAAATCACTGGTCATGAGGAAGCCTAAAGCTCTAATACTACAAAGTCCATTGGGTCCAAACATAGGCCAAAAGTCCCTCCTAGAAAAGGCGCATTTGACATTAGGAGGAGATCTTTGCATTTTTCAAATAAACCATTCACTTCAAGCTTTCTGCAGGTGTACACCTTAAACCCTGCCTGGAAAATACAAGCTGACACCTACATGTCCAGATACTGGTTTGACCTTTCTCTGTAACTCAAAACGGACCTTTGCAGCTCACTGGACTTTGCTGCTCTTTGGGGAAAAGCGAAGCAGAAAACAGTCCAGTTGTTTGGTTTAGCAATGAAGTTTCCCACACACGCATACTAATTTATTTCATTGAAAATGTCCCAACTAATTTCAACATTTACCCTTAGAGCACATGCATGGCAGTCGCATTTATAGTCCAGAAGACAATGGCTCCAGAGGAGCTATTTCCATGTACCAGGCCAATAATCCACAAACGGTAAAGAATTTTCACAAAAGACTGAAATGGTTTCCAAGGAGCCATTATGGCATATCAGGTAAATAAAATATTATTGAAATGTATTTTTTGCATTCAAATCACTTGCAGCAGGTGCATAGGAAGTAGCGTATAATAAAATGGTTCACATTCCCTTGAATACTAACAAGAACCAATGGAAACATTCAGGAAAAAGAAGCTGCAGCAGGTTCTTACCATCGCAAGAGGAACAATTCCCACAAACATTGTCCGGCTGACAAAGATCTCGGAAACCACCAGTTCGCTCAGGGAGTCATCACGAGGGTATTCCACCTGCCAGGTAATCTGCTGGGCTCCTGCCAGGCTGCTAGTGTTGTCGATCTCAAAGTCCATCTGCAGGATCTCATAGGAAGACATGTTTACTCTGGAAAAAAAAAAAAAAAAAACAAAGAAACCCCCCAAAAACAAATTTACCACATCAGTAACATAAGAATCATAATAACAAAACAGATTTTCATTTTTCTTTTCTGTTCAACAGATTTACCATCAAATTCAACATCCAGACTTGAAGACACCGACAGAAACCTAAACCAAACTACACACTGGGCAACACATTGTATAGATAGAGTGATGCTATATCCTTTAGTTTCCTGAAATAGAGGGATTTTTTCCATTAAATTCAGGCATTCACTCTCCATAATCACAATGAATTTACAGAATAATCCCAAAATCCTGGGAGCTGCATTGCACAGATGTTGCTAAATTATTTAATACGGTATTATTATAATTTTGTTGCTGCAACTACTGATACTCTTAAACAACAGAATAGTCGGCCGTTCCTCATGCTGTATCAGATATGAGCTCTGATGGTGGAGTGGGAGGGGGAAAGTATTTCAAACTCAAACTTGTTTATCTCGGTGAAAAAACAGATTTGCAGAAATTATGCATGACAAAAACTGGGGGCGGATTAATCCTTATTTTCAATTCATGACAACATTCTTCTTATGAGGGGAGACCTTCTTGGTCTCTACAACTATCTAAAAGGAGGTTGTGGTGACGTGGGTGCTGGTCTCTTCTCCCAAGAGACTGGTGATAGGACAAGAGAGAATGGCCTCAGGCTGTGTCAGGGGAAGTTTAGATTGGACTTCAGGAAAAATTTCTTCACAGAAAGAGTTCACAAGCACTTGAACGGCTACCCAAGGAGATGGTGGAGTCCCCATCCCTGAAGGTGTTTAAAAGATTAGTGGATGAGGTGCTTGGAGACATGATTTCATAGTAGACAGGTAGTTGGAACTGATGTTCTTTTCCAACCTAATGACTCTATGATTGGTGCAGACTTGTAATTATATGGTGATCATTACATATTTCTCATCTCGAAAGAGAAATGTTTAAAGGTAAAGAAATGGATGTAAATGCATACCATTCAGAACCATATTTAAAAATTACTTCTGCTTCTTTTGTTAACAATAATACTTGGTACTCTCATCTGGTCCAACGCTGCAGATATTAATAATTAATCTTCAGTTTGGTAAGACAGATATTCTCTTCATGTTAGAGAGAAAACAGACACACAGATTTAACCAGCGGCACACATAATAGCCACAGCAGGAGCTTATTTAGAAAACAGATCTTTGCTCATCCAGTGCTTTACTTCCACAAAAATTAAGATACTTTACAAAGCAGCACACAAGTTCCTGCCCCAATTTCCCAGCCAGACACCTGCAGTGTGGAGAACCAATGCAGCTCCCAAAACATGGAGGTGGGATGGGAAGGCAGCTAACCCGACTGAAGATCAAATCACTTAATCATATTGTTGAAGAGACAACCGACGTTATCAATATTACTGAAGTTTCAGGATACATGCTCAAAAAATAGGCTAAAAATCTGAATTTGCAGCATGTTAGACTGTTCTGTAATGCCTTGAATGTGCTCTTACTGCGAGCACGAGAAAGTTTATTCCTGATCAAGGGATGTGTCCCCTGTCCTGTCTCAGGCTACATTACTTGTGTGCACTCACCGTAAAGAAGTGACTCCGAGAGCTGTGTTCATAAAGTTTTCGCCTGCTGCTACAAAGAACAGAGACTTAAAACATCCTTTTCCTCTTCCCAACTGCACAGAGGCAGAATCTGTTTCTGCCATATGTTTTTGAAGGCGCATTGTAAAGAAAAAAGAATCTGAACACGAATTATTGATTTTCATGTTTTGTTTCTGACAACAAACAACACAAACATATGCTTCAATGCCTGGAGGATAAATATTTTCCATGCTGACAGAAGATAATATCCACCTCCAGGCAGAACTAGAAGCTATTAAGGCATTTTTTGGGTGGCCAACCATACAATCAGCAAAAAAAACTTTTACGACAAATATTATTACACAATACTAGGGATGTAATTAAACCATTTCCGTTAAGAACATAACCACTGTGGGCACCATGATGGAGTACTCAGCTTCATCCTTTTCTGTGTATCACTTCTGGCAGTTTGTTTTATCTAAATTACATAAAATTAATTTGTGCAGAACACAAGTCAGAGATGAGGTCTACATTAACTATGGATCTAGATATTTCAAGGTATGTTTAGTTCTGCAATTTAGGTTCAATCTGTTCAAGTCAATAACTGGCACTCACAAAAACACCCACAAGTGGTTTCAAATTCAGAACAAAACCACTGATGGAGTGTTTTGCTCTAGATTCACCATTTAAACACCATGTCAGGTTAGTCTGCACTGATAAATCCATTCCATGTCCCAATGATTGGCACCTTCCTGACCTCAGACCATCATGCCTTCAATTATTCCTTTCCTGCTTTCCTTTTAGAATCATAGAACAACCAGATTGGAAGAGACCCACTGGATCAGCGAGTCCAACCATTCCCATCAATCACCAAACCATGTCCCTCAGCACCTCGTCCACCCGTCCCTTAAACACCTCCAGGGAAGGTGAATCAACCCCCTCCCTGGGCAGCCTCTGCCAGTGCCCAGTGACCCTTTCTGTGAAAAATTTTTTCCTAATGTCCAGCCTAAACCTCCCCTGGTGGAGCTTGAGGCCATTCCCTCTTGTCCTGCCCTTGTCCTTTTCACACATCCAAAAAGTAACCATAATAGTGGGTTTGTATTTTTAAGATAGACTGTGATTAACATCTCCGTAAGAAAAGTATGTGTGTACATCTTGCCTATATAGCCAGCTGAAATAATTGCCAGGGAATAAAATGACTCTTGTGCCTGTAAATACAGAGACAATTCACTGCATCCTTAGCACGACTACATGGCTATTAAAGACATAAGTTTCCTTTAAAGGCAGACGTGGTTATACACTGCTGGATTAGAAATGAGTCGCTGCACATCTAGAAAATCTTCCTCAGATCTATCTAGTATTATTGTTATGAACTACAGCAAAGATGAGTTCCCGAGTCTCCCAGGACTCAGGACTTCCTGGGGTCCTGGTTCCAAAAAGAATCCTTATCATCACCTGGAAAAACAATGTGGCTTGTCAACTGTTTCCTGCTTTGTCTCAGAAGCAAATCACATCTCATGACATATTAATATTGCTTAAAGAAGGATTAACTTCTTCTCATTTGGTTATTTGCTCAAAGACTATCTAACTGCTGTATTAAACCATCTTTCACTTGATTCGCCAGAGTGTAAAAAACCAGTAGTCAACTTTCTGCACTCCTTTATTCAGCAGCAGGTTGCCTGTTACCTTCAGAAGAGCAGGTCAATGAATTTTCTCTAGAATTATGGTCTCCCTCTTTCCCTCTTTAGGACAAAGATTCAGCATTCAAGCAATGCCAAGAGTTATGGTATCTGGGACACAGTGCCCCATGAACTAATCCACCCTCTTTTGTTTTTAAAGTTTCTTCCCCGGTTCCAACTATAACGAACATATGTTAAAACCTGAAAAGTGAGTTTCTTTCTTGCTCAGACTAGCACCTTCCAACTTCTGCTGCACGTGTTATCCTATGGGGGCTTCTTTCCTAGCAGGAAGATTGGTACCATATTCATAATTCTTGTAGCTTATTAACCGCCCTCTATAATACTGCGTGGGAGACCACTGACTTCTGTCACTGAAATTGAGGGAGGTTGCTAAAGTGAAACGAGAGATAAATTAAACCATAATCAAGACCTTAAAGGCCTGCATTTACTTATGTCAGCTCCATTAGTTGATAAATCCACCTTGCAACACCGGCACGTAATTTTCTCTCTGGGCTATGCAGCATTACACTCTAACCCTCTTTAAAAGGAATCATTCCACCCTGCCAGGACAAATCTGCAGCTTTTAGTCTGATTTGTAGTTTGTGGCCAATATCTCAGTCTTTGTAGTTGTTGTTGATCTGCAGCTGCCAGGTGAAGACAAAACGCTACCAGTGGGAAAATCCACTAGCAGAGAAGACAACAACTCTAACTCATGCTCTTATCAGCCATTAAATCCTGATAACCAAACTTTATCCTATGAAGATTTTTCAGCTTTTTCTTAAGATTTATTCCATTTTTCTCTTAGATAAGTACGCACCATTGGGAAGAATCAGAGGACTATAAATCACTTCTCCATTCCACATTGTTTTTCTCGTTTTAGTTAAATATTTCTATTGTCCAGTGAAGTCTTTTCCTGGTTTAGAAGGATTTTGCCAAACACTAGTTTAGGAGAGCAATAAAAAATAAAGTCAAAATTACTTTTATAAAAAAAAAAAAAGATTATTTCCTGCAAGCACAAGGAAGAGACCTTATAATTTTAGGCAGCTGGCATGCTTGCTAATAAGTCCATTTCTATGGAAATGAGTTCATAACTATTAATTTTGCCTGCTCCTGATCTATTCTTGATGAGCCTTTCAAATTTAGAAAAGCACTTCATGATTCTCTCAATTTGGTAATTACTAACTCCCTTTGATGAATCCAGCCCAGTGTTTCAGACATGAGACATTCATTACACATTTTTCTTTCTGGTGAGAGGAGAAAAAGAAACCATAGGCTTGGATTTATTTCCTCTCACAAACTCCAGTAAGTAGGCCTCTTCTTCACATTCCCACTTATAATCCTACTTGTGTACTTTGACAATATTGCCTCTGGTAGGTGCTAGAAGAACCTCCAAAACCTTTAGATTTCAGTACAATTTCCTGTTGTCTTATATACAGCCTTCTATATACTTTTAACACATTGCAACTGGGTCCCCAACAGCCCCATCAGGCTTTCTAAAATATACAGCCTTCATTCTGGACACAGCAGTTAGGAGGCAAGTGATCCTTGTGTACAGAGTTCTGGCACACGATGGTAATGCACTGTCAAATAAAGCCAACTGTATCTCCAACCAACTCCAGAATAAGAAAAGTTAATCAAGATATGAAAATTCTGCAAGTCAAGGTTGGGGATTCTGCCCCTCTGTTCCTCTCTTGTGAGACTCCTCCTGGAGTATTGTGTCCGGTTCTGGATTCCTCAACATAATAAGATGATGGAGCTGTTGGAATGGGTCCAGAGGGGGATACAAGGATGATCCAAGGGGTGGAGAACCTCCTGTACGAGGACAGGCTGAGAGAATTGGAGTTGTTCAGCCTGGAGAAGAGAAAGATCCAAAGAGATCTTATAGTGACCTTCCAGTACCTGAAGGGGCTACAGGAAAGCTGGGGAGGGACTGTTTACAAAGATATGAAGTGATAGAATCATAGAATCACCAGGTTGGAAGAGACCCACTGGATCATTGAGTCCAACCGTTCCTATCAAACACTAAACCATGTCCCTCAGCACCTCGTCCACCTGTCCCTTAAACCCCTCCAGGGAAGGTGAATCAACCACCTCCTTGGGCAGCCTCTGCCACTGCCCAGTGACCCTTTCCATGAATTTTTTTTTCCTAATGTCCAGTCTAAAACTCCTCTGGTAGAGCTTGAGGACATTACCTCTTGTCCTGTCCCTTGGGAGAAGAGCCCAGTTCCCTCCTCTCCACAACCTCCTTTCAGGTAGTTGGAGAGAGCAATGAGGTCTCCTCTCAGCCTCCTCTTCTCCAGGATAAACACCCCCAGCTCTCTCAGCCGTTCCTCATAAGGCCTGTTCTCCAGCCCCTTCACCAGCTTTGTTTCTCCTCTCTGGACCCACTCCAAAGACAGGATGAGAGGGAATGGCTGTAAATTAGACAGAGGTAGATTTAGACTAGATATAAGGAAGGATTTCTTCACCATGAGGGTGGAGAGGCCCTGGCCCAGGTTGCCCAGGGAAGTTGTGGCTGCCCCATCCCTGGAGATGTTCAAGGCCTTGGGCAGCCTGATCTGGTGGGACGAGTCCCTGCCCAAGACAGGGGGTGGAACTGGATGAACTTTAAGGTCCCTTCCAACACCAACTATCCTGTATTGCAAAGTCCTAGACCTGGATTCATGTCCTGTACGGAACACATCCATGTGCTTCGTGTCAGACATGCACAGCCTGCTTGCCTTGCTCAGTAGCCAAGTTGTACCCTAAGTATTTTCATTAGATGTACATCAAGCCATAAAGGAATGAGCAGTCCACCTGGAGGCAAAGTATCTCCTCAGCTGAAAACACATCCGTGGAACAAATCACAGGCTGCAAAAGCCACTATATCAACAAGGCTTGGGTTTCAAGTGCTCCTAAGCACCCTGGAGAACTCTTGCATCTATCATGTTACCTTGTTAAATAAATGCAGATTGATCTTCTTCCTGAATTTGCTAGTGTATGCAAACTGGATGAAATATATATATACATACATATATTTTAAATCTGAATCTAAAAAATATCCAGCATCAGGGTTTTTTTCGCTACATTTAATACCTTATTAAGTACTCACACGGAATTACAGAGGCTTGTCTTGTTACAAAATAACAGATCATTTTGAAGGTCCACCATAGCTCTAATGTTAGGAGTTTTAATCGTAGAATCACCCAGGTTGGAAGAGACACACCGGATCATCGAGTCCAACCATTCCTATCAAACACTAAACCATGGCCCTCAGCATCTCGTCTACCCGTGCCTTAAATCCCTCCAGGGAAGGGGAATCAACCACCTCCCTGGGCAGCATCTGACAGTGGCCAATGACCCTTTCTGTGAAAAACTTTTTCCTAATGCCCAGCCTAAACCTACCCTGGTGGAGCTTGAGGCCATTCCCTCTCATCCTGTCCCCTGTCACTTGGGAGAAGAGCCCAGCTCCCTCCTCTCTACAACCTCCTTTCAGGTAGTTGTAGACAACAATGAGGTCTCCCCTCAGCCTCCTCTTCTCCAGGTTAAAATAATAAGTCCTGCAAATAAATAATAAAATAATAAACAATAAAATAATAATAAGTCCTGCAAAATCACCTGGCATTGAAATATTAGCGAATATAATTTATTCCTAATTTTGTCTAAGCCAAACATGGAATTATCGAATTAAATACTGGAATGAGACGCAATGATTGATGTTATGAAGGTGACGACTGCCTAAATAGTTAGGAGTTACCTTGAATAAATAAATGCCTATTATTAGCTATTAAGAAAGATTTACATTGCTAACCAAATTGAAAAGCCTGCCCTGCACCTTTTTAGAGAGGATGAAATATGCGGAATGCCACAGTGGAGTGTGGCAGCAAGGGCACTTTGCAGTGGCTCAGCTGGGTTTGTCACTGGTGCGTGGAGGGCTTGTTGGCTCACATTGCTGCTTCATCAACAATTCAGTTGATAGAAGTCAGACCCTTCTATTAGTGCAGTTGGCTATTACAGGAAATCATGAGTTTCATTCATTCATAAAATAATGTTTTCCGTAAGTGGCAATCTGTTTATGAGGCCCACAGCAGGGTAAACAAAACTTAAAAAAAAAAATAAAAAAGAAATGGAGCAGACACTAGGTAATTGAAAATAATAAAATGTCTGGTAGCATCTCGCTTGAGAATGTTTTCAAGGTTAATAATGGTCAACTCTTACTCGCTCTGACAAATATTCACCAAATTCAATGAGAACAGGATTATATAAGCAAGTTTTATTAGTTTATAAAATATTTCAGTAATACAGGTCTCACTCCTCTGATCTCAAGAGGATTAATTTCATAAGTATGGTTTACTGAAGAGCAAACACTTACAAGAGGAGGCTTTTCAACAACTGATTGGAAATGCTCAACACCCTAATTTCCCACTGAAGTCAAATGAAGCAGCAGACAACCAGAACCTCTTGGGGAAAAGATCCAGATTAAAGGTCCTGACCTTCTTCCCCTACAGAAATTAAGAACCCAGCAGACCAAGATGAAGGAAATGAGAGCAAATACCTACTGACAGAGCAGCATCCACTTTCTGCATCACGAAGATTTGCATCCTGTCAGCCTTTATACTTTGCTGAGTGCCGCTTCCCTGAACACGGACACTGAGTGACAAGAGGTGGCAGCAGCTAATGCCTTTAAATCCAGGCTAGCGTCAAGCAGCTGCAACATCTCCAAGCACACACCCTGCTTGAGAACTACTTACTGGGGTGAAATGGCTACGCCTTGTGTTACATACAAAGTTTGACTTGACAACGGATGTTAAAAGCTGCTCACTTAAACCCTTTTCACCCAGTGTACAACAATTTCACTAGGCTGTAAGGACATAAATCATAGAATCATAGAATCACCAGGTTGGAAAAGACCCACCAGATCATCGAGTCCAACCATTCCTATCAAACACTAAACCGTGTCCCTCAGCACCTCATCCACCAGTCCCTTATACACCTCCAGGGAAGGTGAATCAAACACCTCCCTGGGCAGCCTCTTCCAATGCCCAATGACCCTTTCTGTGAAAAGCTTCCTCCTGATTTCTACCCTAAATCTCCCCTGGCGGAGCTTGAGGCCATTCCCTCTCATCCTGTCCCTGTCCTGTACCTCTTTTCAGGTAGCTGGAGAGAGGAATGAGGTCTCCTCTCAGCCTCCTCTTCTCCAGGATAAACACCCCCGGCTCTCTCAGCCATTCCTCATAAGGTCTGTTCTCCAATCCCTTCACCAGCTTTTTTGCTCTTCTCTGGACTCGCTCCAGAGCCTCAACATCTTTCTTGTGCTGAGGGGCCCACAACTGAACACAGGATTCGAGGAGCGGTCTCACCAGTGCAGAGTCCAGAGGGAGAATAACCTCCCTGGACCTGCCAGTCACACCGTTTCTGATCCAAGCCAGGATGCCATTGGTCTTCTTGACCACCTGGGCACACTGTTGGCTCATGGTCAGTCCCTGTCAACCAACACCCCCAGGTCCTTCTCCTCCAAGCTGTATACAAGCTTGGAAACAGCCTCCTAGGGTAGTTTGCTGGGCGAGGGCCTTATCCTGAGTTGTGCTGGAGATGTGGTTGTCTGGACCTCAGCCTAAATAAATGCAGGTATCCCTGTCAAGTGTTGCAGTGTGAATGAGCATCCCTAGAAGCTAGGGCTAACTACCTGTGAGTCCTGAGCATTTTTGCAAACTCATCCATTGATGTGGAACTGTTCAGATGACACAGTGCCACTACCCCTTATTATGGAGGTCCCAAAGATTTTTGTTTTGCCAAGGGAAGCTGGACATTTGAAGGCGTGACAGCAGGCACAAACACTTGAAAAAAGAGCCCTGTTTACTCTTCTTGCTTGCCACAGCACAGAAGTGCAAGTAAGAAGTCCTAGACAATGAACAAAGACAGGATGGATGGTGGGTTGGAAGTGTACCTGTGGGGATGGAAAATACTTGCTTGATCTCCTCTTGTGATGCATTTCACAATCGCAATTTACAATGGGCTCAGTTGTCAAACAGAGAACTTGCTCTGTTGTCCAGTTTACTTTATACCAACTAGAGGGTTTTCCAAAGCACTTCTTGTTTTTTCTTTCACTGCCATAAAAATTCATGCTCCTCACAGCTGCACAGGCCATGTGAATGGCTACAGAGGGTAAAACCAAGCTGCTGTTGAGAATGCTGTTAAGAATGTATAGATTGACACAGCAGTTTTTAATAATCCATTCAAAGCCATAAAAACAAGAAGAAAATATTTCTGCTCAAAACTCACCACCCAGACCAGATATTATTCATGTTATTTTGCTTAGCCAACATTTTCCCACAACAGAAAACAATAAATCTAGATAATGAGCAAACCTTTTAAGCTCTTCAGCTCCTTCCACTGCCAATTCGCAATTGTACTGCTCACTAACAACTTGCAATAACTTCCACTTTATTTGATTTTATCAACATCATCATGACAACCCTGGAGACAACGGAGACAATTGCTTCAATTATTTCTATTTGCTTCCATTCTTGTGACAGTGTACAGAAATTCTTCTGGTAAAAAGTGTCCTCAGATACTAGTTTAGGTAGCCCTTAACAAAACAGAACTTTTAGGACCAAGTTCAGTATGGGTATAATTGGTTTGCTCCGTTGGTAACACGTATCACTGGGCATTGGGACTCCATTTGTTCCTTTGACACGACTCTCCCCTTTTGAAGCCGCATGCAGTCTTTTGGGGTTTAAAAAAACATTTTGATTGCTCTGGAATGCTTTTCTGACGACTATTTAGAACCTCTTTATTGCTGTGCTCTGTAGTTCTTAAAATAAAGCTCCTCTGCTAGGAGAAAGCATCTTGCTGGGGAATACAACAAGCTTGGCCAGTAAGAAATTGGGGTCAGCGTTTAGCTGATGTTGGATGCAAATATAGAGGGAGCTATTGTTGTTTAAAAAATAAGAATGATTTCGTGATGGAAGATTTATACTGAATCCTAACTGGTAAATAAATATCAACGGCCCAAATGCTGCTTGTAATTTTTCTTTAACTAGTCAGAAATTCTTACATATTTAAATAGTGTAATCATATGGCGTATTTTCAATGCTGCTGTACAAGCAGCTGAAATATATTACAAAACAGAGATGGATTTTTTTAAAAAAAACAGTGACTGAAAATTCGAGATAATAAATTCAGTGATACAAGAACTTCTCTGCAATGCAGGACCTTCACTTACAAAATCCTTCCCTTCACAGCTCCCTTTAAGTACTGAAAGGCCACTATAAGGTCTCCCCATAGCCTTCTCTAGGCTAATCAAGTCCAATTCGCTCAGCCTGTCCTTGTATGGGAGGTGCTCCAGCCCTCTGAACATCTTCGCGGCCTCCTCTGGACTCGTTCTAACAGATCCATGACCCTTCTATGATGAGGACTCCAGGTGAGTTCTCATGAGAGCAGAGTAGAGGGGCAGAATCCCCTCCCTCGACCTACTTTGTTGGATGCAGCCCAGGATACAGTTGACCTTCTGGGCTGCAAGCACACATTACCAGCTCCTGTTGAGCTTCTCATCTACCAGCATCCCCAAGTCCTTCTCTTCATAGCTACACTAGGTCCATTCTCCACCCAGTCTGTAATTGTGATTGGGATTGCCCTAACTCAGGACTTTGCATGTGGCCCTGCTGAATTTCTAAAGATTCACACAGGTCCACCTGCCACGGTCCCTCTGGATGTCACCCTTTCCCTACAGCGTGTCAACCACGCCACACAGCTTGGTGTCATGGGCAAATTTGGTAAGGCTGCCCTCAATCCTACTGCCTATGTCTGGGACAAAGTTGTTAAACAACACCAGTCCCAATATCGACCCCTGAAGAACACCACTTGTCACTGGTCTCCACTTGGACATTGAAAGATTGATCATAAATTCATTGTGAGTCTCAGGAAGAGTGACTTTCGATGACAGCTCCTGCACCCATACAAGCAACAAAGCTAGTGAAGGGGCTGGAGAACAGGTCTTATGAGGAATGGCTCAGAAAGCTGGGGGTGTTTAGCCTGGAGAAGAGGAGGTTGAGGGGAGACCTCATTGCTCTCTCCAACTACCTGAAAGGAGGCTGTGGAGAGGAGGGAGCTGGGCTCTTCTCCCAGTGACAGGGGACAGGATGAGAGGGAATGGTCTCAAGTTCCACCAGGAGAGATTTAGGCTGGACATCAGGAGGAAGTTTTTCACAGAAAGGGTTATTGGGCAGTGGCAGAGGCTGCCCAGGGAGGGGGTTGATCCACCTTCCCTAGAGGTGTTTAAGGCACATGTGGACAAGGTACTGAGGCACATGGTTTAGTGTTTGATAGGAATGGTTGGACTCGATGATCTGGTGGGTCTCTTCCAACCTGGTTGTTCTGTGATTCTATGATTCTAAATACGTAAGGCTCTTGACTTTTCCATTTACAAACATATACACAGCTTCCTCATTTTCCTAGATAGGGAGAAGAGCTTGAGCAGGTGATCTGAATGCACTCTAATGGCTAAACCACATTTTCAAAATACGCTTCCTCAGCATCTCAAAATGCCTTATGATTTTTATATGCCTGGCGCTAAGTGATCAGATTCTTTTGTATACATCAAATGAATCAGAAAAGAAAAGACGATTAGACCTAGGAGAAAGTTACTAGGAATTCAGTTGCTGTTTTGATTTCAGAATTACAATTGAGGCTGACAGCTGGATCTCCTTGGGGAGAAAAATCAACCAGAGGGGATCTAAAGATGCCACCTCCCCACGCGCCTTAGTTATGAATGAAAAGGGAGACAAGCTGCCGGCTCTGACAGGGATATACCTACTGTGCTGCAGGATACATGAAAACACAAATGATGCTCTCCTCTTGAGGATTTAAAAGCATAAATCAACACCTTTTGAACTTAATCCTTTGCCTAATGGGCAGACAGTGTAAATAACAGAATGCCAGGCAGAGGGAAATTTAAAAAATGGTCCATTTTTTTTATTTCTAAAGCTTTCTAAGAGCACATAGAACTCATGAGTCTATTGCAGAAGCTACTGTAATGCCACCTGCATGAAACAATTAAAGAACAAATCAAAATAGGAACATGGACAAGAATTATTTTATTCCTCCTACATTCACTTCAGATTTAAAGAAAAATAAGCATCTAATGAATTAGCCCTAGCTTTCTTTGAAGCTTAGAGGGAGAGATAATGTGCAGAGTGTCCTGTGGCTAATTCACACTTCTGCCAAAAATAAATGGCCATGAAAACAACCTCAAAGAAATTACGGCATCGAGCAGTGTAGCCCATTAGCATTAACACAAACAGGATCTCCCTTCTCCCTACTTACCTGAGAAACACATGGTGTGCATAAAATGGTTTTATTTTATAGGCTAATAATTATGTTTTAAATAAGAGTGAAGCTTTTCCTCTCATCGTTGATATCCACAGAACAGATGGTAAAAACCTGAAATTGAAACTGGCACATAAACATCAGTTTCACGTGTTTTAATTAATAAACAAGATTAATTCATCCAGCTGGGCAAACATAGTGTGGATCAGGGTATGCATTCAGTGTATAAACAGAAAGAGCCATCTGCAGTAATTGAATGTACCTCCACCTTTTCCTACTTGAGATCAGCTTAAACTTCTGATCTTCATAGCAAAACTAAAAGCACAAGAAAAAACAGTTATAATGTCACTCTAATAAAATTTTTGCCCTTAAAATGAAACAAAATTTCCTTGAAAGTGCAAAGATAACTCCAAGTAACAAAAAAAAAAAAAGGAGGGGCGGATTTAATATTTTTCTTCTTCAAAATCATCCCACAATTACTTTCTAAAGGCATGAAAGTAAGGTCAACACAACAGTCACCACAGTAATGTCTCTAGGTCACCTTCTCAAAGGGTAATCACTACTTCGTCACACTTGCAAGACAATGATTTCTCAACACGTGATGAATTCAAATGCAGTGACAGCTAATGGGGGCTGCTGGGATATTGCTCAGAGCTAAGGTCATCCCATGAATAAATGAGTTCAGGCGCAAGTGAGTAATAAGTGAGGTTAATTCATTTAGGCTCTGGAAAAGAATAATTAGAAATGGAAAGTATGTCGGTATGATAAAACACCCCCCCAGGACTCCATTTCAATGAATCTCAGGAGCAGTGAAGGCTTTAACAACTTGTGGATGGAGAGCTGCTCAGCATCCCAGTTGAGCTGCTCACCACTGCAAGGCAGACCAGGCATTTGCACCACTGGGAAGAGTCACCAATGAGGACATCGCATGGATGTCCTCAGAAATGGTGTGACCAGCAGGTCCAGGGAGGTTCTTCTCCCTCTGGACTCAGCACTGGTGAGGTCGCTCCTTGAAACCTGTGTTCAGTTGTGGGCCCCTCAGCACAAGAAGGATGTTGAGGCTCTGGAGTGAGTTCAGAGAAGAGCAACAAAGCTGGTGAAGGGGCTGGAGAACAGGCCATATGAGGAACGGCTGAGAGAGCTGGGGATGTTCATCCTGGAAAAGAGGAGGCTGAGAGGAGACCTCATTGCTCTCTAGAACTACCTGAAAGGAGGTTGTGGAGAGGAGGGAGCTGGGCTCTTCTCCCAAGTGACAGGGGACAGGATGAGAGAGAATGGCCTCAAGCTCCTCCAGGGGAGATTTAGGCTAGAGATTAGGAGGAAGTTTTTCACGGAAAGGGTCATTGGGCATTGGAATAGGCTGCCCAGGGAGGTGGTTGATTCACCTTCCCTGGAGGTGTTTAAGGGACGGGTAGATGAGGTCCTGAGGGACATGGTTTAGTGTTTGATAGGAATGGTTGGACTCAATAATCCGATGGGTCTCTTCTAACCTGGTTGTTCTATGATTCTATAATTCTATGATGACTTACCATGTCTGTAAGGCATGTCTGTAATGCCATGCCATGCCTTGTCTGTAAGGACCAGGAGTCTAACTTGGGGGTGTTGGGGAGGGAGAACCTTGCTTAGGGATGTGTCCCTCATGGGATTTTACTTTCCAAGGTTGCATACAAAGTTTTCATTGCACCTCCTGTAAGAGTTGGGGCCTCGGCTAGGGGTTAAAGGTTTCTTGATCCGGTGGGTCTCTCCCAACCTGGTTGTTCTACGATTCTATGTTTTCTCAGATAGTATGAGCAATGTATGATGCGCACAGAACAGTAGCAAAAATACTGGTGTGGTGGATAAGATGTTGCATTGACTTCCTCATTACTGCAATAGTTACACAATCTGGAGACTGTTCTGCTTTTTCATTTTCCTAGCTACAATTAAAAATGTTACCTAAGCAAAAACACCAGCTGCCATGAAGAACAAAGAGCTAGATAAAAGAATTTCTAGAAGAAGAAAGCAGGTTCCTGCATGCACCGCAAATCACACTAAACTACATAAAATATCCCTAACATTAAGTGTTAATGTAAAGTGGGATTTAGTAAATCATCTTTCTTCTAGTCCTCTCTTTTCTGAATCTTTTCAGGATTTCATAATCCCTTCCCTCCCGCTGTCCCCCTTCAGCTCCCTTCCTCCCTGTACAAGAATATGCTCAGCTCTGGAAAATTATTTAGCTGAAATCCTTAGATTTTGTCGAGTCCTGGCATTCTTTGAGACAGCTGTATTTACACCCATTGCTGGTGGGTAGTCATGCTGGAAGCAATTAACTCTCATGCCTTTTCAATATCCCCTTTGAAAAACTTTGAGATCCCTCATTGCTATTGATTTAGATGTAGAAAAGCACAGCAAAAAACATAAAGAGTTCATCCATATGCTGAGCTCCTTTGGTCTAATTCAAATGCAGCAACGTCAGCTCCCCACCACCTAAGCCTGCCTCCACAGACCCGCTCCCAGCTCATCGCTGAAAATGCTCAAAGGCCTTGAAAAACCATCACACCAGCTTCCAGCACTGCTGGGTTCAGCAAGAGTTCAACCAGCCAGCAACCTTCGCTCATTCTTCTTCCAGGGAAGAGCAACGAAGCTGGGGAAGGGGCTGGAGAACAGGCCTTATGAGGAACGGCTGAGAGAGTTGGGAGTCTTTAGGCTGGAGAAGAGGAGGCTGAGGGGAGACCTCATTGCTCTCTATAACTGCCTGAAAGGAGGTTGTGGAGAGGAGGGAGCTGGGCTCTTCTCCCTAGTGCCAGGGGACAGGACAAGAGGGAATGACCTCAAGCTCCACCAGGGGAGATTTAGGCTGAACATCAGGAGGAAGTTTTTCACACAAAGGATCATTGGGCATTGGAACAGGCTGGTTGATTCACCTTCCCTGGAGGTGTTTAAGACATGGGTGGATGAGATCCTGAAGGACATGGTTTATTGTACAAAAGGAATGGTTGGACTAGATGATCCGATGGGTCTCTTTCAACATGGTGATTCTATGATTCTATGATTTAGATCAACAGGTGGCATTTGAGCATCTCTGTTAAGTTTAACAACACTTTGAAGTGCGTCCTTTGTATTTTTCTAAGAGAAATTCTGTCACTGCTGGACAACTTAAAAGGAGGTGGGGGGAGAAAAGAAAATAAAAGAAAAGAAATGGAAAGAAAAACATAGTGTGATAAGACAGTAGCTAAATGTATACTGATTGCAGTAATTGCATCCATTCCTCTGTCAGAAAGTCTTGTATTTCTAATATGTGCCGATAAGTGCATTCACAACATGATTAACTGCCTCCAGACAAGAATGGCTATTATGTTTAACAGACTGATTAGCAAGTGACAGAGCTGCAAACCGTACTCATAGTAAATTGGCTGCTTTTAAATTACAGCAGCTTTTTTTATGGTTCCGTTTTTAAAATGCAATGGTTTGTTACACATACACAATGCAATTCCTATCTGACTATAAGTAATAGAGGACAGTGAGCTTTTAGCTTTTAATCTTCAGATCTCAATTAAAGCATTGCTCATTTTCTTTTTAATTACAGCAAAATCTGCACCATACGTGGCACTCATCAGGCAACACCCTATCTTCAATATCTCTCAAAAACTATCCTTAAACACAGGGACAGTGACTCTAGTATTCTGGAAGTCCTGCCCTATTCAAGCCACTACTTTTACTGGTTCCATAGGCAGCCAACTAAGACAGGATTTATTGTAATCATAGAATCATAGAACAACCAGGTTGGAAGAGACCCACCAGATCATCGAGTCCAACCACTCCTATCAAACACTAAACCATGTACCACAGCACTTGTCCAACTATCCCTTAAACCCCTCCAGGGAAGGTGAAATCTTCCCAGCATTTGAATAATTCCTTCTTCTTACTCCTATGGGCTCGTTTTCTATGGACTTCCACAGAAGTCCCAGTGACCTCGGTGCAAGGCAAAGGGAAGAAGTGCCAGGTCTGTGCTGCCAATAGTCCTATTCTCCTCCTGGAACAGAAATCAAAGCAGAGATCTCAAATCTGACCTCAGTTCAGACTTGTCATGGTATAAGGCTTGCTACAGACAGCACTATTCATACCTCAAGTGAAACGAGTTCCTCAATAATTCCCTGTATGGTACAACAAATGGTAGGATTTGGGCACAGAGTTTCTTGCAGCACTTGTGAAAATCCTGCCATCAAATGTGTGGTTCTGTTTGTGTTGATTGTTCTTATCTTTATCACTGTAACGTGTGAGAGCACCAGTCCTGGATCTGGGCCCTCTGTGTATTTCACACAAACACCACTATAAAGATAGTGCTGACCCCAGAGAGCCTGCAGTCCACAAGTCAGAGACAGAAGCGAGATATAACAATCTGCACCACTTACATTCATACAGAATGCACAAACCCTTCAAGTACAAATTTATCAAGAGACTTCCAAGCTCAATGACATCATGTACTTCAAACCAGCTTATTTATAACATAAGGCTTAGTATAACTTGTAAGGAGATAGAATAAATCAATTTGCTCTATCACAGAACTTCATCAGATACAATACAGATGGCTTTGCTACCATGGTTAAAAATAACCTGCACATTTTAAAATGAGCTCAAGGCATTTATCAAATTAGGAAACTGGTGGAGGAGGATGTTGTCTGGCTTGTATACAGTAACAGGGATATCCACCCAGCAGCTGGGTGCTTTTATTAATCTTATCTTGTGTGTTTATAATTTTATTCTGGAGAGTCAGTTGAACTGGAAGAATTCAGTTTCCCAAGTCATTTATCTTTGCTAAATAGCAGGACAGAACAACTTGAAGTTATTTATTGAATGTAGATAAGAGGGGGAAAAAAACCATCCAAAGGGCAACATGATTGTAGAACAGAATATAAACCACTTCAAGTAACAAAACCATTGTAAAACAAACCTGGTGTCCTGGCTGAGCAGTCCAACACTTCATACTGGATAAAAAAAGCATGATGGGAATTATCAGACCCTGAGAGGTAAGCCCTACAGTAAATTAACTGTCGAGGAGATTGCACCACCCTGTAGATCCTGGCATCCTCCTGCACTGTCCTCAACCAGTCAGCTTGCATTTCCTTGATAATCTGCACCAGGCAGGGAGACCAAGTGCAAAACACCCCACAGCCCTGTAAATAATACTGTTTGAAGAATGAAATTCATTTGTTTCTCAGCTTTCATCGCTCTTGTTCTCACATTCCACCCACAGAGGGAAAATTAGATCTTGAAGTTTGCTCAGGATTTATTTACTGAAGGATTTACTGGAGGTTTTTGAAGGAGGTCTGTCCAGCTCTTCCCCACTGGAAGGAAAACCACAATGCCCCAGTGCTTCTGGAGAAAGGGACATAAAGCCAGCATGAGTAGCTCACAATGTACATGCCCAAAGAGGAAGGATCACTCTCTATGCTGGAAGGAAATTCCAGTTCCTATGTAACCCCTGCAAAACAAGGAGGGAGAGCTCATGCTGTGACCACATTTTTTTTTTAAAGCCAGGTATAATAAGCTTCTGAGTCAGTTGGAACTTTGACATCTACTGCCTCTGATTTTTCTTCATAATGAGCTCCCTAAAGAAGACCAAAAGCCTTTGTAACTGAAATAAAGCCAGATTTCATCACAATAAACCTCAAATGTGTAACTTATTAAACAGGGAAAAGTCAAAGCAACTAGATGTAACAGAAGAGAAATAAAATGGGTTACACTCAGCTCTCCCTGGCAGATCACGGTGTCACTGCAGGCAGGTTCTCCACACTTGGTCCCAGCTAACCTAGAGATTTCCTAAGCTGCAGCAAACCCTGCCCCACACCCAGCAGTCCCCAGGTAGGTCTCTGCATGTCCTGCCATAGCTGGCTGGGCTAGCTCCTGATCCCCTTGGCTTCTCTGCACCAGCCGCTGGTGACCAGCTCCTCTACGTTGCCTCTACCACAGCCTCTCTACATTGCCATGTTCTTACTTCCCCTGGGAGGTTTTTTGCAGAGCTGCTCAACTCTCACTGTCAGATCACTGGTTTGAGTTCTCCTTATTATATTGTAATGACAGCCTCCCAGTTCAGCATCCTTGTACAATCTCTTGGGGTTAGAACACCAATCAAAGTAAGATCTACTGATTATTTGACCAAGTAGGAGATTACTCCCTAGAGAAGATGTTCAACGTGCAGGGCAGGACCGCACAGGATGATTAACTCTCTGACATCCATGCTGCTTTCAGTGGGCAGAAGACAAAGATCTATTTGCATCTAAATCTAATCCTTTTTTCCCCAAGAAAGGCCATAAATTTTAAAAAATAATAATCAAAACATAATAAACTCTGACTAGAATATCAAGTTCAAAGTTTAATTCTGCCTTTACAAGATAAATTTAAGAAGAAGAAGATACCATTGGAATTCTTTAGATACGCACTTGATTTTTAAAATATGTTCCCTACTACTTCAATTAATCAGAAGCATCATGTCCATAATTTGTTTTCAAGAGGATTACAACAGCATATCTAATTACTTGCATGCTTCTGCAGGTTAGAATTGAAAATTAGATCAGTTGATAAACTGCTTTGATAAAGATTCAAACATGTACTAGGAGAAGGCAGTAATGTCTGCCCTGCCTGGTTTTTGCTCCTTTGCGGTGGCCTTAGAAACACACAAGAAATTGCTTCTCATTGGCTCTTGTCCATTTAAAGTTCACCTCTGTCCCCCAAGGTACCCACTGGTCCTTGCAGTGTCCCTCTCGGTGGTGCCTCCCCAGCCTCTCACCTCAATTTCCCTTTTTGCTGTCATTTGGCAGCTCCCTGATGCCAACATCATCTCTTCATCCCCACTCTGCCTCTTCTCTGGAGCATCACACCGCCAGGTCCCCTTGGCTTGACCCCTACGATCTGATTACCAATCACCATTACCAAACTGCAGCTTTCTGAAACATGCAGTGACCACCACTCAAGGTAAAAGGATCCTAACTGCTGAGGGGAACACCACGAAGAAACTGCACAAGCAAAACAGGGAGAAAGACCAACAGTAACCCTCAGTTTGTATCAGAATTTATGGTAATCTTTATGCACTTGCTTTGTAATGACGTTTCAGAGACAGCAGCAAACACAAATGCTGCACTGGCTGCCATATCCTGACCACTAATAATAATTATCATATCATATCATATTATGTCATGTCATGTCATGTCATGTAATATCACGTCATATCGTATCATATCATATCATATTGAGTGGTTGGACTCATTGATCCGGTGGGTCTCTTCCAACCTGGCTATTATATTATATTATATTATATTATATTATATTATATTATATTATATTATATTATATTATATTATATTATATTATATTATATTATATTATATTATATTATATTATATTATATTATATTATATTATATTATATTATATTATATTATATTAGTTGTTGCTGTTGTTATTATTATTGCAATTAACACAGACAATAAAATATATTAAAATATTGAATTCTTTACATTCTTTTTGACACTGATTACAACAGCTACATAAGTTTTTGTCAAATTTAACTTTACACTTATATTTGGTCTGAAAAGCAGGAAGAGTGGAGGTTTTTAAATAAGTTCATTTTCAAAAATTACTTCCAAATGATGAAAAAAGAGACATTGCGGGTATTTCCTTCTCTTCATAAGCTGAATATTGAAACTGGGCTACAAGAGGAAGGCAACCTCTACCATGTTTCTCACACCATGGTATTAATCAGCATTCTTAGGCTTCCGAGTTATATTGGTTTTTAAATTGCTTTTAACACAGGAACATCAGGTTAATGAGTTTTATCCAGTTTGACTGGAGGCACTGAAGCAGACGTGTGCTTCTTTTAAAGACTAAAGTAATGCCATATTATTTATTTTGGGGTGAAACAATGACAACTTCAGCATCAAAGCATGGAACAATCGAGAAAGTCTGGCAAACCTGATACACTGAAACATCAAAGGAGAGCAGGAAGAATTTATTAAAAGAATGAGTGATTTCAGAAATCAAGGGAAATATTTTTAAGTGAAGAATCAGAAGGAAAAGATACTGAGAATTTATTTATTTATTAAAAAACCCCCACAAACACACAGCAGTACTTTCCAGCATCCCTTTTTACTCAAACCTCTTACTTTCAAACCCCAGTCCTTCAAAATACTTCTCACCAGGGCACCATATAAACAAAGCAGACTGTGGGAGGGAGGTGTAGATTATCAGCTTTAGCTGCAAGACTTGTACTTCTGCATATCATTTTCAACAAAGGCAGTGCAAAAAAAAAAAAAAAGCAGAAAAACCTTTAAAATCAGGAAGCCAATTTGAAAGTAGCCCATAGAGCATTTTACTAACACCTGTTTTCAAAATGTCTTAATACTAGGAGGTTTTACCATTTGTGAGTGATTGCAGGAGCTATTTTCAACTAATTTAAAATAAAACTATTTTCAACTTTTAGGATAAAATGTGAGTGTTTCAAGGGTACCTACAAAGCCAAACAAACAAGATAAAGGCTCCTTTCCCCTTACACAGTACTTGAAGTTGCATTGCTTTTCAACTACCCTTACACCAGTCTGTACAAAATGTTTGCTTTTGGTTTCTTGGACTGAGAGCACAAAGGTCTTTGTGGCCTCAGTCTAAGGCTGAAGCTTCATTTTCCCGGAGTCGCCTTCTCGTCAGTTTTTTTCTTTCTCCCAGACTTTATTTCTCAATCACCTTCCCTTAAATTAAGTTTTTCCTGTGAGTGAAAAGCTGCAGTGGCATCGCTCCACAGGTCCTTTCAGTTCACTGAGAACAAGTTCCACCTTTCCTCTCCTTTCAGAAGAAACCAAGGGTCCGTGACCCATACAAGCGACACCATCTGTGTGAGACTCGAGAGATTCATCTCTGGGTCACCCCCCAGCAGCACAAGACTAAGCTGCACAGCACAAAGCAGAGATGTGGAGCCCAATCCCTGCCCACATCCCTGCCCAGGTCCTTCCATGGAAGAAGGGGTGGCACAGGAAAGACAAACAATCCACTTGAACAAGGACTGAGCATTTTCCCTCTTCCATTTCAAATGGAAAAAAAAAAAAAAGCTGCCTGGAGGAGAAGGACCTGGGGGTGTTGGTTGAGTGCGGCTGAACACGAGGCAGCAGTGGCCCAGGTGGCCAAGAAGGCCGATGGCATCTTGGCTTGGATCAGAAATGGCATGACCAGCAGGTCCAGGGAGGTTATTCTCCCTCTGTGCTCGGCACTGATGAGACCGCTACTCGAATCCTGCATTCAGTTGTGGGCCCCTCAGCACAAGGATGTTGAGGCTCTGGAGTGAGTCCAGAGAAGAGCAACAAAGCTGGTGAAGGGACTGGAGAACAGGCCTTATGAGGAATGGCTGAGAGAGCTGGGGGTGTTTAGCCTGGAGAAGCGGAGGCTGAGCAGAGACCTCATTGCTCTCTACAGCTACCTGAAAGGAGGTTGTGGAGAGGAGGGAGCTGGGCTCTTCTCCCACGGCGCAGAGGACAGGTTGAGAGGGAATGGCCTCAAGCTCCACCAGGGGAGGTTCAGGCTGGACGTTAGGAAAAAGTTTTTACAGAAAGGGTGATTGGGCTCTGGCAGAGGCTGCCCAGGGAGGTGGTTGATTCACCTTCCCTAGAGGGGTTTAAAGGTCAGATGGATGAATTGCTCAGGGACATGGTTTAGTGTTTGATAGGAATGGTTGGACTCGATGATCCGATTGGTCTTTTCCAACCTAGTGATTCTATGATTCTACGATTCTGTGTGTTATGTACCAAGCATCCAAAGCCTGACTGGAAACCCACTTCCAGAAATGAAAGAATTACGATAGTTAAAAACTGCAAGACAATCACACACACGTCTAGCGAGTAACCCAGCAGGCCTCAATGTTTCTTTGGAGATCTGCAAGCAGCCAAGAGGTGCCAATACTCTAATTAAACAGCAAGCTGCAAAATGTATCCAAAAGGCTTTCCTTCCCATCCAGCTCCATCTCAGATACTAGGCAATGAAGCAAACATGAAGTTGCGCTGGGAGTTGTTTCCATAAAGAAAATACAGATAATGAGGCATCCCTACAAACTCTTCTCTTTTTTTTTTTTTTTTTATTTTAATTTAAAATTGAGAGGACCATGTGAATAAAATTATGGTGTCTGAGGCAAAAGGACAGATGGTTCTGCTCCCGGAGCAGTACACAAAAACGAGGCTTATTACAAGCCTTTTATTTCACTTTTTAATTTACTCTTCTTTCTCTCTTCACTCATCTATTCATCTACCCATTGGAGCACTGAAAATTCAAGTTCTTGTTCTTCTGATTCATATTCAAATAGAAACACATACAAGCAAACAGCACAGCTTTCAATGTAAAAGTTTGAAGAGTTTTGTTGTGGATTTTGGTGGCTTTTTTTTTCTTTAAGTGTATAACAAGCCAATTAGAGAGGCTGAATCAGTGCCTTTTAGATGAATACACAGGAAATGAGAGGAACATGGCAATGGTGATACATTTCCCAGCCTGAACTCCTTGTAACATGTGGTATATGCTATTATTTTATGTATAATGAGTTTATTGCATCAGGAAAACCACTTTACCCCTCACTTTTGCATTCCCTGGGTATTTACTGAAGTGGGTTGGCTTCTGATGAAACTAAATACATAAATAATCTCTTCAGAATGATTCCCATGCGTTGGTCATGGTCTCTATAGATGCACTCATGTCCTTTGCTGCCAATTAAAAACAACCGAGGCCACCTGTTTCAAAGGCCTGCAGGTCCACCAGAGTTTCCATTAAGTAATCAGATAAGGCCCGATACTGTTCCTATTCCTGAATCACAGAATCATAGAATTACCAGATTGGAAAAGACCCATCGGATCATCAAGTCCAACCTTCCTATCAAACACTAAACCATGTCCCTCAGCACCTCGTCCACCCGTCCCTTAAATCCCTCCAGGGAAGGTGAATCAACCACCTCCCTGGGCAGCCTGTTCTAATGTCAAATGACCCTTTCTGTTAAGTTTTTTTTCCTAATGTTCAGCCTAAACCTCCCCTGGCAGAGCTTGAGGCTATTCCCTCTTGTCCTGTCCCCTGGCACTGGGGAGAAGAGCCCAGTTCCCTCCTCTCTACTACCTCCTTTCAGGTAGTTGGAGAGAGTAATGAGGTCTCCCCTCAGCCTCCTCTTCTCCAGGATGAACACCCCCAGCTCTCTCAGCTGTTCCTCATAAGGCCTGTTCTCCAGCCCCTTCAGCAGCTGTTACAAATGTTGTATTTCCATTGTGTTCTATTTAAACTCATCATTCTTTACATTTCTTTAATAGGTTAAACACACTAAGGTAATATCTGAATCCTGCTTCAGGTTGGATTCCAGTATGGGTCAGGGACAGAAGCTGCACGGGATACAAATGGGATACATCTGAAGATATGCACAATGTTATGTCCTTCATATCGAGCCCCCATTCAGTTACATCCTCTGAAATGCAACTCGTACGACAAAGAAGGTACACTCGCAGCAGTCCTGGTGCTACACCAAGACAAGCTGTGCCCCACAGCATCCTTCCCCGACAATGTTTCAGATCACAGAGGAAAGAGATGGTTCTGCTCTAAGAGCCACACTACAACAATCCATGTCAGTTTAGATGGAAATGAATCATACCCTACAGAGCATACGAAAAGTTTAGGGAGAGAGAGTGTACTCGATCAAATCAGTCATGGGAACTAATACCAATGTTTCTGCACAGAATACTAGAGACCTATAGATATGAGAATCAGTCAGGAGAGCCATCATTTTCTGATTTATAAGGGAATTGTCCTTGATCCACCTGGATCATTGCTCCAGTTCTGGAACAGTTGAGCCATTGCCAGCATCTGAACCACCAGTTTTACAATCGGTAGCATGGTGGCACTTTTTCTCCCATGTATATTGTGTTCCCTTCCCATACCTTTACTTCTGGTCTTTAACCTTGGAAAAAAAAAATCATATGCTTTGTAATTAAAAAAAAATAAACAAGAAAAAAGGATATACAGCTAATAGTCATTACAATCAACGCTATAAATTTACAGGAAATACATTTAACTATTACCATGGCAATCTGGAAACTGTTTTATTATAATTAAAAGGATAATTACCTTTCCCTATTTTAACAAACTCATTAATTAAGAGTTTAGGACAGATTTGCCAGAGTAAATTCATTTGCATACATTACAAACAGTTTGCTCTCATCACCTTTTCTCTTTTAGTCATCATGTGTTCTATAGGTATCTTTATACCATGTTGTGGTAGTTTTCATTTAGGAGACAACATTACATATTTGCTTTTGTTTTACCAAACTAGATGCATGCAAATTCGTTCAAAGCTAGAAAAATACGTGCTAAGCAAATAATTCTTTGGGCTAAAAAGTACAATTGCAGCAGCACACTTTGCTGGCACCTGCACCTCAGTTGTTACAGTGAAGACAAATAAAGTCAACTAAAAAGTCCACTTTTTTTGTTTTAAACACTGGCTATACTTTAAAAATCAAATGTGTTTATCTGCATTTTGTATGTTTCTGGGAGTTAAATTGAAACTGGGTCCTGTTTGGGCCTCGATTCCTTCAAATTCAATTTATTATCACTTTATATCCACTTATCACCATTTTGAATAATGGCTTTGGAGTTGTTACCAGCAAACCAAGAAAGCAGTAATCGTCCAGCGCCAGGAGGGAATATTGCTGCCACAAGCAGACTGGGACATGCATGAGCAAGGCAGAAGAACCTGCGCAAACTAAGACCCTATATCACTTTTGCAGGACCTCTCCCACCCATGGAAGAGTTAGAAACTAAATTTACCTATATTTTGTTTCAACTTGTCTTCACTAGGACCATAAAAACTTCACATTATCATCTCCTGAAGCTCGCACAGAAGGCTGTGCAGAAAAAGGCTCGCTCTGCCTTACTCTCTCACTACCAGGGATGATGCGCACGGTCTCTGTGGGTTAGCGTTAAGCCTTTAGTGGTGCAACTGCAGCTTCACAATAAATGGAAAGCCTGAAGCCCATGTCAGTACATCTGCAGTCTGGCACCACCACACTGTGCGGCTGCCAATCTGAGATTTTCATGGATGATAGGGCTCAGCAACACCAATGACCATCTGTTTCTTCCTCCTCTTCTTCCTCCTTCTTCACTTCTACCTAACTCGGTCTTAAGTGACCAACATATTCCTGAAGCAAAAGCAGATTAGAATTTGCAGTGGATGACAAAAGACCTGCTGATTTAACTCTGAGCAAAAAGAAGAGAATCACAGTGAGGCTTTGAAAGAGGGTGCAACGTAGAAGGTTAATGGGGAAGATGGAGCAGCTTGAGGTTGAAGCCATGGCAGTTGTGAGATTTGACAGACTGTTTCCCTGGGTGGCAGGTGGAAAAGCAAGGCCCCATAGTGGGTGTGTCGGAAACAGGAATGATGTGATTGCATTGTGCTGTAACCAAAAATAAAGGCAAGCCGACCCCTGCTTACCACTGCAGCAAACTGCTATGCAGAGGGGGGAACAGGAACCAAGATTAGCAGCTTCATTCAAGCGCATTTCCTCTGCTTTATACATTAAGTGCTTTAAAGCAAGTAATCATTTGGATGCTTTGCATTTCAATGCTTGCGGCCTATATCTTGCCATTGCAATGTTATTAGAAAAGTTTAAACTTTCCTTCTAGAGATTTGGATTAATGTAGGTGTGCCCACATCCCATCTAATTCTGGTTTAGAATTAGGTAGAGGCTTTGCATTAGGAAAATTCAAATCCTGTGTCAGCAGTTTATCAGATGATTTCTGGCTAAGGGAGAGATAAAAGATAAGACCTGATTCTGCAGCCAAATGGCCACATGCAGCCCAGTGAACTGCACACTATAAATAACCATTACTCAGCTAGACTGAGGTAAGGGAGAAGAAAACATCCCACACAGAGCAGACTCTCATTTGCTGAACCGCTCCTTCCTTTGGAGGCACTGAAAACAAGAAACACTGCGGGTTTAGCAAGGTCACATCCCTGCCCAGTTCCAGATCATTTCACCATCTCAAAATAAACTGAGAAACAAGCAGTGCTGTGCAGAGGAAGGAATGGGGGCTATTCCTTTTACCTTAAGCCTGTCTTCAACATCAGTTTTGTGCTGGTGCAGCTGGTTAGGAGTCAAGTGAGACCACAGGCACATCTCTCTCCTCACTATAATTCCAAAGATCCCTGGGGGAGGATGTCTAAGGGAGAATGTTAGGACAAGTCAAGCAGTGACACACACCACAAACCCTCAAACAGCCCTCAAAAGCCTGCAGAGCAGGGACTTTCCAAAGAAATAAATGGGAAAAACGCCAAAATTTAGTATTACAGAATGGACTTGTTCTGCTGTAAAGATGTCCCTTCCCTTTGCAAACCCACATGAAGTTTTATCATCTACAACATCCTCTGGCAAGAATTTCCACAGGTTAAGCAGTTGGTGAAGCTGTACCTCCTTTCGTTTTGAACCTGCCAGCTGCCAGTTTCAAGTGATGTCACCAGTTCTCTTTTGGAAAAGAGACTGATTTCTCTATTCACCTCATACAATGTTGATTTCTTTAGACGTGACTCATTCCCATCAAGATAGACATCTTCATGCCAGTGTATATATTCCCCTTCCTGCAAAAGAACACAGATGCTGCCTTCCTAGCTGCTAATTTTTATCTTTTCCCTTAATTGAAATTACCTTCTGCACCCTTAGTTTTATAACTAAATGTCCCATATGTTGACAGTAATGCCGTTTATAGAGATTCGGTTGAAGAAAGTAGGTAAATTTCTTTGAGTAATAAATACTAGAAAAATATCCATTAAAGTCAATCAAAATAATGGTATTTGGAAATTAAATATTTAAAAATTATAATTTCTTTCCAATTTAGAAAGCATTCCAAAGTCAGTTTTTGATGTGGCTGCAAAAGACATGTTATTTTTTGATGTGGTAGCAGTTGGGGTAGTCAGCCTGACAATTTCAGCTCATTCTGCTCATGCCATTGGACCTCCTCTAAGGAGGGGTAGCTAAGAGAGCTTTTGCATCTAAGGAAATGGAGTAGCTTTCACTTTACCTACCCAGACCTCTATCTATCAGTATGTGTGCATTTGGATCTGCCAGCGACTCCCCTCCAAACAGCTAAGCTTGTGCTGATTTTTGTGGGGACCAATATCAATACTGCCAGCATTACCTCCTGCAGAAAAAAAATAAAAAAAAAATTCTACCTGTTCAAAAGCTAA
This sequence comes from Coccyzus lansbergi, assembly GCA_033558105.1. NCBI lineage: Eukaryota > Metazoa > Chordata > Aves > Cuculiformes > Coccyzidae > Coccyzus > Coccyzus lansbergi. The sequence continues at coordinate 302,400 of JAUMJK010000633.1, read as the reverse complement.
AGTCTTTAATTTTTGCAGCTCTGAAGGCATTGAGTGTACCCTTAGCAAGTTGGCAGATGACAATAAGCTGGGTGGAAGTGTCAATCTGCTGATGGGTAGGGATCTGATCTGCAAAGGGATCTGAACAGGCTGGGTCCTGCACTTGGGGCACAACAACCCTGAGCAGCTACAGACTAGGAGAAGCCTGGCTGGGAAGCTGCCTGGAGGAAAAGGACCTGGGGGTATTGGTTGAACATGAGCCAGCAGTGTGCCCAGGTGGTCAAGAAGGCCAATGGCACCTTGGTTTGGATCAGAAACGGTGTGACCAGCAGGTCCAGGGAGGACTCAGCACTGGTGAGAACGCTCCTCAAATCCTGTGTTCAGTTGTGGGCCCCTCAGCACAAGAAGGATGTTGAGGCTCTGGAGCGAGTCCAGAGAAGAGCAACGAAGCTGGTGAAGAGGCTGGAGAACAGGCTTTATGAGGAATGGCTAAGAGAGCTGGGGGTGTTTATTCTGGAGAAGAGGAGGCTGAGGGGAGACCTCATTGCTCTCTCCAACTTCCTGAAAGGAGGTAGTAGAGAGGAGGGAGCTGGCCTCTTCTCCCAAGTGACAGGGGACAGGACAAGAGGGAATGGCCTCAAGCTCCATCAGGGGAGATTTAGGCTGGACATCAAGAGGAAGTTTTTCATGGAAAGGATCACTGGGCATTGGAACAGGCTGCCCAGGGAGGGGGTTGATTCACCTTCCCTGGAGGTGTTTAAGGGACGGGTGGACGAGGTGCTGAGGGACATGATTTAGTGTTTCATAGGAATAGTTACACTTCATGATCCAGTGGGTCTCTTCCAACCTGGTGATTCTATGATTCTATGATATTAGCATATAGAGTAAGGCTAACACAGTGGTAACTACACAAACAAGTCATGTGTTTTAGAAAGAGCTGGAGGATCCAAAACGAAATAGGCTGCCCAGGGAGGTGGTTGATTCACCTTCCCTGGAGGTGTTTAAGGCACAGGTGGATGACGTCTTGAGGGACTTGGTTTAGTGTTTGATAGGAATGGTTGGACTAGAAGATCCGATGAGTCCCTTCCAACCTGGTTGTTCTATGATTCTATGATTCTGTGAAAGATGTCTGTGGCCAAAATAAGTTAATAGGCTTTAAAAGAGGCAGATATCTCCACTTCTACACTGCAGCAGCAAAAACCTGGAGTAACAATGACTGCTGAATATTATGAAACCTGTAACCACAGTGTGACAAAATAAGCCTTCAACCAAGCGTTACATGAAAGGAATTTGGGTGCTCAGCACAATGTAATTTTAGAGGGAAGCGGATGTTCTGTTGTGATATAACATAAATGAATATAAATACATTAAACCTCTTTAACAGCTTCTCAACAATAACATGTATTAAAGGCTCAGAAAAATTCCTCCAGGCAGCAACGATTAAATAAACGCAAAATGCCTTCATATTAAAAGGGCGTGATCCTGTGTCAGGAAAGAAAGGTTTGGCTTCCTTTTATATTCAATTTCAAAGCACCTACACTGAGCACAGTAACACACAGAGGACAGGTCACACTTGGCATCCAGCACCAAAGAGGAGACTTAGGAGCAACCTAAAGCTCACCCACAGCAAGAGAAAAGCACTGCTCCTTAGGGAAAGAGAGATACTATCAAGCCAACACAGGTTCCAAGGTAGATAGAACTTGTTGGGAAGAGGACATGAGGATAACAGCTCTTAGAATAAAGCAAAGTTCATTCATTCCTTGTGTTGGTCGGTCACTATTCCACTGTGTCTTTGGTGAATGGAGAGAGTATCCTCCTCGGGCTCAGAGTGAATGTCTGCCAAGCCCAGCTGCAGCAGTCAGTGCAGGGGAAGGCAAGGATGAATCATGCACTCCAGTGTTTTAGCTGCGGAGCTCTATGTGTTAATGATTGTTTTAACAATTATCTGTGCACAAACAACCTCCCAAGTTTCCTCTGCACAAAAACACCCGGCAAACCAGCCACGAGGTTTCAAATGACTCATTCCCCTGCATCCCATATCCATATGAGTGTGACAAGGTTGCACACCAAGTCATAAGCCGTTGATCCATGCCTTGGAGCCATTAAAACAAAGCAGCTGGCTGGTTTTCTGATGGGATGCAAAAGAATTCATTCTCTGAGAAGTATTGCATAATGTATCCTCACCTTGACTGAAGCTCCCTTACAAACACAGCAGTCAAGCACAATGTTAGGAGGTTCGCAATAGGTTGGTGGTTATTCGGTTAAAGAAAAAAGTGGGGGGGAGGCCATATATTATTTAAACTTTGCTACTGGTTTTGCTTAAAGGTGAAATACAAAGCAAATGTTGGGGAAGTCTGGGTAAAGCCAGAAAAAAAGTCTGCACATGTTACAATACTAAGTTTTTAATAGATCTTCTCAGGAGCTGCAAACAAACGGGTGTTCGGTGCCTGAAATGCCTCCAATGAGGAAGAGGTAACTAAACCTCCTAATTCAGACATCTCCCAGGATAGGAGATGCTCTCTGTGTGAGAGAGAATCAGTCAATATCTTCTACCACACAGGAATTACTGTGACAGAGCACTGTCAATCTCTTTGGCAGGGCTGGCTGCCTGCCTCCAATTTGGTATTATAGCAGCCACTCCCAAGGCAGAACAATAAAACCAAAAGCTAGTTACTCATGATTGCCAGTTGGTATCAGACCATGAGAAGCGGAGATGCTGCAGCCAGTCCTAAGTGTAACAGAAGGGCATCTAATGCAGTGTTAGCTTTTGTTTTCTGCTGTGTACCACAGAACATAAATGATGCCTCTTAGATACAGAACTGTAGGAATCAGTGATAGCAAAGTAGACCTGTTTGATACTTGTTTGACTTGGGGTCCTTGAACTGACCTTGGGTTGTAAGAGCAGTAAACTGGACAAAGAGGTGAACATCAGAGATGCAAATCAAGCTGGAGACAGCTTTCAGGGGCAGTGTGTGGGGTTTTGGAGGTCAACCAACCAAATGTTGATGCTGGTGATTGCAAGTGCGTGGACAATAGGCCTGGGCCAATCAGGTTGCTATGGGAAGCACGTGGACAGATGAGCAAAGGTATATAAACCCGTAAGTTGCAATAATAAAGGTCTCTGCTTTACGTCTATCTGGAGTCCATCTCGTCGTTTCATTCCCGCACAGAAGCAAATTCAGACCTGGAGAATTAATCCAGTCTGTCAAAGCTTTCATCAGCCTTTCCAGCACCACTTACTTTGAGTATCAGCACTTCTTCATTTTAACTAAGAACAAAACCCCAGTTTTTCTCCAAGGCATCTGAAAAGTTCAAGAGTTGTGATGACTGCAATTCAGCCCCTGCTGATATTCATCAGTGGCAACAGTGATTTCTGTTTTCCTAGCAACCCTATGCCTCTTCTCTTCCATTTGCCTGCTTTGTCCCCTTCTTGCATTCTGCGTCACACCACGTTCACAAAAGCCCAGCAGTAGGCACTATGGTTTTGTTTCTACAGCATCTGTCATTTACAATTCCTCACCTCTCCAAGGCTTTTGAAGCACTATCTGCTGTAAATACTAACAATACTTTCTTTTTTACCATCGTATTTCTTTCTCCTTTGTGACTTCTTTTTCTGGTTTTTTTTTTTTAATTTAATTTTTCTTTTCAGTTTCTTAGATTTTATCTATTTCGAAGCTGAATATGTTTCTAAGATACAATGCTGCATATTCTTTTAGCCAGTCTTCCGCACCACAAACAGTAATTATTTCACGTAGCCACACACAAACACATCCCTTGTCACCATGCACCTGACAGCACTTCAAACACTGGCAAACGTTTGTGTCTAAAAAAATGGAACAAACTTGCCACAGCTGATTTTATGTAACTTATATGGATAAGTTATATAAGAGTCCCACCTCACACCTACAGCAAAGATGTTTTTCTACCACATATTAAAACTCAATGCCCAGTGGAGTTTACTAGTTGGAAAGAAGCAGAAGATTTGCTGAAAGTCGTTACTGGCCAGATAGCCTGAGTGGGAAGCTTTAATTGAGACAATACAAATGGAGATTTGGGAAAGAGAGGCCTGCATATAATTCAGAAACAATTTTAACTGCAGAGCTCCAGATTCTGACTGACACATGTCAGAAGTCGATGACGACTGGTATCATTGCAATCATCATTAAACTGTCCCTCCTGATGGCATCAGTCTGCAAGAGCTTCACTTCCACTCTGCTCCAAGAAATAGCAGTAATTTCAGAACTAAAAATGGGAATCTTCCTACTACCTCTTTGCTGTAAGGAAAAGGAAAAACCTCTCAAACATTTCTGATAGTCAAGAATATTAACATATCTGTTGCTTTCAGGACAGAGAGAAGGAAACATTAAAAATCAAGGCAAGGCACAAGGCCAGCTTTTCCACACCTCTGCCATCAGGATTTGCATATCCTAAAAGAGATATCAATGCCTAAATGGACTTAGAGAATTGCACCAACTCCCAGCCCAGCCCCAAATGTTGATTTGCTGCTATAAATTGACCAGACGGAGAGGGCTGGCATGCTACAGGCCTGAAAAAACAGGAGATATAGTAGCCTCGTGGTCTCCCCCCTCCCTCAACACTAACTCTCACACCTCTTCAGCACTGCACAGTTCTCCCACTGCCTCTGCCTCTCGCAGGATTTTGGTTGCATAAATATACATAGCTTTAAGTATACATAATACTCCCATTTCTTTAAAAAGCCATTCTGCTACTTTCGTCACTCCTGGTCTGAGAAAAACTATGCCCGGACTCCCTGCAGTGCAACAGCAAAGGGTAAGCGCAAGCAAAGAGCAGCAGCACAGCACTGCACCCCAGCTTGCTCCGTGCACTGCGCCTCCTCCCAGAGCCGCTGCGAGCACCGACCCCCTGTGCTCTGTCAGGAAAGCCCCAAGTCTGGACTTTTAGGAAAGGATAAATTTACAGGTAAGCCAATAAATTTACAGGTGAAACCAGCATAACCACCTCCCCCCATAACAACACTCCTTTCCACAATTCCTCCTCCATCCTCACTGCAGGACCAAGCTGCCTCCTCTTGCATCAAGCGTCGCGTGTTTGTGGTTTGAAATGAAACCCAAAATGTGGTCACCTCATAGCAAAGCACAGGGACAGAAGGGAGCTCTTTAGCGATTCAACTCCACCACACCCAAGTGCCAGGGAAATAAATATATGGTATTTCAGAGGCATGGGACATAAATCGTGGCTTATTTTATAACCCTGTGGGCAGTAAAGTACTCTGCCCATTAAAACATAAATTATCATCTGAGTGTAGCTGATGAGAGGCTGGGACAAATAGGAAATGGTACTAAATCAGAATTATAGGAATGCTCTTTCCACTCTGACTGTGGGAATTTACTCTCCTCCCTAGTGTGCCTCAAGATGGCAGATGAAAATTAAGGCTAGTTTGTATGGGAGCTCAGATGTTACCCTCCCCAAGTATGTTCTTATCACAAAAGTATCTTCTTAATGCCATCAGCTACTGTTGTAGAACAGCTGCTGCATCAAACTGCTGCATCCGTGTCTTTATGAAAAGAAGAAATTTAATCTTACAATCATCCTGTGAATTAGGCAGCAACAACATTAATAGTAATATAAGGTCTATCGGGAAACTGAGACTGGCACTCACCACCAGAGCTGGGCTTTCAAAAAAATCACTCAACCTGGTGGCCATGAATTTCCTCTGAAAACTCTGAACCTATAACACAATTGTGCTGAGTCCCGTGGAAAACCTGGCCCCATGGAGCATCTGGAAACTCCTGTGCTCTCTCAAAGATTCAGTCTCCAACCAGTTCTATGGTTAGGAGGGTGTAGATTCTTTTCCCCTGAAACATTACGTCGCATCCAGAAGAAGACCAGGGCAAGGCAGCAGCTTTGTGCCACCATAAGGGGTTGGGGAACAGGCCTTATGAGGAACGTCTGAGAGAGCTGGGAGTGTTTAGCCTGGAGAAGAGGAGGCTGAGGGGAGACCTCATTGCTCTCTACAACTACCTGAAAGGAGGTTGTAGAGAGGAGAGTGCTGGCCTCTTCTCCCAAGTGACAGGGGACAGGATGAGAGGGAATGGCCTCAAGCTCCACCAGGGGAGGGTTAGGATAGACATTAGGAAAAAATTCTTCACAGAAAGGGTCATTGGGCACTGGAACAGGCTGCCCAGGGAGGGGGTTGATTCACCTTCCCTGGAGGTGTTTAAGGGACAGGTGCACGAGGCGCTGAGGAACGTGGTTTAGTGTTTGATAGGAATGGTTGGACTCGATGATCCGGTGGGTCTCTTCCAACCAGGTTGTTCTATGATTCTATGATACTATGATTCTATGATTACTGTAAGGTGTGATGCTGATGATGACCTAGAAAACATCCTGGAAGAGACCAGGTGTTACCGCCCCACCTCATTGCTTCATCTCTTCTCAAAGCTGAGAACTGAAATCAAGGTCTACTGCCTCCCGAGCGGCAGCTCTCTATGAGAAGTTTTAACGTAAAGCAACATTTTACAGCTGTTTTTATAGCAAGGCCTGTAACATTGATAGGGCTTAAACTAATAGCACAAATACCATTCCATACGAAGAATCAAAGCAAAATGCAATAATATAGTGATGAATTCAGCACAGCATGTAAGTAAACCACAGATCATGTCAACTTTTCCCTGTAGTTTTAACCCGGACCAATTCTTAGGTCCTTTCTAGGGAAGTAGGAAAAAGTAAACATGACAAGTTTAAAACGCTTGGAGAGATCAAAACTGTCAGCCTATTTATGATCTACAAATGCATCAACACATTCCGATAAAGTTTCTGTTTACCAGTAATATTTTATTTGACTCCTGAATTTACCCTTCTCTCCAGATGCTCGTTTCCTAAGTAATACTAACTGGCATCTCTTATTTATGGTTCATCTATGCTATTCTTTGCTTGTCCATTCCACAACAGGGCTAAAAGGCGCTATTGAGATACAGCTCCTTGTGAATGGCTGTTCACTAGCTCACGTCTAGAAAGAGGTGCGGGTGTCACAAAGAAAGATTGCAATGTGCTTCCATTCCTATAGTCTGCGACGTGTGCTTCCGGATATATGTCCCTGGGCATTACTGAGAAAACAGGATTCTTGACACAGATATATATTTTTTAAATGACGATTGAAAGCCAAAATAAATTGAATGTCAATGTTTAGGGCTAGACAATAGCTAAGGGTTCACAGCACCCATAGCTGTTCAGAGCAACTGTGGAGAAATCCTTTTAACTCTAGGTTTGTCTTCTTGCACTACATAACTAAAGTTCTTTAAATGCTGCTGCAGAACTATACAGAGTGGAACAGCCACAAGATAAAGCAGATTACATCATCTTCTTTTTTTATCCCTCTTCCAACACAGTGATGTCCTATTGTCCATTATAAGCAAAGTGGAGAATCAGTCCCGCATTGAAACAACAAGCTCTGCGACATGCAGTTCAATTGGACTGTGTTTCCAAGCCATCAGAACTAAACGGGAGTGGAATTGTTACACAAGTCCCAAGGTGCCCACTGATGTGAGATGTGGGGTTTGTTTATTTATTAGAAGAGACACTTGCACACTCTGGGAAAAAGTTATATGCTGGTCTTAAATCATCCATGCAGGAAAAACTAAAGGAAGTCTGCACATACATCAAGAAGGTATTTAGGACTGAATATAGAAAGACGTGACCAAATACACCAAAGGAACATGAATGAAGTTTGATAGCCAAGAGGCAAGAAAGTAACATACTTCAGAAGAGAAGAGCAGTCCTGCCTCCAGTGCTGCTACAGGCTTTGCACAAAGGCACTTCACTTTCAGAGCAGACCACGCACCAGCCAGAAGGATCACACAACCCTGTAGGCTATGGGAATGCTGGATACTTAGGGTGGGATTTTCAGAGACCCTAACAGCTACTGTAGGACCCAATTCAGGTTTAAGCAAGTAAGGGTTTCCTATCTCAGAGATCCTGCCTTTTAGGCATTTTTTGTATCAGGTTTGGACACAAGTCATACCTTTCAAGATATATCCTGAAAAGATATATCCTGAAAAATGAAATCAGCAGAGCACGGGGCCAAACGGCAGTACAGTGCCCACAAAAGGATTTGGGGAGCAGATCCTGCTCCTTCTCAGAAATGTGACCACGAGAGCCATCCAAAGAATTTTTCATTACAACCACCAAACCCGTGCTACCATCTTTGTTTGTTTCATACTGTCCCCAAGCATTTTGAAACAGAAAATCTTAACATCATTTCTTCCAACTCACTGCCATGCTCTCCTAAGACCTTCACTAGCTCTTCCTCTAGCGCAGCCTGCAACAGAGCCAACCCCACTGCCCAAGCTAAGGAACAACTCTGTCTGACACGTGGTCTTGTTGTGCCGCACAGTTGTACTTGCTTACTGCACTACACAGATCACACCAGCCACACCAAAATAATAGGAATTGGAAGTGTTATTAAATTCCGAAGAGGGTAAAGTATGCCTAGCCCAGGCATCATTTCCTTGTCATTAATTTGTACTCAACACTTCATAAACTTTTATTGTAAAGAATGTGTTTGGAATTTAAAGAAATTCTGAAATTCAGCAATATCCAGTGATCACTCTCAGTGTGTACTCAGCAAAAGAGAAATTGTGGTGTCTGTTTGCTGTTGTTAAGTGGTAACCCATATGTTCCTCACATTAGGAAGATATTTAATGTATGCCCTTGGCAAACAACAGACTACGGAGCATCTGAAACAAACAAAACCATCACCCAAAGATTAGACATCTTTCTGTTAAAATAAAAAAAAAAAGTTTTCCCAAAAAAAAAAAAAAAGAAGCAGCAGCAGCTATTTACAGTAAATTAAAAAGATATCCATCAGATCTCATTTATGGTAATATAAAACTATTCCTGAGCTTTAATTATTATGATGAACTAGTCTCCTGTGGCTTGTTCATTTCACACAGCCAAAAAAAAAATTGTTAACAGTCTTCTAATTATATCAGTTTTCTGTGCTAAAAAAATCAGATTGCTTTTATTACTCTGTCTAGGGAAGTTATGGATCATGTTGCTATTCACTTAATGCTTTTAATTTACATATCAGAAATACTAATAAGAGTGGTGTTATTAGATCATATTCCTTTTCACTTCCAACCCAAGAAAATGGTCCACTTTGTCTAGCTGCCACAATTAAATTAATTTATTTTCCAATGGCATGGGTTTTGATAAGGGTTTTTATCAGAAGTTTGACTGCATTAAGCTTAATAGGACATCTCTCATTAAAATAAAATGCAAAATGAAAATACGTTTCATTAAAATCAAACAATGGCTTCGTCCCCCACCCAACCCCATTTTAGCTTCATTAGCATATTTAATAGAGGAGATAATTGTGGCTTTTGCTTCAACAAGATCCACAATCTGAAGTTCCAGATTTGCTTAAAATTCAATATATTGTTTCAGTACAACGTGGTGAGCGGCACTGCTGCGCCTAGACATGGTCAAAGCAGAAACACCGAAGAATTTTTGGTAGATTTGGCCCATTTTGGATTTGTTTGGTGTTGACTTTCTGTGGTGTTCACAAGCACAGTACTCAAAAATTTGGTCTTCACTCTGTAGAATATTTACAATAAATTCCAATAGTATCAATCAAAAGACATCCTCTAGTCCTCAGCAGTCCACTCCTACAAGACACAGAAGTGTCTGTTTGAAAATTAATTGACCCTCAGCTTAGAAAATAACGTCTAAACACATTTTATTGGGAGAGCCAGTTCTTGTTTCCCAGCAGAAACAATCTCTGCTGATCCTCAGGATCATTACCCGTTAGGCCTCCAAAAGAAAATAATTTCTCAAAAGACGAAACAATTACCTGGAATATTGCAGTTTTCAGAATAAGATGAAGGGATGTTTGACAGAGAGGCTGAGGTTTTGACCTCCCGCCATTTCATCTGATTTCAACTCCCACTTCTACTCTTTTTCATCCAGGTGGGAAGCAGCATCCCCTAACGTGTGTGTCTGTCCAATGGTTTTGTGCTTTCCAAGCTCCCTTGCCGCTTCCAATAAGTGGGGATAAGGGACCAACCCCAGAGGTCCAGCAGATACTGACACTTGACAAAGAGAAGAACACATTCTGATTTGGCTTGATGCTGGGTGGGAAAGGAAACAGAGCTTAACAAAGAAGTTGGGGTTGATTCTGAGCCATACAGAGAACCTTGCATACTGCCAAAATAGTGGAAAAGAGGCTCAACGTACGTGAAATTTGGTGGTAAAACTGCTTAAGAATCTGGTAGTACACCCTCCTGGAAGGTAACAGACAGGCTAAGGAAATAAAACGTGCAGTGATCAATGCTTTGTACACATCTCATTCATCATTGCCTGAACGGATCCAGAGAGTGATTTTATCCTAATAATACGATGTCAGTTAGGATCATTCTTTTGTTCTCCTGGCACCTACTCCATTCTTCTTCCTCAGAAGTTCCTCAGGAGTTTTCTAAGGTTGAAACTTTAGCCTAACCAGCTGTATCGCCATCTCGTATGTCTTTAAACAGATTTCTGCTCACAGTCGAACAGACATTAGCTTCTGTAACAAAGCAGCAGCCCATATGCAAAGTTTGCTTGTTTACACCGTAGTGTCCTGTGCTTCAACTCAAAGCCAAAATGTCCATATGGCCATAGGAAAAAAAAATGAGTGGGAAAAAATGCAGAGGAAAATGTTGAGTTGCTTCTGCTGGAAGGAAGGAGGAGTTGTCAATACAGAAAGTGGGTTACCACCTCAGCAGTGTAAACGTAAAGTTTGTTATTTTGCTGTATAATACAGCAGCCAGGAATTGAACAGACACAACACAGTCATTTCTTCTACCCTTCTACCTCCTTCTTCTTTCCTTCCCCTCCTCTGGGCCTGACCTCCTTCAGCAAGGGACCTCCAAGACCTGCTCAGATCACAGAGCGTATGTTGCAGATGTGAGCAGCCCACATACATCTAATAAAGGCGAAACGGCACACTGAGTCCATGACACTATTTGAAGAAGGCAAAATTTTTCATCAAGATGTTATCAAAGAGTACACTCCATAAGCTGCTCTTAAAACATACACAGAGGATCTAAATCCTCTAAATCAGGAACTAAATGAAGGGAGGTTGTAGAGAGGAGGGAGCTGGGCTCTTCTCCCAAGTGACAGGGGAGAGGACAAGAGGGAATGGTCTCAAGCTCTGCCAGGGGAGATTTAGGCTGGACATCAGGAGGAAGTTTTTCACAGAAAGGGTCATTGGGCATTGGAATAGGCTGCCCAGGGAGGTGGTTGATTCACCTTCCCTGGAGGTGTTTAAGGCACGGGTGGATGATGTCTTGAGGGACTTGGTTTAGCGTTTGATAGGAATGGTTGGACTAGAAGATCCGATGAGTCCCTTCCAACCTAGTTGTTCTATGATTCTATGATTCTATGAAATAAAAAGGTTTGTCTTCAGCGCCAAGATCAGTTTTAGCAGAGAACTCTGCTTTAAAGACCAACAGCTAGGTTTGAATTCCTATTCAAAAAGATGGCGAGCTACACTCTTAAAATTGTAGTCCAAAATAATGCAAAAAAAATTCCAAAAATATTCAAAATACAAGTCTACAGATCTCTGGGTATTTCTACTTTTAAGGGCTGGCCCAGAAATAGCACCTTTTAAAACCGCAGCTCTCTGCGAGTCCCAGCATTAGGAATACTTAAAGCAGAACTGAAAATTACTGTGTCGGTTTCAGACCTGCATGTGGGCAGGAGAATAGCAGCAGCAGCAGCAACACAAATGATTGCACGGAGGAAGCAATCTGCCAGCCCCTGTGGAGAGTACCTAGAGCATATGTTCAGTGCAGCATGCAAACATCTCTGATTGTACCAGGCAGATCAACAATGCTCTGGCTACACGTCTTTAACAGTGGGGAACAGGAGATTGTGGCATGAGCCTTCTCTAACTCCGCTGCCGCTGTCTAAGTTTATTATATTTATGCATTTTATGGATCATCACTTCCGCAACTCTGAATGTACAGTGTGCTGGTCACAAGAATAATAGATGCATGCAGCACACAGTGATGTCCTGGTGACAAACTGGCTGCTTTAACTGCTTCGGCTGCAGTTTTGATTACACTTGTCTGAATGCTATTTGCATTTCCAGTCCTGCTGTTGCCTACATTGGCTCATGAGCTAGAGTGAATTCCGATGTCCTTCCCGCCCGCGCAAGGTTTCCTCGTACACAACCCCTGGCATTTCTTCGGGCAAAGCTGACAGCAAGACCAGTCCTCAATTAACTGTCGTTCCCTCAGTGTCTTACCTAGATGGCTCCTAGACTCAATCCTCTTGAAAATAGACTCGTGGACCTGTAAATCTCCCTACTACATACAGCTGTGCAAAGGATTTATTTTTTTTAATGCAGTTGAATCTAAGAAAGAAAAACGTTGCTGTACTTCCTTCAGATCAGATCAACCAAAATTAAAAAAATTGTATCATTCTTGGAAGGTCTGAGTCTGCATTTTATGAAGCCACAGTAAGAAAAGTGTAGAAGAAAATAACAATTCAAACCAGGGTTATTTAAAAAAAAAAAAAAAAACCTCATTTAGTTTTCCAAAGTCTATAGAAAATATGGATCAAATGTTTTTCCTTATTTTTAGTCAAAATGGTACAAACCTATGACTAGTTTTGGTTGACACAAAAATTCAGATTTTTCAGTGAAAACACAATTTTCCACAGAATCACAGAACAACCAGGTTGGAAGGGACCCATCGGATCATCAAGTCCAACCATCCATAAGCAATTGCAAATAATTGAGAACAGATGAGATTTATTTATTTGGTTGGTTTGTTTTGAAACAAAAATAAGGTACTAAGACTAGAGATCTTTCTTCTCTCCAGCTCCCAGCACACTACAGCAGCTGCTGAGTGCCCATCAGGCACTTTCCATGCCAAATTTCACAACCACAATAGCAAGAACATAAAGAAATTATTTTGTGTCATTCACCTGCGTTTTGAAATGAAAATTAATTTCGTGACCTTTAACAGTCTATAACTTCAGATAACTGAAACGGCAAGGGAAATTTTGATCCATAAAACATGATTTCCCAAACTGGGCCAGGACATGGGGACTTAAAGCCACATTTCTGTGAAGAAAATGCTGGCTTTCCTTGTGTCTCGAAGTGTTACAGTCTCATTTTTACCCTTGACAGCAAAAATTAGCACTACAGCAGTCTTTTATTTCCTTTTCTTCCAGAGAGGAAACACCAGAGCTCTTCCTGGTGTACACAGCATTCCCCTTTTTACTACTTATTCCATTTATTTTCTGAGTCTTGGCAGGATGCTAACCTGGGCTGTATAACCACAGGCTACAGCACTCCAACTGCCAGACATTAATATATCTGTTTTAGTCACTCATCCGCCCCCAAAATTGACAGTATGAAGAATTACCAGCTCTCAGTACATGAAACTTAACTAAGCCTGGACAGCTGTATCAGTGAACAACCTAGATTTCCATGTTAATATGACCTTGCTGGATACAAAGCCCTTCAGGTATTTTATCAGCCTGTCTGTGAAAAGCATTCGGTCTCTTCAGAGGGATAAAGCAGGGTAGGGAAAGCACATCTTGCCTAATTTACCATACATAGTTGAGATGCGCAGCTTAGATCATCATCCACATCTAAAATTAAACGAACAGCCTGTCTGGTGTGAATTGCAGGCACTAACCATAATCCCCTGCTCCCTTCCAAGCACTCCTCCAGTCCAGCTCACTCTAACACCTATGAGAAAGACAAATAAACTGTTCAGCTGAGAGCAACTGAAAAGCCTATGAAAAAAATATCTTCACAATAAATACCAACAAGGGTCTTAACTCTGAAATCCCCATGGTCTACAACTCCCAGACAGCCAATTTGATCAAGAAATGTAGACGCCCATCATAGCTAGGTCCTGCCCAGCTGGCAACTGCACTTGACATGCAGCCTTCTGCTCCGTTCACACACTATTCACGCTTCATATTGTCACAGCTTAAAAGTTTGATGAGGTTATGAAGAAAAAGAGAATGGAATACAACTACATAAAATGAGGAACAGCACTGAACGTTTGAATAAAACAACCAGATTCCCTCCTCTCACAACAAAAGAAACTGAGGGACGTGTAATTGAGCTTAAAAGCAGCATTATTTTAGAAATACTTTTATTTGCACGCAGTTCAGTGTTAATTTATTGTAGAGGATATTTGAGGAACCAGCTGGCCCAAAATACCACCTAAGTCTAGAATACAGAGGATATTATTTAAGGGTAATTACTTGTTTTCTGGACTTGAAAAGAGTTTGCCCTCTTTTCCACAAAATGATTTGTTGAGCCTTCCTCGACAAGCTCTAATCACGACTTGGATCCATCACCAGTAAAAAGAGGACTCCCAGCTCAAACCAACTGGGTAGGAATGATCTCCTGCACAGTACAGACCATTAAAAATGCAGAAAAGCTTCTTGGGCAGAGATTATGTTGAACTGCAACAGCACAGAAAGGCTCTGGGCTCATAAGAACTGTTTGATAATAGTGAAAATAAAAGCTGGAACAAAGAGGGAAAATAAAGAAACCAAAACAACCCTTTCCTTCCTCATACATAAATACACAGGTTGGCAAACTGATGCAGGATAATCTAGAAGAGACTCTTCAGAGCAAAGAACAAGAGACAAGGAGAGCTTTCGCTACAGAAGGTAAGACAGGCCTGAAGGTAAAAACAGAGCTGCAAATTATTGCAGAAAAGGAGGAAAGACCACAAATACCTTTAACAATGATATGGTGACAGCAATACAGATGGTTGTATGGTATCTTCCACCAGAGTACAAAAGTGTCATTACGTGAAATGGGACTTTCTTGGAGTGTCAGTGGGACACCAGCACCTAAACAAGTGCCTGCAGGCTTGTAACTATGGGGAGAAAGATCATCCTAGGGCAGGAAGGGCAGACAAGCTAGAGGAAGGACTAGAAAAGAGGAGGGATTAGTCACAAGAGAGGAAGGATTAGTCACAAAAGGGGAAGGATCTATTTTCTGGACCACTACACAGCAACAACTAACAGTATTCTTGTTCAATTGAGGGAGCTGGGCCATTGACTTCAATAAAAATAAAATTGGGCCTTAAAGTTGTAATGAACTATTTATTAATTAGTATGCCGTAAATGTTCAGAAAAAGCTATTACTTAATATGCATTATTCATCTCGCCAATCTTCTATAAGTGAAAGGAGTTGATTGGATTGATGATAGGATTGAGAAATACAGACTCTTGCCATCTGAAGATTCCCAGTTGCATCCCTTTTTTTGCTTAAATTTCATCACAAGCTAGAACAAAAGAGAAGCCAATGACACAAGAGCAGAGCGAAATGCATCTGTCTTTATTGAGTATAATTGTAATATCTAGTGCTTTATTGGGTTGTGTCTTTTGGAAACAAAAACAATCCATTGAGATACTTTGGAAAGGTTCCTTCTCATCTGCATGGAACTCATTTAAAAAGGATGATTTAAAACAAAAGAAACATTATCCAATATTAGAAGTAACTGTTAGTGAGGCTCATTAATGCAACGCACTGAAGCTACGGTCTCTGCAGTTCTATTGCATAGCTAAACTACTGTAATTAAACCATAGTTCCTCTGTGTTATTTAGCAAAGTAAATAATTACATCGTGCCCCTGAGGTTTATCGTTAATTTGTAACATCAGGCAGAAACCCTTGCTGTCATTTCTAAACTTCCTTTTTACAGGACCATATACCTGTTTTATATACCTTTTTCACAGAAAGGGTCACTGGGCATTGGAACAGGCTGCCCAGTGAGGTGGTGGATTCGCCTTCCCTGGAGGTGTTTAAGGCACGTGTAGACAAGGTGCTGAGGGACATGGTTTGGTGTTTGATAGGAATGGTTGGACTCGATGATCCAGTGGGTTTCTTCCAACCTGGTGATCCTATGATTCTATGATTCTATAGCACTGTCCTGTTACAGTACTGAACGTCAAAGTGGTTGCACTGACATTTTCTCCTGTTGTGTTCCACACGGTGAATACCCACCATTAAATTGCCTTATGTGCATATGCATTTGTATCCAAGGCAGTCATCAAAACTTCAGACCTTACAAGCAAGTCTTAAATAATCAGCATGGGTTTATTTCGGAGGCTGGGAAAGCTAGTGTTTGTGCCATGCACCAAAAAGTCTCTGGACTCATTCACTTCCTGCAATTTGACCTTTTTTTTTTTCCAGAAACATAAATGTCAGCACAGTAGGAATATAGTCACTTCCAGCATCACTCTTCCTTCGACAAGAATAGCTCTTCCTACACTCTTGTTACTCTGCCTCTGCCCTCCAGCTCCCAGACTGCAGAAGAGAAACTCAGCTCATTGGAAAACACCCATTTTTCTAAAAACTGCTTGTAGCTGCCCAGCTAATTTAACTAATGACAGGAAAACAGAGCAACAAGATATAATCATAGAATCACCCAGGTTGGAAGAGACCCACCGGATCATTGAGTTCAACCATTCCTATCAGACACTAAACCATATCCCTCAGCACCTCGTCTACCCATGCTTTAAACACCTCCAGGGAAGGTGAATCAACCATCTCCCTGGGCAGCCTCTACCAGTGCCCAATGACCCTTTCCATGAAATATTTTTTCCTAATGTCCAGCCTGAACCTCCCCTGCAGGAGCTCAAGGCCATTCCTTCTTATCCTGTCCCCTGTCACTTGGGAGAAGAGCCCAGCTCCCTCCTCTCCATAACCTCCTTTCAGGTAGCTGGAGAGAGCAATGAGGTCTCCCCTCAGTCTCCTCTTCTCCAGGATAAACACCCGTGGCTCTCTCAGACGTTCCTCATAAGGCCTGTTCTCCAGCCCCTTCACCAGCTTTGTTGCTCTTCTCGGGACTCACTCCAGAGCCTCAACATCCTAATGAAGAAGAACGGTTTTTAAAAAGTTCAACATCCCCTCTATCCCTAAAGCTTTCAGGTCATGTTGTCAGAGTGGGCACATACCTGTTCTGGATGCCCTGAACAAAAGCAGGACTGGCAAGATTACAGCTACATCCTAGCCCAGGAGCTGTAGCAGGGCTGCGACTGAAAAAAGTGGAAAGCGGTTCATTTTTAATGGCACACTTAGATTAACATCCAACATTCCCATGAAGCTTTTAAGTCTGGGAAGGGGAAACAAAACCACAGCGACCCAATAATCTCAGTATTCCAGTGAAAAATATTCTATTCACTGATATCTCAAAAGATGAGACAGCTAATTCCCACATATATTTTGATAGGAATGGTTGGACTCGATGATTCAGTGGGTCTCTTCCAACCTGGTGATTCTATGATTCTATTATATCAGCAGGAAAATTAATATAAATGTCAACTTTAGCCTTTCCAGTCTGGGAGTTGCAGTTTCTGCTCCTAAGGAGGAAGATGTGGTTTCTCTTGTTTTCATGCTCCTCCCAGTGGTAGAAAGGAATGGCCTGTGTGCTGGAAACAAAGCACAGAGCTTTTCCCCTTCCCTTTGGCCATTCCCACAGTCCCTTTTAGCCAAGACCCAGCAAAGAGTCATCGTGATGCTCTGCCTGCCCAGGATGAATCAGCATAAAGTTCTTCTACATGACCATGAATTAAATATTCCATTGCCTTGGAAAGCCTTTATTTGATATAAAATAATTGTAGAAGTGATAAAATAAAGGCATTAAGATAGGGAAGAGAGACTCAAGAAAGAAAAGAGGGAAAAAAAACCTTTCCGCAGGATATTGGTTTTCTCTGAGAGACTCCTCACATTTGCTAGCATTTAAATCAGTAATTTATATCTGCTTTCCCAGGACAACAGATTACATTTCACTCCCTCACAACAGAGATTCATAAGAAAAGCTCCCTGAAGTTGTGCACGCGTACATACATACATAAAATAAACCACTGGATTTAAAAATCTGTATTCAGTCTGGTATGGTTTGGAAATGGGGACGCTGGGCCAGAATCTCAGCTAGCAGTAAAATGTTATGTTGATTAGCTCAATACGACAACTGAAATGAACACATATCAACATCGTTCCCCCGGCTTCAGCTAACCGTGCCGATTTGTATCTGCTGCATTTCTGGCCTGCTCTACTCTGCATTATTCTGCTTCCTAAGGCGTCGTGATGACAGCCACGCGATCGCAGCGGTTCCGATCTGTTATTAAAGAGCGGCTGCTTTTCAACACAGCTAAGAGTACACTTCTGCGATGAAGAGAAGGATCACAATACCGTCCCTCTATGTTGCTCGGGTGAAACTGAGATGCTTTGTAAGTATATATTATATTCTCAGTTCCCTATGGAATAATTAGGAGTAATGGGATGAAAAAAAAAAGACACTAAAGACAGACTCTGGGAAACGTTTTCAGGGAGGAGAAATCCATTCATCTGGAAGGAATCTGGTGTGGAAATGTTTTCTGAGCCCTAACACTAAGATGAGGCTGTCTCTGGAGGTGTTTAAGGCACGGGTAGATGAGGTCCTGAGGGACATGGTTTAGTGTTTGATAGGAGTGGTTGGACTCGATGATCTGATGGGTCTCTTCCAACCTGGTTATTCTATGATTCTATGTTCTATGATTCTATGTGGAGCACGCTCGGTAAGGCACAGAGCTCCTTTGGACCTTGCTGAGAGAAAAGAGACTTGGTATAGGGGTGGGGAAGGACCTCTTGCATCTTGAGTCCAGGCCTACCTGACAGGTCCAGGAAGGTTCATGGAGCATCTTCCTCCACATCCTCCCCCTCACTATGGGCACCAAACCTTTCCCAGCACTCCAGTATTTCGATGAACCATAGAGGAGGGGGGGAGCTGACGGGCAACAGGAGAGGGCACTGGTTGAAGAGCAAATGTCCTGTCAACCCTTACACTGCCAAGGTGAACAGAGTGGCGTGGAGGAGAGCGCTACATGTTTTGCTGCTTCTGCTGCGCATTTGCTGTGCTGGAAGGGTCATTGGGCACTGGCAGAAGCTGCCCAGTGGGCAGTGGATCTCTTACAACTTGGTTGTTCTATGACTCTATGATTCAAATAAATATATACACACATAGACAATGAAGTGAGAGACCCAACCTATACGTACAGCTCAGCCTTTCCAATCTTCACAACCTTCATTCTGAGTACTGTAGAGAACACAGGAAAAGTTGTGAAACAAACAGTGCAGATCGGGGAAGGAAACATGGATCAATTTGTTAAGGATTCGGAGATCCTTCAAAACAAAGGATACTGAACTGTAAGATACTTTTATGTCTGTGCCAGCGTTTCTCTTAGAAAATATATTTTGAAGTTGACATCCCAAAATCAGCAGAGCTTAAGGTTTTTAATTTTTTGTGCTAGACAAAATGTTTTCACCTAAAAATTCAAGTCCTGAGGCAAACAGAAAAGGTATTCCTGCACAAGTAACATTTGAAAAATCAGAAAAGCATCCTATAAAACCTGTAGCTTTCTACAACTGCTGTAAATCTCAGTTGGTCTGCAAAGCTAATCAGCAACATATCCAAGACTCAGCATCACTGGTTAAACTTAAGAGCTC
This sequence comes from Coccyzus lansbergi, assembly GCA_033558105.1. Lineage (NCBI taxonomy): Eukaryota > Metazoa > Chordata > Aves > Cuculiformes > Coccyzidae > Coccyzus > Coccyzus lansbergi. The sequence continues at coordinate 282,931 of JAUMJK010000633.1, read as the reverse complement.
AAAGTGATCCCTGAACATCAAACTTCTACCTCTAAAAGTAATGTGCCAGATTTTAGTATCTTTACTTATGGTGACAAATTCTGACATTGTCCAAACAACCCGAAGTTTGCCCCCCATGAACTTTTCCATCACTATTGTCATATCTCTTTATTCCCTAACAAAGGGAAAATAACAGGACATGGGATGGCAAAAGACCACATATAAGCTATTATTTCTTTCATAGTAATATCTTGTTATAATCTTCTTTCAAAGTTGGCATTTAATTTAATGAATCATCTTTCCCCATAGTTGGTTTTTAATGTATGTTTCAATGCACCATGTTTCTTACGGTACCTCAGCCTCACTTCCTTCTGCTTTTCCAGTTGGCATTTAATTTACTGAAATGAAGGATTTACTGCTATAACTTACAGTTAGACTGTGATGATTAAATGTCCACCACTGTATTATTTTCAAGCAGCAGTTCGTTTAGCATCAGTGAATTATTACATGTTCACTGTGTGTTGTGATTCGGCAGGTTACACACGGTCACTGCTAACACAGTTCAGGACGCTCTAGATTGACTCAGAGATTTCCTAACAGGCAAGAAAGGACAAAGAAGGATTGGAACTGACCTAACAAATCATCTAGGCCATTTGGTAGCAACCACAGGCTGTCATGCTGTACTAACCCATTTGTAAGCTCTGGTATTCCAGAGCCTCACTGCCAACGGGCACAATGGCCACTGGATTGAAGTGGCTACTTCTCTGTTACCAATATATAACACCAATGCCCCCAAAGTGGTTTTACAATAAAGAAGTGCTTCTGAATCCTAAACACCAGTTTAAAAGGTTGACGCTTCAGCCTCTAAGTTAATTCATCCACTTTGAGCTGCAGAAGTGCATCTCTCGCAAGATAAATCTCCAACAAATGCCAGCCCCATCTATCTCCCATCTCAGGCAAAACCAGAGGCTACTAGAGAAGCTGCCCGCATGCTGTTGGTGCCACATAAAAACAAACATTCCCTTGGATTTTTTTCAAGGAAGTCTCATAAAAACTGAGCCATGATGCTCAAGACGATGAACAGCAAGTTTGCAGTTAAACATAGGCATAAGTGCTTTCCTCTTACTTCCATCTACTTAAGTCCTGTCCTGTATCAAAGCAGAATTCCAAATTTCTCTCGGCAAAGGCCAGATGCAAGAAAACCAGTAAATCAGTGGAGGCTTTCCCACTGGGTCTGCTGTGGTTTGGATTAGGGCCTTCAGAAGAGGAACACACTCCGAGTTTGGGTAAACAGGCCACAAATTCTCGGCAATTCATAGAATCATAGAATAACGAGATTGGAAGAGACCCACTGGATCATCAAGTCCAATCATTCCCATCAAACACTAAAGCATGGCCCTCAGCACCTTGTCCACCTGTCCCTTAAACACCTCTAAGGAAGATGAATCAACCACCTCCCTGGGCAGCCTGTTCCAATGCCCAATGACCCTTTCCGTGAAAAACTTCCTCCGGATGTTTAGCCTGAACCTCCCCTGGTGGAGCTTGAGGTCATTCCCTCTCATCCTGTCCCCTGTCCCTTGGGAGAAGAGCCCAGCTCCCTCCTCTCTACAACCTCCTTTCAGGGAGTTGTAGAGAGAGCAATGAGGTCTCCCCTCAGCCTCCTCTTCTCCAGGATAAACACCTGCAGATCTCTCAGCTGTTTCTCATAAGGCCTGTTCTCCAGCCCCTTCACCATCTTCGTTCATACCAATATATCCTAAGTTTCCAAACCAAACAACTTTCCTTTACCAAACTTCTGGATGGATTCTCTCCTCTCTGTCTCTGGATTTCCTATCCCTTGCCATTCTTAGTCTCTTTTAGGAGACAAAAAAAAGGCTACAGAGTAGGTTGGTTGTCTCTCCATCCAGCCTTGATTGTACACACTTCTTACTGCTGTTCCTCTGAGCCCCTGACCCTGCTCTCACATTGCACTCCCCACAAGCATTCGCTTCTCCAGACAAGTCTTCAGCTAAATGACTCAAATACTTAACACAGCCTTTGCCTCACCGGTCCTTATAATTCAGGTTATTTCATTAGATGTTTAACTTGTAACATCTATTTCTGCATTTGTTTAAGTTAGTGAGAAAAAGACAAGGGGATACATAAAGAAGGATTTGTCTTAAGTAGCTTTACAGACAGCATTCCCTCACCTTGATAATTTTTAACAAGTAACTGCTTTCTCTCCCCTTGCCCTCCTCCTATTGGTTTCTCTCGTTATCTCGTTATTAAGTAGGCTGGCTGGCAATGTTTTGATAGCAAAAGAACCCCACTTCTGCTTTTTTGGTTCATCTTTTCAAGCTCATCTTCAAAAAGTGTTTTAAAATGTTGTTGCTACTATTAAGAAAAAAAAAAAAAAGGCCTCAAGACATGGCAAACATGGTCCTTAGAGGCTAACTCCTTACCTCAGTCTCTTCCGGATTCAGCCCAATAACTCCTTTTCAGCTGGATTTTTTTCCAAAGGAACTGAAATATGCATGGTACCTCCACTCTCTCCCTCTTTCTAATTTCCACTTACGCCCAGTGGAGGGAAGCTTCTTATGTACCAGCAGGAGGAGGCAAAGCAGCAGAAGTTCACGAACCCTGCTACATATGGGGAAGAACAGCATTCCCAGGGGTGATGTGCACGAAACCAGCAACAGGCCAGGGCATAAAACTCTCTACTTCTACAACAAAAATTGAGTAGTCTCTCTCTCAGTCATAAAAAGAAAAATCCTTAATATGAAGCTTGTTCCTGGAGGCCTGCAGAACATCTCTGTGCCTTTTATACCCTTCCTGTACATGCCAAGTACCTAAATCCATTACCTTGACAACACTGTGCATCACTGTAATAGCATGAGTCACACTCATGATTTTTGTGACCATAACAAAAGCAGACTCTCATCGATTGGCATGGAGCTCCCTGTTCCAAACTATAATTTCAGAAGGATACTTGCTTTAAATCTTGCTCTTTTCTTTGGGTCTTGCCAAACTTTGCACATATACCAAATCTGGTGGCTTGTTTTATGGTCTCATTTTAATGGGTTTGTCTGTATTCCAAGACCCAGCAAACAAAACAGATCAACCCCCCTCCATAACGGGTTTCCTTCACAGCTTCTTCCTCCTCCTTTACACACTTAATCTCATCAGGCTCAGCTCAGGGTCTGAACCATCTCCCACAGTTTTCTGATGATGATTGTGAAGTTCTGTTCCAGATTAAAATCCAAGCATGCAGACATTTAACTTAAAACCCTTTGGCATATATGAAGCTTAAGCTTTAGCCCTTATGAGGAATGGCTGAGAGAGCTTGGGGGTGTTTAGCCTAGAGAAGAGGAGGCTGAGGGGAGACCTCATTGCTCTCTCTACAACTCCCTGAAAGGAGGTTGTGGAGAGGAGGGAGCTGGCCTGTTCTCCCAAGGGACAGGTGACAGGACGAGAGGGAATGGCCTCAAGCTCTGCCAGGGGAGGTTCAGGCTAAACATCAGGAGTAAGTTTTTCACGGAAAGGGTCATTGGGCATTGGAACAGGCTGCCCAGGGAGGTGGTTGATTCACCTTCCCTGGAAGGGTTTAAGGGACGGGTAGACGAGGTGCTGAGGGCCATGGTTTAGTGTTTGATAGGAATGGTTGGACTCAATGATCCGGTGGGTCTCTTCCAACCTGGTGATTCTATGATTATTAAAATACCAGGCACCACTAAATATGAGTGATAATGTATGTGCTACATGAGAAAGATCTACAGTTCCCACTGAAGCTGTGATGTGGGACTGTACAGAGATTGGGCACGTTTTTGAGAGGGAGGAAAACAGACAGAAACTGGCTCATATAGACATGTGAAAAGATTACATCTGCCCTGGTAACAAAGCAGGAGATTAAATAAGATGTGGTGTGTGCTCCTGCTAAGCCAAAATCCATTATAAGATCAGAAATCCTTACAGGAAGGCGTAACAGCTCACCTCGCCACTCCCACAAGGCTGCTGAAGTGCAAGGAGAAAGAAGAAGGCAGCAGGAGGGAGAGGAACACCATAAGGCCAACATGAGCCTGCAGCACTCCACAGGCAGGAGAGAGGATATCCACATTGCCCTTGAATGGACCCTCACAGAAAGCCTCGACGAGCATGACTGGTATTGATGGCTGAATTTGTGAAAGGGTGGAAGACTGCAGAGGACTGCTCCTCAGGTCTCTCAGGAGATCCTAAGTATTTCACAGCCCTGAGCCTCCCATCTGTTCCTGAGAATGGGATGAAGGATCTAATTAAGGGGAGATTAACATGATAGGCTTGAGGCAGCAGAGTCTCTGCTGGAGAAAACTCAGTTACCTGCTGGAGCACTTTGAACAAGTTAATGCAATAGTAGAGAATGGTGAAAGGGAACATAATTTTCTACAAGTTTTCAATAACTTTCTGTGTAATAGAGCAAAGGCCCTATCCTGTCCTCAGGGGATACAGTGCTATAGTTCAGATTAAAAATGATAGAGAAAAAAAGTAAAGCAAAGCAAGATACAAATTGACTTTCAGTCCAGTATTCTGGGCTGCTTAGTGGTATGTGAGTAATGACACATCGTTGTAGTCCATCCAAAGAAAGGGCCTGTCCCTGGCAGGACTTGAGTGTCCCAGTCTGCGTGGCACATATTCCATTTTCAGAGCATGAGGATGGATGTGCCGGATAACCCAACAACTGCCAGAGAGGACTGAGAAGCGCTTCAGTCAGAGGTGACTAATGGTGGTACAACTGAGGCTCCTGAGGCAACGCAGCAAGGGATAACGCAAGGAAATAAACCGCCCGTGACTAAAGGGTGAAATGAATGACATAAGTACCAGAAGACATAAATGGCAAGGGTCTTGTGGAATTCCCTGTCACACTGCTGCTAACTTCAACAAGATCAGGTACAAAGTATTTCAGAAAATCCCAAGGAAGTTTACCTGCATTTTTAGGCATAAGGAGTGTTCTCTTGATTACTTCTCTTTCTCTGGCTATCAAAGACTTGATCAGTCAAAGCTTTGCTGGGGAGCCAAGTCAACACTTGCAATTGGCATGTTAGACTCCCTCGACTAAGTGCACGGTCCGAGCCAGAGTCAAATCCATGGGTGCTGCTCTCTGCCAGTCTGAGGAACATGTACCCTTACCCCAACACTCTGAGTGTTCAACTCTGTGTTCCCATGTCCCTTGTGAGACAGACAGATGTTATTATTCCCATTTTATGATTAGAAACTGAGGCACAGAGAGTCTAAGCAACTTGGCCAAAGTTGCAAAGGGAGCATCTGGTTTAGCAGAGAGCTGAAGCCCAGCTCCCCAGTGCCAGGCGAGCAGCCAAACTCCTGGAACAGCTTCTGTCAGGAACAATTCCCATATGGAAACAAGCCACGAACACAAGGACAGCCTAATTACAATTAAAAAGGAATCTTCCCAGACCCAAATAGGGTAGCGGTGCACAACGTATAGTTAACCCCTTAGAGCAGGGCCCTACAGTGAGCAGGCAGGGTCTTACCACCCAGAAGGCTTTTGGAACATAGTGACAACCCAGGCCTCAGGTTCTCTGCCCGAGATAGTCACCAACAACAGCCAGGCAGCCCTTTTCTACATCCTCTCCCTGAGGTATCTTCTGGAGCCAGCACACCAAGCGCTCTGCCCCGGCACAGCCAGGCTAATCCTACAGCCTCCTCTTCCACCACGATGCTCACGCTGCCATTTTACTGCAAATACACTTGTTCACTCTAGTTAAATCCCCTCTGTGCTTTCCTTTGGAAGGAAGGATTTCAAAATTTGATTTGTTTTAGTCACTAAGTACTCTCTGGTATTCCCAGCAGCTTCTTTAACTGACAAGGTTTATCCTTGTCGCCACTTTGTTGTGTTTTATGAATAGGGACCCAGGAAAACCCCAGACACCATTTAACACAGTGCACATTAGTCTTTTACCCTGTGCCGCTCGGCACTGGGTATCGCTCTCTCTACTAGAGTGTTACACGCAAAATGGTCCCTCTAGGCGATGTACTCAGTCAGGAAGGATATTAACTCCCCCCAGCAGAGCGTGTGACTGAAACGCCAACGATCCCTGTAGTGTAAAGCATGACTGATAAAACATCCATGAATTATCAGAGAAATGTTGATCTGGTTCATACCATGGCAGCTTGGAGCGAGATGCCCCGGACAACACCAGGGAGAGTCAGCAGCGCCCATCTCAGTGTCACAGAGTGGTGGTGCATTCACACAGCCACGTGCAAACTCCTCACACACCTCCTCTGTGCCTTTTTGTACTTCTTCCTGAATCCCAGGGGCAGATGCCAGGCATGCAGTGCCATCCCTGGGAGGCACTCCTGCTGCAGGCACACTGTACAAACAGGGCATCCACCTCTTCATTTCAAGCTGCGCCTTCCCCTCCACACCTCATAGAATTATAGAATCACCAGGTTGGAAGAGACCCACCAGATCATCAAGTCCAACCATTCCTATCAAACACTAAACCATGTCCCTCAGTGCCTCGTCCACCTGTCCCTTAAACACCTTCAGGGAAGGTGAAACAACCACCTCCCTGGGCAGCCTCTGCCACTGCCCAATGACCCTTTCCATGAAAAAATTTTTCCTGATGTCCAGCCTAAATCTCCCCTGGTGGAGCTTGAGGTCATTCCCTCTCAACCTGTCCCCTGTCACTTGGAAGAAGAGTCCATTACCCTCCTCTCCACAACCTCCTTTCAGGTAGTTGGAGAGAGTAATGAGGTCTCCCCTCAGCCTCCTCTTCTCCAGGTTAAACACCCCCAGCTCTCTCAGCCGTTCCTCAGAAGGCCTGTTCTCCAGCCCCTTCACCAGCCTCGTCCTGCTTCTGGTGAAAGTAGGCAACGAGCAGCCAAGAGTTTACTAAAATCTGTTTCAACTATATCTTCCTCAACTGGGAAACCCTGAGTTGCTGCCAGGAGTCAGAAGGTGTTTCAGCAGCGTAGAGACAGGGTGAAAACCAAGTCCTACCCAATGCATGTTATCCCTATGTGCAGAGCAAAGCCTGTGGATAAGATGATCAGCTCTCACAGCACTGAAAAAGATAAAGAACTAAAAGGAAGGTGCTACCTAGCAAAACATAAAAGGCTGATACCAGAGCATGACTACCCATTGCAGACAACCAGAAGTGATAAACAACAAAGAAATAAAAGAGAGGAAATTGGAACAAAGGAAAAAAAACCCAGTGGGTCTCTTCCAACCTGGTTATTCTATGATTCTGTGAAACACAAAGTTTTGGCTGCAGAGAGATTTGGAGCCAGTGTTGGTCCAGCATGATGCACATCCATTCATCTCCCACAGCAAATATGGAATAAAAACCTGCGTATTGTGGAATTACAAGGCAGGTGTTACACCCACCTCTACCCTCACACTTCCATGTGAGAATATTTGCACCAATTCAATGAATGCTGAATGTTGTACTTGAAAGCCAAGAGAAGAACCAAAGGTAGTTCTCCTTTCCCAAAGTCCTTAAGAAAGTTTGCTGTCTTTGAAACTGTGTATTTTGTTAATCCTGTTACATTGTTCTCTCTGCTGAGCTTTTGTTCAAAGAGAAAGGCAGGGTGTCTCATAAACTTGAGTAGTTTTGACCTTGCGATCCTCTGAGTGCCTTATGTTATACCCAAGAATCCAGACAAAACCACCCCTGCTGCTGTCTTGCACTGAGAAAATGTAACTGGACCACAGCCTAACAGCTTGCTCCAGTTCCCACTGAAATTAGTGAGAGTTTTTTTCACTCACTCACCTCCTTAGAAACAAATCCCCTCCAAATAATTCTAGCCTCCCACCAGTCTGCTGCTCAAAAATCTTTCAGGCCGTTATTCATGAAGGCAACCCATAAAATTTAAGTGAATTTCATTTATGCTTAGGGTCGAGTGTACAGCCTCTTAAAACCCCATACTTTATTTCCAATTAAATTAATTTTCAAAGCACTTAATAAGGTGAAAGTAAGAACTTTCCAAGTATTTCTGATTTAAGAAATCACAATGTATCACATTCATTAGCATCTGTCACATTATACTGTGGGATAGAGTTTACTGTGAGTGACAGAATTTGGTAAGTCAGTACATGCAGGTGTGTGACAAACAAAATCAGAGTAATCATGAGGCCCAGAAAATTGCCTTTAATGTTATGTTTATATATGTAATTCTGTTAAATTGCCTGGGCAGGATACAGAAGTATTTTACTTTATACAACTGCCTGGAAATCCTAAAACTGCTTGTATAAAGGTGGAACATAGTGACATTTAACTATAAGGACATAATGCAGGTGTAAAGATGTGTCAAGCACCAAAGTGACATTGAGAATACTGGAAATAAAATTGTAACATGGAATTGTTTCAATTCAATGGTGAGAAAATGGTTTATATGCAATTAATTGAGCAGATGACTGTATTCTGTCTTAGACAAGGACACAGAAGTATCCTTCATATCAAAAACTTCAGCCTCCTAAACGCTTAAATGTTAATGGGAAGATTTTTTGGAGTAGTTTGTGAGCAATTAGCTGGTTGAACTCTGTAAGAGCTACAGAAAGCATCTCAACCCCTTGCTAGAAGTCTGCAGCGCCTATTCCAAGACTCAAGAAGTCGATAATGGGATGCAGAGTGTTTCACTGCTCGGTCAGTAACTAAAGATGTTGCTAACAGCACACAAAGCATTTCATCGCACAGTCACCAGTTCAAATGTCGAATAAAGGAGGGATGGTCAGGAGTCATGACCACGGGAATGCATTTTGGCTCCTGTTGTGAAAGAAGCAATGAACTCTTCGCTGCTCGGCAGTGAGTCTTATCCATACCAACTGTCCCGACCACGTTTTGTATTATGTAGCCCCTTCAGTGACAGCCACGGGGACATTTCGGATAACCTCTCCCGGTCAGAGGACAGGGAGCTAAGTTGTACAATTTCTGTTCTGCCTTCAGGCCAGGGAATAGAGCTTTTTAGCCGATGATGTAGACTGCCTAGGACCTTTAGCAAACACTTTAAAAACACTGCATTTGTAACTAAAAATAAAATGCCATTTCATTTGGTGGCAGTGTAATAGTGATTTTATACAGTGCCATTAAAAGTAAAATTCAGATAGGAGGAACTGCTGACTGCTGCTGAACTGCAAAAATTTTAAAGTTCTTTGAGGCAAGAACATGTCAATCTTTTATACGTCTGCAAAATGCCATGAACATCTACGGCACTCTATAAATCATAAAGGGAATAATACAAGCAAACAGGAGTTATGGGATCTTATCTCTCTGGCAGATTTTGCCCTATGGATAAGGTAGCTTACAAAGCAATAATGAAATATTATCAGTGAAATGAAGTTTTAGTGGCTTTTTATTCTTAACAGCATTTTCCTAGCACCATGTCAATAGAAGCAGAGCTTCATCTGGGACCAAAAAGTTCTGATTTGCATATGTTATCATGCAAAATGAGATTTTATTCTACCCTTGCCTTCAGAAACACTGAGCCATGCATAAGATCAGATCACAAAATTAAAACAATTTATTGTACTGGAAGTCTCTTCTGTTAGTTTTGGCCAAGTTCCCAGTTCAAGCGATTAGTGAAACCACAGAAATACTAATTAGCAGTGCAGAGATCTTCAGAACTTAGTGTTTGTGTTCATGGTGTATTAACAAGTGGACTGATCATGCTCATCTTTAAATTACTCCGTCGTTAATTGCCAAGACAGGAAATCAAATGACCACTTCCAGAAGAAAAATATCTTATGCCCGAAAATGTGGAAGCCTCCTTACCACAGCATGCAGTCCAACTGGTTCTAATGTAAGGGCTCTAAGTGCAGCCACCCTCTGCACCATCAACATCCAAAAATCAGGTAGCAGACCCTGCACATTCATGAGTTCATCCTAAGGATTGCTAAAGGTTATAGGGGTTTTCTTTGCTTCTTCATCTTTTGAATCTCATGACATTTCAAAGATTTTTCATCAGTCACAACAAGTAGAATCTTACTTTTATGTTTAAACGCAAGCAGAATCCTTCAAAATTACTTGACTTCAGGAGTCAATGGCTTAGAATGTAAATATTTGAAAAGATATGCATCACTATCACTACTGAATAAAACTTCTCTGTACATAATGACCTCATTGCTCTCTACAACTACCTGAGAGGTAGGGAGCTGGGCTCTTCTCCCAAGTGACAGGGGACAGGATGAGAGGGAATGGCCTCAAGCTCCACCAGGGGAGATTTAGGCTGGACATCAAGAGGAAGTTTTTCACAGAAAGGGTCATTGGTCACAGGCAGAGGCTGCCCAGGGAGGTGGTTGATTCACCTTCCATGGAGGTGTTTAAGGGACGGGTGGACGAGGTGCTGAGGGACATGGTTTAGTGTTTGGTAGGAATGGTTGGACTGGATGATCCAATGGGTCTTTTCCAACCTGGTGATTCGATGATTCTATGAGAGTACCAGCATTGTGCCAGTGTTTTATGGTAAATAATTGGAACTACAGCTGTAATTACCCTTGTTCATGCAATCCACAAAGAGCTTATGTGTCACACAAGTCATTCCTCCACAGCATTTTGAAAGCCTACAGAGGAGTTTACCTGGTTGGCAAAGGGACAGGTACAGGTCAGGGAATAGAATCATAGAATCAGAATAGTGTGAGTAGGAAGGGACCTTAAAGATCATCCAGTTCCAACCCCCCTGCTATGGGCAGGCGCACACTGGGCAACCTGGGCCACTGCCTCACCTCTCTCATAGTGAAGAAATTCCTCCTTATGTCTAGTTTTAATCTGTCCCTCTCCCATTTATAGCCATTGCCCCCAGTTCTATCACTACAAGCCATTGTAAGAAGTACCTCCTCAACTATCCTGTAGATCCCTACATAAAATCCTGATTGACCCCAGGGTCTAGGCTTCTGAACAGCCTTCGCTATAGAAGGTACTATTTTGTATCTGGCCAGAAGTGAACCGAGTGTTTGTTTAGAGACCAAATTAAAGCACTTCTTAAAAGAAAATTAAGACTCAGAAACATAAGCTGCCCCACCTTTTGGGGCACAATCTATCTCCAATGTTACATGCTCTCCAGCACTGAGTATATTATTAGCAAGTATTAAAAATTGAATAAGCTTTGAACAGTAAAAAAATCAAAAGTGATTAGCTGTGAAGGGAAACAGGTCCATCCTCATGTCATCAGATGAAAAATTGTTTCCTGGCTTTTGTCAAACACCAGCTGCTGATATAAATTCAGAGGTTTCATTCCTGATATCCCTGAATCAAGTGCTACCACGTACATTAGGAAAGCTCTGTAACATGAGACCTTCAGAAAGAACATTTTCCACTTGCAAAAAATGCTCAGGAAATGACAATCTAGTTGGCAGCACTATAGAAAATACCCAAAACCCTAATTAAAAGGCTCCTTCTAGACCAGGCCCTAACCCTGCCACATTCCAACTGCAACTCAGACTTCATATTCCAGAAGGCATCACCCACATAATGGTTTTGCAACCTACACTGTTGCCAGGAATAGTAAAGTACATCAGACTTAAGCAATTAAGTTTTTCTGTGCTACATAAGCTGGAGAAGAACCATAGAAAGAAAATAGCAGCACAGAAAATGAACGGGATGGATTACAGGTGTCAGCACTAGCATATAAAAGAATAGCTTCTTTCCTTCATTCAATAATACATTTCAAGGAATAAAGCTGGCACCGACAAAGCAAAATATAACAAGTGGGCCTACAAATAAACTTGCTGTTATCATTCATTTTGTCAGAGCTGATCAAAATTCAATTCAAGATTCACATTTTGTAGAAAATATCTACCTCGATCACTGACTTATCCTACAATCTAGGGTCAACGTGAACCTGTTTAAAACTTCAGTGAATATTATTTGGAATGGAAGGACAGATGGAATTAAGGAAGGCTAAGCATGCAAGAACTTAATTTTGTATTTAGGCATGAGGTACTAGTGGAAAAAAGAGAATAAAGATTAAACTGTGGCTTTTGTGTGTTACTGTGCTTTGTAAAAAAATTCCTTATGTATGGAAGAAAAGGCACTAGAATCTAATCAACTGCTCACAGCAGGAATCCAGAAGCACCACTTATGGTGTGCAGCAGACTGACATATAATCATGGCTGAAACAGAATTACCACTCACATCACCAGATCTGTTCTGTTGATCTCTGCTGGAGCTCGGAGGTGGAAGAAGAGGCAGAAGGAAGAAGTCCAGCAGACATCTCCTCCTCAAAAAAGTAAAACCTAAGGACTAAGAGACGCCAACCCAGAAGCTCACGAATACACTAAGTCACAAGAGGTAAAAGCACAAATTGTCCCACTGCAGGTGATCAACTTCTTGTTCCATTCAGCGGGTTGAAAGACATCCTGCTCCCACCCATCCAGTTCTCTGGCTCTCTATGATACTTATTGTTAGTACGTATTTAAAGAAAGATCAGAGAACTTGTTCTGCAAAACACAAAGAATGGAGCCATTCAGTGTTTTAAAGCACTTGTGCAAAGGAAAAAGGTACAAATACCTGAGCATCTCCAAATCAACAGAAATCTGCTGGTATTATCAGATTCTAAGAAGATATTTAACACTTTTCCCCTTCCGCCGCAGTCTTTTCGGACCATGAATATATTTGCCTAGCTTGGGGCAACAATATATGTAAAACACATGTAATTGGAAACATTGAGCTAATTATGGATCAGCACACAGGAGAGGAACAGCAGCCTCATGCATGACCCGTTCTGCTCTGCTGCTGCCTCAACAAAATGGGAGGGCAGTTCCCACTGCCACATAAGCCTGAGCTCCGTCACCTCCTGTGAAGTGAACAACCTTTATCCAGCTGGAGTGAATATTCTGAGAAAATTGTGAAAGTGTAGGGAGGGAAGTGTTGTTGGTTGCAACCACCAAAAGTATTTCTATATTGCATAAATGAGAGCCTCCTTCCCAGAGGCCAGGGACTGATATCACCCAATGACAGCATCATTTCATAAAGCTCTGAGCACAGTCGATACAAATGCTTTCGAGGGATGGAGAATATACTGTGATGAGCACTTGATCTTCTCTTTCCCCGTCTCCTTGCGATGAATGAGAAAAATAGATGTTCTAGGATGTGTAGTGAGGAACAGATCACTTGTCTCTGCCTAAATCAGATGTTGCCCTGGGACAGTCAGGTCCTATTTCGTGCAAGTAAATAAGTGGCAAGTTTTCACAGTTACTGAGCTCCCAACAAATCTCAGTCTAATATCTAGATTACTGGCCACACATTGCAGAGGAGCTCAACAACTAATTTAAAAATTAAAAAAAAAAAAAGCAAAAACAATAAAACTCAAAACTAAATAGACATAAAAAGCTGAGTTGGGCTGAGCTGGGGTTGTGTAGCCTGGAAAAGAGGAGGCTGAGAGGAGACCTCATTGCTCTCTACAACTCCCTGAAAGGAGGTTGTGGAGAGGAGGGAGCTGGGCTCTTCTCCCAAGGGGCAGGGGACAGGACAAGAGGGAATGGCCTCAAGCTCCACCAGGGGAGGTTCAGACTGGACATTGGGAAAAAAATTTTCACAGAAAGGGTGATTGGGCATTGGAACAGGCTGCCCAGGGAGGTGGTTGATTCACCTTCCCTGGAGGTGTTTAAGGCACAGGTGGACAAGGTGCTGAGGGACAGGGTTTAGTGTTTGATAGGAATGGTTGGACTCTGACCCGGTGGGTCTCTTCCAACCTGGTGATACTATGATCCTATGAGTGTAGAACTGCTCTTTCGCTTTGTGAACTTCATCAGAGTCTCTGCAATGAGCTCCTCAAAAACCTGGCCCTGAACCAAGTAGGAGACTACTGAGTCCTTCTGAAGACACTGTCCTACACATGTACTTGGTGCCTAACACAGATGCCAGGGATGGAAAAGGCTTCTTTAGAATCCTGTTCATAACCAACAGTAATAGGATGACAAGCAGTAATCAAATGAAAACATTCAGTATATGTCAGAAGCAAAATAGAGAGTAAGGATGCAAACTATTTTCCATAAAGAACTGGTTTTAAGAGATACATTCTTTTCATGTCAAGTAAAAATCTCAATGTTCTGAAAACTACAGGATTACAACATCTATTTCCCCAGCAGCCTGGGAAGAAGGCATTCATCTATAAAGTGGGAAAATCAACCTCATACCTATGAATTACCCAAGTCACTATTTTTCCATTGTTACATCAACACTGAATTTACATAGATGCCACAGAAAAACACAATCAATGCATTTTCAGCAGCCTGGGGTAGGTTAATAAGGACAGCACTGAGCAAAACAGTCAATATTTGCCAAGGGCTATCACTCAGTTAAATCATGTTTTGAGTCAAGGGAAAAGCTGTTGTATCCCAGATAACAGTCCCAGATGAGGAATCCCACAAATTAACTCCTTAATGGTAAAAAAGAAGCAAAACATTTCCAAGAAGTAAAGGTTAGAATTAACTTCATAGAATCATAGAATCACCAGGTTGGAAAAGACCCATTGGATCATCGAGTCCAACCATTCCTATCAAATACTAAACCTGAGCAATTCATCCATCCGTCCTTTAAACCCGTCCAGGGAAGGTGAATCAACCATCTCCCTGGGCAGCCTCTGACAGTGCACAATGACCCTTTCCATGAAAATTTTTTTTTCCTAATGTCCAGTCTGAACCTCCATTGGCGCAGCTTGAGGGCATTCCCTCTTGTCCTCTCCCCTCTCACTTGAGAGAAGAGACCAGTTCCCTCCTCTCCAAAACCTCATTTCAGGGAGTTGTGGAGAGCAACGAGGTCTCCTCTCAGCCTTCTCTTCTCCAGGATAAACACCCCCTGCTCTCTCAGCCGTTCCTCATAAGGCCTGTTCTCCAGCCCCTTCACCAGCTTTGTCGCTCTTCTCTGGACTCACTCCAGAGCCTCAACATCCTTCTTGTGCTGAGGGGCTCAGAACTGAACACAGGATTGAGGGAGCGGTCTCACCAGTGCCAAGTCCAGAGGGAGAATCACCTCCCTGGCCCTGCTGGTCACACCGTTTCTGATCCAACCCAAGATGCCATTGGCCTTCTTGGCCACCTGGGCACACTGCTGGTTCATGTTCAGTCGCCTATTGACCAACACCCCCAGGTCCCTCTCCTCCTGGCAGCTTTCTAGACAGACTTCTCCCAGTCTGTAGCTCTGCATAGGGTTGTTGTTCCCCAAGTGCAGGACCTGGCATTTGGCTGTGTTAAGCCTCATGCCATTGGACTCAGCCCAAGAAGCAAAGTTTTGAATTAACTTCAGTCCATTTAATTATTTCTGTAGTTTAGATGTATCCATCTGAGCAAGCCCAGCAGCCTCCCTGTACGTTCTATGCAGATAAACAACACTTTTATTGCACAGTTACAGGGAAACTGGTTTAGGTACCTCCTATTACATGAAGCACCAAACTTCAACACAGACAGGTCAGGCTCAGGTCCCACCACAGGCACTCAAATGCCTCTTCCAGTGTAGATGATTCCCACACAAAACAGCTGAGGATATACTGTGGCAAATCCAATTTCATGCCAGTATGTGGCTAGTGTATAGAATTAATATATGCCACAAGAAAATTTGTGAAATACAGAGAACGCAAAAACCGCCCCATCTCTCATGCTACAGTCTTTCTGGAAGGCTCTTGAAAGAAGTTATTTTCTCTTACATGTTGGTCAGCAGTCATTCAGCAGTTTTCATTATTAAGGCATTCACAGTCAACATATTCTATGCTCATCACTTCTATTTTTATTTTTTTTAAAAAAATTGTTATCTACTTTTCCTTTATGGCAAGGTTCGGGACTGACAGATGATCCATCAGCTTATCTGCTGATTTTTAATGACAGCATTTTGCATTCATTATTCCCTACTTAAATTACACTTTTTAAAAGACGAATAACTTATTTCTTCCTCTTGTCAGCAGAGAAATTAAATGGTACACCATTAAGGAGAGTGCTTTTCTAACAAAAAGTTACACCAGTCACAGATTTAGAACACCGGCATGGACAAAAATTGCCGAAGAGGGAGAGTGAAAATAGGAAACTATCTCCAAATACCTCCACTATCCACTCACTGCTGAGGTCAATAACTCCTAGAGTTAAATCTCTGCACTGAAAACTCCTTAGGTAAAGGGCTAAATAACTCTTCATTGTGGAATGCTGAGCAGTCCCTTGGCTAAAGAGCTAAAACATGTTAAGTATGAGGGTGATGCAAGGTAAACACCTTCTCAGGTGACAGTTAAAGGGACATTTGCCTGGGGAAGCACAGCAGCCTTAGCCTCATCCCATCAGCTACAGCAGCTTCGTGAAATATGGTATCAGAAAGCGTGAAACGTTGTTGGTCCTGCTAATGCAGACCAACTCAACACCACCTTAACAAACATCAGAGAGGATGTGCATTTGCCTGTCCTCAGCAGAAGGCTGCTCACGATCTAGACACACCTAGAAGAACCAAACAATGCAGCTCCTAGACGACACACGTGGAAGAACAACCCGCAACAAAGCTCTTCAGGAGACTTTTAAGTGCCATGTCTTTTGAGCCCAGTGAGTCTAAGAACTGAAAAATAAAAACCTCATCATTAATTACACCAATAAAAAAAAAAAAGAAATTCTTGCAAGATCAAGCTGTTGGCAGTTGGTTTTAAGGAAAACTTTTTACTAAAGGTTTAGCAATTTGCCTTAATGACTGCAATATTTCACAGCAAACCCCTTAACAAGTACCCTGGGAAAATCCACATAGACTAAATTATACAGAAAGAACAAACACAGTTAGCTTCCAAGTACCCATGTGTGAGGCGCCAAAGGCAATATGTCTAAGTTTATATTAAAATGGTGTCCTACATTTTCAGCCAGGTGACAAGGGGCACATAACTCTTCTTCTAGTACAGGCCAAGTGAGATTAATTGGTAAACAGTCCTGATGCAAGCTGTTCCATCCAAAAAGGAAGCTATCGTGGTCAAATGTGCTTGCCGGTATTTTGCTTCTTAACACAGAGCTTTCCTAACCACCAGTGCTCCCTGAGAGGCTTTTTTTACCTCTGGTCTTTGTGACTGGCAGTAGCTGCTCTCTGAAGCAGTATAACCTGAGACCAACGGGATGAGGTTTAACACGGTCAAATGCCGGACCCAGCACTTGGGGTACAACAACCCTGAGCAGCTACAGACTAGGAGAAGTCTGGCTGGAAACTGCCTGGAGAAGCACCTGGGGGTGTTGGTTGAACATGAGCCAGCAGTGTGCCCAGGTGGCCAAGAAGGCCAATGGCATCTTGGCTTGGATCAGAAACGGTGTGACCTGCAGGTCCAGGGAGGTTCTTATCCCTCTGGACTCAGCACTGGTGAGACCGCTCCTTGAATCCTGTGTTCAGTTGTGGGCCCCTCAGCACAAGAAGGATGTTGAGGCTCTGGAGCGAGTCCAGAGAAGAGCAACAAAGCTGGTGAAGGGGCTGGAGAACAGGCCTTATGAGGAACGGCTGAGAGAGCTGGGGGCGTTTATCCTGGAGAAGAGGAGGCTGAGGGGAGACCTCATTGCTCTCTCCAAATACCTGAAATGAGGTTTTGGAGAGGAGGGAGCTGGGCTCTTCTCCCAAGGGACAGGACGAGAGGGAATGGCCTCAAGCTCTGATAGGGGAGGTTCAGGCTGGAAATTAGGAAAAAAAATTTTCACAGGAAGGGTCATTGGGCCCTGGAACAGGTTGCCCAGGAAATGGTTGAGTCACCTTCCCTGGAGGTGTTTAAAGGACAGGTGGACAAGGTGCTTGGGGACATGGTTTAGTGGCAGAGAGGAATGGTTGGACTCAATGATCTAAGAGTTCTTTTCCAATCTAGTGATTCTATGGTCCTAAACCCCTACACAGTTATGCTCTGGACACACCAGAGGATCTTGCAAAAGTGCCCAAGTCTCAGTCTACAGATTCATCAGCCTAATGAATGCGTGAAGGCTCTTAGCTTAACTCAAGCTTAATGTTCTTCTAAAGGAAATAGTGAATTTCAAAACAAAAAATAAAAATCATATGCTGGCACTGACAGAAGCATCAGCCAATTTTTACTTTTTTTTATTCTAAAAGAGTTTATAACTTTTTAAATTATGACCACAGGTGAGGAATATCAGTGGCAAAATTAGTGAAAAATTGTAACTAAAGCAAAAAAATAAATATATGCAAGGCTAATACCAGGAGATTTTATAATGTATTTGGCACAGACGATTCAAATAAATCAAAGTAACAATATTTACCTGTCTAGCAACAGCACCTCCTAGCCAGAAAATGAGTTTAAATTTTGGCTAAATGCCTAATAAATGAGTTGTTAGCTTTTGTACTTTAATGCAGTGGCTGTTAAGTAAGCAAGTCAACACATCTCAAATGGAATTCCAATATAAGCAGTAGGATCCACTACAAGACACACACATAAATTGGTAAAAGGAGAAATTAAACATACCTCAAATACCAGCCCCTCAATTTCATACTCATTCAATAATCTTTTCCAGTCCTACTATGTCAAATAACAATCCAATTACGGTTCTTAAGTCTCCATGTACAGCTGCCAAAAATAAATTCCTTAGCAACACTTCCAATGCACTCAGAAAGGTTTCTGCACTGCAGAAGATTTCAGTTTCCAATTTCCACAGTATTTTCAGGTGACACAGTAATGTTTCTCAGATATAAACATGGTTCACCAGCAAGACTTGTATTTACCACATACTGCTGTCTCTAATTTATGGTTGGACTCGATGATCTGATGGGTCCCTTTCAACCTGGTTGTTCTATGATTCTATGATTCTAATTGCTATCTCCAAGAACCTCCTTTATCGTTATACCTGGCATCAACAGGACCAATGTAGGTATTAAAACCAAGTACACACTTCAGTGGCAGCCAACATAAAGGTGCTCTTCTGAATCTAGACATAAGTTTGCCAAAAGAACAGGCTTGGAAACCTGGACTATATGAACAAGTACAATATTGCAGAAGAATCAGGTAATGCTTCTGTGGCATAAAGGTTTTGATCATGTCTTCTCCTTCTCCTTGTAATCTCCATGAGGCTCATTAAAACTCTCCCACTAGTAAAGTAGTGTTACACATCTAACACACTTAAATACATGCAGGTCTTGCACTTACAAGATGAACTGTGACTACGAATTGGTTTTCCTGGATATCCAGGTCAGCATACACCTCAGAAAAGGCTTCTTTAAGTCTAAGTTATCAAGGAAGCATAAAAAGGTGACTAAACTATAGGGAAAAAAACCTTCCAAAAGACAAAACATTCACTTTTGTTCCTTGAGTCAGAACACTTGTTAACGACAGGCTCTGGAGCAAGTCCAGAGAAGAGCAATGAAGCTGATGAAGGGGTTGGAGAACAGGCCTTCTGAGGAACGGCTGAGAGAGCTGGGGGTGTTTAGCCTGGAGAAGAGGAGGCTGAGGGGAGACCTCATTGATCTCTACAACTACCTGAAAGGAGGTTGTAGAGAGGAGGGAGCTGGGCTCTTCTCCCAAGGGACAGGGGACAGGACAAGAGGGAATGGCCTCAAGCTCCACCAGGGGAGGTTTAGGCTGGACATCAGGAAAAAATTTTTCACGGAAAGGGTCATTGGACACTGGCAGAGGCTGCCCAGGGAGGTGGTTGATTCACCTTCCCTGGAGGGGTTTAAGGCATGAGTGGACAAGGTGCTAAGGGACATGGTTTAGTGATTGATGGGAACAGCTGGACTCAATGATCCGGTGGGTCTCTTCCAGCCTGGTTGGTCTATGATTCTATGATTCTCTGACAGCAATGTGTTCAGCAGCCATGATTACTTGGGCTTTATCACTCCGTCTTAATTTATCAATTAAGCACAGCTGGAACATGCATAGATATCTCTGCAAACTTTAGAAGTTTCCCAGAACTGTACAGATATTTGTCATGTGCCTCCTGCGGTAACTCATGCGCAATCATCCGCACAACCATTAAAACACACTGCATAGGAAATGACAGACCCTAAACTGGTAGAGACGTAGAGAAGCCCACTGACTCTTAAATATGTCATCACTCCCTTTGGCATCCAATATGGTAAAAGCATGCAAGCACCAATGGATGAATAACTATTTCAACAGTCATTCACTCAGCAGCACGCGTTTGAAATTTGCTCCCAGCCTCCCCACTATATTCTTGCAGTCCTAATTATGCAGACCACCCTACCCTGAAATTAAACTTTCCCAACTGTTACATCAATATTAAGATTCACATCTAGGAATGATACACCCAGAATGAAGCTAATTAGGTCAAATTTAAAAAAAAAAAAAAGAAACAAAATAATTTCAGAATGATTTGGCTCATCTTTCAAAAGCGATGTCACTCAGCTTTGGATCAGGTTCTGCAGACCATACTTGTGAAGAAATTTTTTTAAGCCACTTCTTTGCACATTCATTGCTGCATCAAGGAAGAGACCAAAGGATCAGAGAGTTCCAAATTCAGGTATTAAGAAATATGTTGGACCCGATGATCCGGTGGGTCTCTTCCAACCTGGTTGTTCTATGATTCTACGATTCTATGAAATGCCTTCCACTTTCCCTATACCACGTACACTTTCAATACAGAAAAAGGAGACCAAAACTTGACAGGACTTAGATTAAAAACTAAAAATTTTCATTTCAAATCACTTCTAGAAGTAGGAACCAGACTTCTGGAAGAAAGTCTTCTGCCACAAATGCAACTGATGACAGACAACTGCCTGATCTATCAAACAAGTTGACCAATGAATCAGAATTTGCTTTTTTGATCCAAAGATCAAAACTGGGCATGAAGGTCACCAGGTGGTCAAACTTTTATGCTCCCTTTCTCATCATAAATCTGCTATTTGTCAGACTTTTCTTCCCATTGCTTCCAGAACGGTAGAGGATAAGATGCAAGGGACTAGCTATTTCTCAGCACACGTCCTTCTACACCCAAGCGATATCCTCTTTTCCTCAGTCTGAGTCTTTTAATGCCTCAGGCCCTTGTTCACCAAGATATGCTACACACAGCCGATGTTTGAAGCTTGTCTCATACTGTCATACCTAGCCTGTGAAAAGATCGTTTGTAATCAGAGGCTATTCTACCTAGCAGGGAAGGTAGAAATACTTTTTAAGTATAACCAAATCTTCTAAGCAACATCCAGCTTTTAGAAGGGAGAAATGTATTTTCCCATTCACTGTAATCCAATTAAACAAGCACTGTCAGAATGAGTTTTCTGTGTATTTCTCTGCATTTACACAAAGCTTTCACTTCATTTTCCAAATTTTCATGACAACAGTGTATTTACTTTGTTGAGGTTCCCTGTTGCCCTGTGCAAAAGTTTTTTCCAGACACCAAAGGTATGTTTGTTCAAAAATATATCCTTGGGTCATAATAAAGATAGCACAGCAAGGACGGAATAAGAAGAGAAGAATTTAGCTCTGAGAAGAGGAGGCTGAGGGGAGGTCTATTGCTCTCTGCAACCATCTGAAAAGAGGTTGTGGAGAGGAGGGAGCTGGGCTCTTCTCCCAAGGGATGGGGGACAGGATGAGAGGGAATGGCCTCAAGCCAGGGACATGGTTCAGTGGTAGATAGGAATGGTTGGACTCTGATGATCCAAGAGGTCTTTCAAACCTAGTGATTCTATAATTCCATGGGTCACTAAGTCACTCCTTCTTGGACTGGTGAATTGGGCCAGGAAGCAACTATCTGGACTATTAGTCAGTAATTCCTCTGACCCATCTCTACTGGAGTCTTCACTGAACCTAACCTAAAAAAGAGGAAGAAATAGCCATCCAACAAAGCTGCCTGGCCAGGACTGAACTCATGTGGTTACCAGGCTCTTAGGCTCCCAACAGGAGATGGACAGACAATTGCATTGTCCTTGGCCTTGAATAGGGAAGAAAAAAAAAAAAAAAAAAAGAGAGAGATAAAAAAACAATCACTCGGGAAAGGTTACTTCCCTATTTCCTCCTAGAACCACAGCTTTCTGCAATAAATTGTCCTTCCTATCGCTGTTAATTTCTCTATTATTTTTTATGTCCTCTCTAAGTTTCTGCGAGGTGTCAGTGCTTTTATCTTACAGAAACATTTCCAAGCGGGTTTGGGTTCTTTTATACAAAAAGGCATACATGTAAGGAATAAAGGTTAGTTAAAATTCTTGTAACTCCAGTTTTCTTTGTGACTCTATTGAGTCATTCATGTTTGAAAACGTGTGTGGATGCTCCTCGCTGGAACACTCTACACAAAGCAGAACAGACTCCATTGCTCATAATAGAGGTCACAACCTTAAAACTCGTGCATTAAAGATAAAATCCTCTTCATCAACGGCTCACGAGACAGCACTGCCTTGGGGTCCAGCCAAAGGCCAGCGAATGAACTCCTGCAGGATCTGTTGGCCACATGCACTCTACATTCAAAGCACATTTCTTTGCCCATGACCCCTCTGACCTAAGAAAAGCAGCAAGTACATAAGAGTAGGAGGGAAACACCCAAGGCAGTGCACTGCACCGCGCTGCACCACACAGCCTAGGACTTCCGCCCATACTTTAAGCTTCTCTATTTTTTTAATTCAAACCCTTCCTTTCAAAGTAGCTGAAGCATGGCTGCATGGAAGTACAGCTTCCATGGTGGAAAGAGGCCCTAAGGACATCTGACTAGTTCACCTACATCAGACCAGCCTGGCAGGGGCTGACAGACATCAGCTTTCCCTTCCACAGCTCCACAGCTCTTTTCCTTCAGCTCTTCTCTGTTTTTTTCCAGTCTTCTTTACACATCTCCTTGTACTTCTTTCCTCCCTCTGCTCCTCTTATTCCTTCACTTTAGCACCATGTGAACTTAATTGCATCCAGCCCACTGCTTTTGCACGGCCCTAAAATAAGACAGAACAAGGCTGTCTGTCTGTACCAGTTATGCTCTTCTGTGTAAAGCAACACATGTGATTGATCTCCTGTCAGCCAACTGTTGTTGCTGATGGCACTTTCCATGCTCGGTGTCCTGGAGCCAGGCAAGTTCCTTTGGCAATAAACGCATCAGTGTTTCCCTGTATGTCCAGATGCCTTCCCCAGTGTGGTTACCAGCACATGGCTGCAGCCGCCCATCTTTATAGGCTTATTCAGCTTTACAAAGGCAGCCAAACTTAGAATGATAGAATCATAGAACAACCAGGTTGGAAGGGACCCAGCAGATCATCGAGTCCAACCATTCCTATCAAACACTAAACCAAGTCCCTCAAGACACCTCCAGGGAAGGTGAATCAACAACCTCCCTGGGTAGCCTATTCCAATGCCCAATGACCCTCTGTGTGAAAAACTTCCTCCTAATCTCCAGCCTAATTCTCCCCTGGTGGAGCTTGAGGCCATTCCCTCTTGTCCTGTCCCTTGTCACTTGGGAGAAGAGCCCAGCTCCCTCCTCTCTACAACCTCCTTTCAGGTAGTTGGAGAGAGTAATGAGGTCTCCTCTCAGCCTCCTCTTCTCCAGGATAAACACCCCCAGTTCTCTCAGCTGCTCCTCATAGGGTCTGTTCTCCAGCCCCTTCACCAGCCTCGTTGCTCTTCTCTGGACTCTCTCCAGAGCCTCAACATCCTTCTTGTGCTGAGGGGCCCACAACTGAACACAGGATTCAAGGAGCAGTCTCACCAGTGCTGAGTGCAGAGGGAGAATCACCTCCCTGGACCTGCTGGTCACACCGTTTCTGATCCAAGCCAGGATGCCATTGGCCTTCTTGGCCACCTGGGCACACTGCTGGCTCATGTTCAGTCGCTGTCGACCAACACCCCCAGGTCCCTCTCCTCCTGGCATTTTTCCAGCCAGGCTTATCCCAGTCTGTAGCTCTGCATAGGGTTGTTGTGCCCCAAGTGCAGAGGCACTTCTCCTGATTCTAGATTCTAGCTTCACTTCTCCTGATTCTAGCTTCAGCTGTACTGACCAAGAGCACAGACACTCCAGGCACGACCAGACTGCATTCTGAGGAAGGCGGAGAATCAGCTCATCAAACAAGCAGGACTGCAGCAGGCTCTGTTTCGGAGACACTGGGAATCTCTGCACCGTGCTACCATTTCTTGATGGCACGTAAGGTTGGAGGCAACGCAAGACCCAAATACATCCTTCCAAACACCTGGAATGGAGTGCCCAAACCTGGCAGAGCCACTGCTGAGTACAGCCAGGAATCCTCATAGCACCCAGGGCCTTCCAGGTGGAGCATTTGCTTATCACCCTCAGCAAGGTGGGGACTGGGAAATGTAGCGGCGAAAATCGCATTTCCCACAATAAAGGGATAAGTCTCAAAGCTGTTTGTCAAGGTGAGGAGGGAGAGGAGAGAACCTCAGCTTTTATTTTCAAGAAATATCCACAGCTTTAAAAATGAAGCCAAATGATACGATATCATTGCTCAGTTGATCATCAGCTCCAATAACTCGTATTTACTTTAAATAAATATATGCACATATCTTAACTGGCAGCCAACTTTACATCTTCCTTTTGAGTGATATTTCTGGTTCAAAGGGTGTTCCTCAGCATAGAAAAAGAAGTGAATTATTTTAAAATAGGATCTATTTGCATACCTATAAATACAGGGAAAAATGGTTTTCCTGATTTAAAGATATATTTACACACACACACACAAAGATTATAATTTTATAAAGTCATTTAAATTATTTGAATTCTGTGAACATCTCTTCAAATGATAAAGAATTTGAATTATCACTATAGAATCTTCTTTTTTGATTCGCATTTAAAGATAGATGATGTCAAAAGCCAGAAACAGCTGAGAAGGTCTGCATCAATTAAAAAAAAAAAGGTAAATTTCCAAGCAACAGAATAAATGCTTCTGAGGGCACTTAAAAAAAAATCCCTCTGAAGATTTCACCCTCCCCACTCCTGCATTCCGAGTCTCCCTCATGCAAGTTTAATTTATGCAGTGATGGATATCCTGAGAGATGGAAGCTGTATTACAGACATGGAGATAAAATAATCTCTCGGTGAGAAGAACCAGTTTAGTCTCAATAACATTATACTCAGCACTGCAGGTAAAATCAATTTCATTAACTTTGCCAGTTAGCATAAATACAACCTTTCTGATTAAAGTACTAGTTTGTCAGAGTATCAGACTCTCCTCATTTGGTAATAATCCAATACAATTTAGTGACAGTTTTCCTGAGTAAGGAAAATGATCTCTTCATATACTCCCTTTCAAGAGAGAGCTGGAGCTCTCTGGCCTAAGTTTTTGCGTTTGTGCCATCTTGTTCCTCCTGAACCAAAAGCTGTATCACATTAAGTTCTTACTCTTCAGTTTTCCAGCAAGGAGACTCCGAGCACCACCATGAAATATGTTGTATTGTGGGGCCTCTCACATGAGACCACAGAAGCTCAGCTCCTGCTCACCAATGATCTGAAATAACCTAATCCTAGAAAATGCTAAATCACTCTGGCAAAGTTCCTGAAGTCCCATTCCTCTCACTATCAGCGCTGAGTTATGAGGTGCGGTATCTTGCCAAAGGCAGACCGTGCTCTCGGGGCATGTTTTCCAGTCCCTTCGCCCTAGTCCTACTGCAGCCTAATTTGTGGCATGTTCCTGAGATGCTTCCAGGGAACTCTGAGGTGCAAAGGACGGAAGAATTGCAAGGCTCAATCCATCTTTTGGCAAATACAGTGGAAAAAGCCTGCATGGTCTTTGCAAAAATAGGACTGGTTTTCTGGAAACCATAAAACATTTGTGTCTGATAGACTCGCAGATTTCGGCCTTGCAGTTCAAAAACATTGTTTTGCAATAATTCAGCAAATAGTCCTTCACCACAACTATCCTGAAAGTACTCAGTGAAGGGGCTGGAAAACAGGTCTGATGAGGAACGTCTGAGATTGCTGGGGGTGTTTAGCCTAGAGAAGAGGAGGCTGAGGGGAGACCTCATTGCTCTCTCCAACTACCTGAAAGGAGGTTATAGAGAGGAGGGAGCTGGGCTCTTCTCCCAAGGGACAGGGGACAGGACGAGAGGGAATGGCCTCAAGCTCCACCAGGGGAGATTTAGGCTAGAGATTAGGGGGAAGTTTTTCACAGAAAGGGTCATTGGGCACTAGAACAGGCTGCCCAGGGAGGGGGTTGATTCACCTTCCCTGGAGGTGTTTAAGGGATGGGTGGACAAGGTGCTGAGGGACATGGTTTAGTGTTTGATAGGAATGGTTGGACTCGATGATCCGGTGGGTCTCTTCCAACCTGGTGATTCTATGATTCTATTTGATTTTTATCTAAGCCCACCAGCTTCTACTAAAATCTACAGATTCTTACTCCTTGTAAGATGCACTCTGCACTCAATACAGAAATGCACCAAGATCTTTTCCTATGGAAGGACTCAGCTGGGCCTCAGCTTGCAAAAGTCTTTGTACTTGAAGGAGAAACTGTGTCTTTTTGAAACAAAACACACTGCTGCTTCTACTAACTGTACCAAGAGAAGATTCACAGAGCTCTGCCCCAAGGAGAAAATACAAGGGAGAATTAATGCAGATGGCAACAATCAATCTCCTCGCTCAATGAGCTACCAAAAAAGTCCTTAGAGATAGCAGCAATAAGGGCAAAGCAAGGCTCCACACAGATCAATGTGTGCACATATACTTGTGTGTGTGTATATACATAAAATAAATCTCTTGTTTTTACACTCTTTGTTCAACTACATTATCAAAAAGAGGTTTTAAATACAAGCTTATGGGACTACTAAAGAGGTGAATTTATGAATGTATTCCTAACAAAACACACTCTGGAAAGCTTTAATCTATGAATTGTGACAACCTTGGACAAAATGGATTTTTAATAGAATATAATGTAAACTGCCTGAAACACTGTGATAAGGAATTTTTTTTAAGTAATGCACGGACAAGGCATGATGCACTCTGCATGAAAGGAGGAAAGGTCTTAATTTAAAGCATTTTAATGAACACTCAATTTGCGTAGGAAAATGTGAGAAATGGAGATCAAAACCTCACGATAATGATAACACTGCGGAGGGGAGAAGGAGAAAGATTAGAAAAGTAAGCAAATTTGAAAAGGCTCCAGCCGATAACACTGGTTAAAAGGAATGCAGACTGGATTACGACCACGTCAGTCCAAAGCCACTGTTCTCCTTGCAGGCAAGGTCTGTCGGTGGCTCTTATCAGAGTTGCACACGGGGAAGAAAGAGCAACCCAAGTGCAAAGCTGTGGAGAACAGACCTCTCCCTGAGCTAAGGGCAACGGGGATGATCAGAGATTTCACCAAATGCAGTTGTGACCCACTGGAGTTTCTCACTTCCACTGAACCTCACGGAGCTGTGTCAGCCCAGCAGGCTTGTGGGGCTGTCAGGGCTTTCCTCCCACTTGTGAAGCCTCAGGGAGGTTGCAAAACTGTAGTAAACTCAGCCATCTCTTCCTCAGAGAAAACTCGTGGGCTCAGAAGCTCAGTCCCAATTTACCCATTTCTCTACTACCAGCTTAATGCCAGGCAAGTCAGCAGAACTGAAATTAATTCCAAACCGAAAGAACTGTCTCCCCCGAGGTAGATACGATTCTGTTTACTAATAGCTTCTGCTCTGCAATGAAAGAGGTTGATCTCTCACTCTCATTCATGCATAAACTGCCTTTAATGAAGCTCCTTGAATTACTAAAAGGAGGAACAGATGAATCCAGTCTAGTGACAGTTTTGCCACACTGACCTTAACAGAAGCAAGTTCATGTCTCTGCTCATTTAAACGGAGCAGCAGAACCCCTGCATAAACACTTAACATTCTTCAAAAGAAACAAGAGGACCACCATTATGACTAAAAAGGCAAATTAAAGTAAAGATCAAAGTCAAATATTTACTCTAAGCACTACAATATTTGCAAATCTGGAAACGATCTTTCAGCAGTTTCTATTTGCATACTTTAATTAATCCAAAAATATTAAACTAATCTCACAAAGGAAAGGGTCAAAGTATTAATTAACTTGAGATTCGTTGCTTTTGTGCAATTTAACAGTTCAACACAAAGTAAAAATCAGTTTTAATAAAACCTAAGTTACTGTGACAGGTATAATTTCATGGCTTAGTGAAACCACATACAAGGCAATAAGTTTCAATGTTCATCCCAATTTTTTATGAGTTTAAAAATAGAGAGATTCCTCTGTAACACCAAATTACCTTAAGTTTTCCTTTAACCTCAGCGTTTCCCTTTCAAATTGATGGCTTTCCACCTTGCCCTGATCAGAACAGAGGTCACAGTTGTTTTAGCGAGAAAACGTGACTTGAGCATTCAGCAGCGAGCAGACACTGCACAGCCACCCACATTAGCTCATTCAGGTTGAGATTCCACTGCTGGAGCCATCGTGTGGCATCACACACCTCCAGTATGAGGGCGACAGTTCCCCTTGGAACCATCCTGTCTGCTGGCTGGGCTCTCTCTTTCCACCAATGGCACTCACTGGCTTCTTCAAGTTGTTTAAGGCACGGGTGGATGAGGTCTTGAGGGTCTTGGTTTAGTGTTTGATAGGAATGGATGGACTAGAAGACCCGATGGGTCCCTTCCAACCTGGTTGTTCTATGATTCTGTGATTCAAGAGCTTTGGAGGACATGGGAAATCTTCCCAAAAGACAAAGGATTTCGAGACAGCACCAAATCCAACCGCCTGAGCTCTGTTTTTTCAGCACAGTAGCCCACAAAACCCCAGCAAAATAATGATGGAAGGCGGCTAGAAATTACCACATCACAACCTCAGACTTGCAACTTTGACAAATGCGCTTAGGGGACTTCCCTCCTCTCGCCTTTTTGTTTTTTACGGGAAGCGCATGAAACAGCTAATGAACTGAGAGCTTTGCCTCCCCTCACTTCACGCGTTTACAATGCAAATGTCTGCGTCCCACTCACTCACCTCCACTCTCTGCATTTTTACTGGAGAGAAAGAGGCACTTTTCACTTGCTATTCAGCAGGCGTGTTTTACACACCCAAGAGGACTCTCACCTTAACAGTGCCTATCTATCCCTGTTACCAAAAGCAAACCCAGGGATAAATAGTTTTCACCTCACTGCTGGTGTTGCAGGTACCCAGAGTTAGATGGGATTCATTTGTTCCTCAAATGAACAGAGGTTCAGAGTTCTGTTCAGACCTCAAATGAACATGAGCTTCAGAAACTGAACACAGTAGAAACTCTTAAGATTTTTCCAAAACTCTGGCAACAATCTTCCTAGATCTAAACAATTACTAACAACCATTTTTTTCTCCCTCACAGTGGCTTTCAGAAAAAGATAGATGAAAAAGACTCCCCAAATAAAATTTTTTACACAAAGTTTTATGATTTTCTAATTATGAGACAATTTCAGGCTAAATTTATGCACAGTGTACTTTAAGAGTAGAGTAACTGCATGATAATGGAGAGAAATTGCTTGTATTGTAAAATGCATAATTCTGACTAACAACATAAATTCCTCATTATCTTTGATATCGCTTGTGGGAATATTACCATAACAAACATGCACAGTATTCATGAGAGAGTTCATAGACTCTCATAGGTGTTTTGCAGAATAATGAATAACACTTAATAGACTTTACTTTCATAGCTTTTCAAATAAAGAAGACAGCATGGCCCTATATTGCTCTCAATTATTCTTTATATTTTTTTTATTTTAATCTATTTCTTCTTCTCGGGTGTCTGGCAACAGGAATTCTCCTATGGCCATGAAGGTGCACGAAAAGCAAACGTGAGCCAGGACTAGTTGGATGGCTCCAGTTTAATTAGATCGTCTACTTCCGAAGCTCAGAAGTAAAACAAAAGGAAAAAAGCTCTCATCAGATCACCTACAGCTTTGCCAAGGAGGCCAAGGAGGAAAACACATTAAAAGGGCAATCTGACTCATCAAATTAGCTATTGTATGTCTCTCATAGCATTTTAGCAAAGGTTAATATGGAACCAGCACTTGGTGGCTTACCTGCTCTCAGCAGTGGGGTCGTTGTGCACACACGTGACTGTGGCAGTGCTCCTCGCGCTGTCCGTCTCCTCTTGAACCCCCCACTGATCCGCATCACTCACTCTGATGTCCAAGATCTTCACACCCGGCGCTGTCCTAATTCTGTTGGGGAACAACAGGGGTTGCTTTAGATATTGGTTTCCTACAAATAAATCCAGAGAGCTAAACACGGAAGATGAAAGGAAATATTCCCTCTTCCATCAGCAACAGGCTGGTACATTGCAACTGTAAGTCGCTCTGCTTTAAAAATATAAAACAGGTCTGATCATTTAAAAGAGATGAAGTATGAGTTTCATTATGTGCAAAGCCAGTTAATTTTCAGCCTGAACAATGTGGAGAGAATAAGAATGCTTTCTGCTTCAGTGGTACCAGTTTGATATAAATGAAACAGATGCGACTAAGCATACGTTGATTTAATTTGTTGTGTCTGTCCTGCAGTCTAAAATGGAGACTCGGAGCTCTGTAATATGAAATACATCCTCCTGCTTGCAAACCTTGGGGACCAAGGTGCCTTTTAATATTAGGGCAACCTGCATGGAAAATAAAAATATGTTCCACTGCTCAAAGACAATAATGCAAGGGCAGAGAGAAGGAATACGTTACCCGAGAACCAGGACTGAGGGATGAAAATAATTATGCCATTGTACTGGGATCTATCAAACTGGGCATGTCAAACTCTGGCTGCTGAAAATAATATCATGCTGGCATGGCACACCTTGGTTTCCTAAACATGGATAGAGTTTGAAAGCAGTTCAGTATCATAGAATCACAGAATCATAGAATCACCAGGTTGGAAGAGATCCACCGGATCATCGAGTCCAACCATTCCTATCAAACACTAAACCATGTCCCTCAGCACCTCGTCCACCTGTCCCTTAAACACCTCCAGGGAAGGTGAATCAACACCCTCCCTGGGCAGCCTGTTCTAGTGCCCAATGACCCTTTCTGTGAAAAACGTCCTCCTAATGTCTAGCCTAAAATAAAGCTACCAGTAGCTGGTAAACTTTTGGATTTATATAAACAAAAAAACTGGGAAAAAAAAGTACATGCTCCATGCTTCCACAGGGCTCAGCATTAAGAACAGATTGCCAGGGAATAAGGAAAAAACCTGTTTTTAATAGCAGGGACTTCACTCGTGCAGCTTGACTCCTGAAACGAGCCTGGGGTTTCAACAGGACTGCTGCAAATATGCCTGGAGAACAATTAGGCAGAAAGCAACTGCTGCAGCACCACATTTGCCACTACTGCGACTTAATTAATTAAAAGCAAAGCCAAGAGGGACCTCTTGGTTGTATGGCGGAAGGAAACAGCACTGCTGAGATTTGAAGCATTACTTAACAGTGAATTGTGATGGGTTTGACCCAGTGCCTCATGGCCAGTTGGTGCTCACATCACACTACGAAGAATTTCCTTTTAAGTTCTAACTGAGATCATGGGTTTGGATCAAAGCAACTTCAGGGCTCAATGGGTGGTCTTCTCCTCTGAGAAGGAATTAATTCATCCTGCTTTTACAATATCCTTCTTTTTGCCTGTAAGGTTTTACTTATTTGATGGGCCAAATTCATGCCTGGCATAACCAATCCGATAAAAAAATCTTTTCTATAAGGAGAGAATTTTACTTGATACCTCTCTAATAGTCTCTGTGTTTCTCTACAGACAGTCATATCTGCAAACAATATGCCTCAAAGCTTATGTGCCCCTTTCCTATCATCTCTTCAGTTTTCAGAGGACCATTCATTTATTCTGTAGTAATGACACTGTACCAAATCATTCCTGCAAGACACCTACATGGCTTCATTTCAGACTGATTTGTCATTTACATGAGATAGAGAATTAAGCCTTCAGCAATGGATTCAGTATTTTTTTTTGTTGTTAGATTTAGACAACTACTCTTGAAAAAAAAAATCATTAGGGCCAAAATATATAACAAATTTCCCTATCCACCACCTCCTCAATTTCCCACGTTTTTTTCCTTGACAACATCTCTGGAAACCTCTAACATGTCTTCCCACCCAAGATGAAGACTTGGTTAATTAAAGGTTAATTGAAGGGCAGGAGATAGGAGGGAAGCACAGGACAGTTGGATTTCAGCCATGATTTCAGGATTCACCAACCTTTTTCCATCTGTCAGAAGCTTGTTATGTCCTCCTACACAGCTTTTGCACTACGTATATCTTCACTCCGCAGCATTTACTTTTATCTACTCCGATCCAAATCTCTCCCTGCAGTTTGCCCCAGAGAGAGCAAAAAGCAACACGGCACAATTCCCTGCCACGTCTGAGCAGGCTTTAGCCGTGTACAACCCCCATCCTGCTCCTCTTCACAGCTGGAGAGCAGTGGTCCCCACACAGCACAGGGCTAAGAATGCCAGAACCTCGAATGCCAGGTCCTGCACTTGGGGCACAACAACCCTATGCAGAGTTACAGACTGGGAGAAGTCTGTCTAGAAAGCTCCCAGGAGGAGAAGGACCAGGGGTGTTGGTTGACAGTCGACTGAACATGAGCCAGCAGTGTGCCCAGGTGGCCAAGAAGGCCAATGGCATCCTGGCTTGGATCAGAAATGGTGTGACCAGCAGGTCCAGGGAGGTGATTCTCCCTCTGCACTCGGCACTGGTGAGGCCGCTCCTTGAATCCTGTGTTCAGTTGTGGGCCCCTCAGCACAAGAAGGATGCTGAGGCCCTGGAGTGATGAAGAGCAATGAAGCTGGTGAAGGGGCTGGAGAACAGGCCTTATGAGGAGCGGTTGAGAGAGCTGGGGGTGTTCATCCTGGAGAAGAAGAGGCTGAGAGGAGACCTCATTGCTCTCTCCAAGTACCTGAAAGAAGGTTGTGGAGAGGAAGGAGCTGGCCTCTTGGGCTCCCAAGTGACAGAGGACAGGACGAGATGTAATGGCCTCAAGCTCCGCCAGGCGAGGTTTAGGCTGGAGATTAGGAAAAAGTTTTTCATGGAAAGGGTCATTGGGCATTGGAACAGGTTGTCCAGGGAGGTGGTTGATTCACCTTCCCTGGAGGTATTTAAGGCACAGGTAGACGAGGTGCTGAGGGACATGGTTTAGTGTTTGATAGGAATGGTTGGACTCAATGATCCGGTGGGTCTCTTCCAACCTGGTTGTTCTGTGATTCTATGATTCTAAGAATATCCACAGCTATTTACATGCCTGGTTGTTCCTGACTCTCCAGACACGCTGCACCCCAAAATGCTGGCTTCTGTCTTGCACCAGCCCCTCAGCTGTGCTCCCTCCCTCAGTCAGGGAACTTTGCTGTTTCTTCTCTTGTGCCTGAATGCTTTTTGCCTGTCTGGACAGCAGATGAGACTCTCCCAGTGCCTGACCTGTTGACTCACCACTTGGTTTCTCCTTCGGGGCACTGTCCCTTAACAGGAGGCCTCCTGGTCTTGGCAATGCTGTCTTGTTGACTGTGCTTATGCTTTCGCTTGCTGCATATCTACTGTCTTGCTCAGTTAGCATCAAGTGAACATCACATACTCTGCTCCCCAGCTACATTTTCCAAAAATGGCTCAGAACGCTGCATTTTAAAGAAAATTTCCAGTCTAATCCCCTGCAATGCATCTGCTCTGGTGGGCTGAGACAAGATGTCATTCTGCATTTTTGGATATCAGTAGAGCCAGGAAGGTTGAAAGAAGAAGAAACTGAATTCAGCTTCTCACTTAGGAAAAGTCAAGAAATTCAAATTAAACCAGCCTACATATGGGAAATTGGAGCCTACTATTCTTCAGATAATTGATTCATATCTTGAAACCTGCCCCCGAACTCAGGCACAAAAAAAAATTGTTCCAAGAGTTGGGGACTGAGGCTTTGAAAAAGAATAAGAAACTCCTACTAGAGCTGACATTAACTGGAGAAATAGTGAGCGGCTAGTGTGAGCCCAGGGGCTGGGTTTATTGCCCTGCTGTGTGCAAGGCTTCAATTATAAGCCTGGGTGGACCATTTAGTGTTCTTATACCTCCCTTCTCCACTTATAAAATACTGGGAAGAGTTGCTCTTCAAACTCCCATGCAGTCAATAAGGAAAAATAGAATTGCTTGAGAAAAATCTGATGTCCCTTAAATTTACCACCTGACAAAAAAATGTGTCATAGAATCATAGAATCACCAGGTTGGAAGAGACCCATTGGATCATTGAGTCCAACCATTCCTATCAAATAGGAATGTGTCATCTCTGGACTTGAAGTAACTGTTACCACTAAGATAGCTTCATTGCATTTTTTTAGTAAAATAATTATAAAATTATTTTAAGGGGAGAAAAAAGAAACAAAACATGAGAGCCAATTGGAAATTCGGCAAAACTGACACGTCACTTCCAATAAATATTTCCTTTCTGAAAAAAAGTAGAAATTTCAGACCAAAACCTGCCCTGTTACAAAGTGTTTGCCCATCTTTAAAGCATTTTGTTAGGAATGGTTGGACTCGATGATCTGGTAGGTCTCTTCCAGCCTGGTGATTCTATGATTCTATTCTATGATTCATTACAACTTATGTGGCATTTCAATAATGCAGCTAAGTTAGATGTAAACGAGACAGGGAAATAGTGAATGAGCTCACCAGAAACTAGCTTGCAACAGGGCTCCCACGTCACAGCTCACACCCACAGCCTCTATCACAAACCAGATGATCGCTGTTTATCTATGATACTCTCTTTAGGGGCACAGAAGGTCCAACAGAAATGTGACACCCTCAAACGCTGCCTTTGAAGACACTTCTCCCACAAGAGGAGGTATCCAGGTGGGGTTGGAGATGTGTCCAAGCTGTCCAGAACAGGGAATCAATGAAGCAACTGCTTCACCAATGGGTTTAGCTCTCTTCTCCAGCTATAAAAGCCAGA
This sequence comes from Coccyzus lansbergi, assembly GCA_033558105.1. Classification (NCBI taxonomy): domain Eukaryota; kingdom Metazoa; phylum Chordata; class Aves; order Cuculiformes; family Coccyzidae; genus Coccyzus; species Coccyzus lansbergi. The sequence continues at coordinate 248,251 of JAUMJK010000633.1, read as the reverse complement.
TAGAGGAAGCTGCTTTCAATTTGGACTGCAGAATGCATTTGGTATCCCTGGTAGTGGTTTTCTCCCCCCTGAACAGTGTGTCCTCCATTTACTGTGGAATGTAAAGATGGAAACATGATAGGCTGAAGGAGAGGGCAAGCAGAAGCGTCTCCAGCCTGCCAACTTGCAACAACCAGAAACTATTTTAAAATGCCATCCCAACCTTAAATGTATGCGACCCCATCACTTCGGCTGCTCTAAACCTCTTCTCTCAGTTATTACAGCAGAAGGAAAGAAGGTACAAGTAATCACCAGGGCTGGAAAGTAACTTAAGGGCTGCAAGAGGGATTTAAGCAGCCGAGCACTTAGAGGAAGTGGTGCAGGGACTTCCAATGCCTCCCAGTCAATTAAGTGCAAAATCTGAAAGGGAAATGCTTGCTTGCAACGCACCCCCAGCAACACTTTCAGCAGCAGTAATTGGGAAGCAAAATCTTGGCAAAAGCAACTTTAAAATGGAAACAGAAGGAAAAGATACTTAGGAAATAAAACAGGAGTGTGCTCAGAGCAGATGGAAAATGCCCAAAATGATGAGAAAAGAGACTTTTTCAAAGCTATTTTCGAAATCCTCCTAACTCCCCTCCCTGCCCCATTATGGGGGAAAACATGATCTGAGCTAAATTCACTCTCAATGACGTACTAATAATAACAGTTTTGATACTAAATTTCATTTGTAATTTCCAGCCATTTCTGTATTCAGCCTTTCAAAGAGCATTTTTAGCCCAATTAAAAATAAAATCATTATCCTTCCTCTACAGGAAATCCAAGCTGCAGGCCAGTTTAGTTAACTTGCCTAAAATTATACTGTTTCTGCAGAGCCAGAATGAGGGTTGATACATCCTGATTCCCAAGCTTACACTTCAGCCAGACACACCTACCCGACTTTAAGACCAACACAGAGCACAGCTGAGTAATTCCAAGCCCTTACAGAACATTTTCCGTATTTGAAGAATTGCACAAACAGCAAGCAATTAGTTCTGAATGAGGCCCCTGGGGAGTTTCTAGTTAAAATATATGTGTTTTAAGATACATTAAGCCAAGCACTATAAATTAAAATAATCACTGAAATCAGACATAACATCTGGGGAATTTGGGGGTGTGGGTGGGGTAGGCAGAGTTTCTCGATAAGAAGGAATAGAAGCATCCTTGCATGGAAGGAGGATGCAAGTGGAGTTGCTGGAAGATACGAGGAGAAAAGGGCATGTGATTCATAGTTTCCACATCCTAGTATATTCCATTGCATTCGGGAGGGAGGCACAGACAGTCAGGAGTTCATTGGCATGAGCATATGAAAGGAAAACCATCGGGAAGCATTGTTATAGCAGATGGAGGGTTGAGGTGGGACCAGACCTCCCTCCAAGAGAGGCACCATCCCTCTCTCATGTCTTCCTAAGCTTTCTGAGTCAGATTCTGTATGTATAATCCAGAAATATGAGGAAAAGGAAAAAAATTACTGTGTTCAGTTGTGGGCCCCTCACCACAAGAAGGATGTTGAGGCTCTGGAGCGAGTCCAGAGAAGAGCAACGAAGCTGGTGAAGGGGCTGGAGAACAGGTCTTATGAGGAATGGCTGAGAGACCTGGGAGTATTTATCCTGGAGAAGAGGAGGCTGAGAGGAGACCTCATTACTCTCTACAACTACCTGAAAGGAGGTTGTGGAGAGGAAGGAGCTGGCCTCTTGGGCTCCCAAGTGACAGGGGACAGGGTGAGACATAATGGCCTCAAGCTCCACCAGGGGAGATTTAGATTGGAGATTAGGAGGAAGTTTTTCACATAGAGGGTCATTGGGCATTGGAACAGGCTGCCCAGGGAAGTGGTTGAGTTACCTTCCCTGGAGGTGTTTAAGGTACAGGTAGATGAGGTGCTGAGGGACATGGTTTAGTGTTTGATAGGAATGGTTGGACTCAGATGATCCGATGGGTCCCTTCCAACCTGGTTGTTCTATGATTCTATAAAAAGAGGTGATGCAAAGTCATCCAGAATATACATGGCAGAACAAGAAACTACACCTTTTCCTGTCTTTACCCACTCAGCATTCCTGCTTCTACTGTAGAACCACTAACACCAGACCACGTGCCCTGCAACAGCCGTGCAAGACCAGTCTGTGTGCAGATAGTCTCTCTGCTGCTGTGGGTTTGCCATTTGTGCGTGGTGAGAGTGCCCCACCTAGCAGGTAATCATCCTGCACACCCTCACCTCTTATGGAAGTCAGATTTACAGCGTCTCAGGAGATCACGTCCTAAATCTTCACAAGCTAAACAAGTGCTTCACTCCTAAAGTATTTTTCCAAGAATTTCACTTCCTTGTTCTTTTGCATTTTAAAAGACTTGCCAGAGATTTGTGTTCAAACTACTTCCCCCCCAATTTCTCCTTCAAATAGCAACACCAGGTCGGCTGTGTTTGTTTCTGCAATTCCATATTGTCGCTATAAGTAAAGCTATTTTTCTAAGTATGCAAAATACACAAAGATCCTGCCCTTCTCAAGAGGTCAGAAGTGTAGAAGCACAAATAATATGCTGCTTTACTGTAAAGTAAAACAGGCAGCCTGCAAAGTCCTGCGGAGAGATGTAGCTAAGCTGGTGAAGGAGTTGGAGAACAGGACTTATGAGGAACGTTGGGCTGAGAGAGCTGGGAGTGTTTAGCCTGGAGAAGAGGAGGCTGAGGGGAGACCTCATTGCTCTCTCCAACTACCTGAAAGGAGGTTGTGGAGAGGAGGGAGCTGGGCTCTTCTCCCAAGGGACAGGGGACAGGACAAGAGGGAATGGCCTCAAGCTCCGCCAGGGGAGGTTTAGGCTGGACATTAGGAAAGAAAATTTCACAGAAAGGGTCATTGGGCACTGGCAAAAGCTGCCCAGGGAGGTGGTGAATTCACCTTCCCTGGAGGTATTTAAGGTGTGGGTGGACAAGGTCCTGAGGGACATGATTTAGTGTTTGATGGGAATGGTTGGACTCAATGATCTGCTGGGTCTCTTCCAACCTAGTTGTTCTATGATTCTATATAGTAGGCAGAGGGCAATGTGGAACAGAGGGCGACTGCGATGCACCAAAGAAACAGAAACCCTAAAGAAACAGAAAGCCCAAGAAAAGGGGTTTGAGAAATTGTACTGGCAGGTAAAAACTCAACCTGACCCCAGTATAAACGCCATAGTAACCAGTGAAACAAGGTGGGAACTCATGATGGATCAAAATAAAGAGGATGCTTGTGCTGGGCAACAAAGACAGCTCAATACTTAGAGAGGCAGCAACTTGCAGTCAATTGGAATTTTACTTAAGATTCAATCACTCCGGTGACTGCCCTCTCATTGCAAGTACAATGCATAATTGGCCCAAATTTGTTTTCATAACGAGACACGGATCTGCTGGGCTCTGCTTGCCTGGGCTCCATTTCCCCCCAAAACACCTCCCCACTGTAGGGCCAAAGCTTCTTCAGCTGCCACTTACCCCTCTCTGCAGCTCGTGACTTCAACACTTTCTCCGCTTTACACTGTATCAGGAAACGTGCTGCTTCCTTGGGTATATCTCAATTTCTTTCTGTCTCTGTTATTTTTATACAACCCTTTGCAGCTGTCTATTTAACCCTGCCAAGCATGCGGGGATGCAGCTTCTATAAAATCAGTTATTACTGTCGTATATCAGAATATCCCCATCCAGCGGTCACTGAAGGAAGAAAGTCAATGCAATGGGTAGGACAAAGCAGACAAAACAGGTACAGCGACCAGTGCCATGTAAGGCAGGAATAAAGCTGCTCGATAGTGATTTAGTGTTTGATAGGAATAGTTGTTTGATAGGAATAGTGTTTGATAGGAATAGTGATTAGTGTTTGATAGGAATGGTTGGACTCGATGATCCAGTGGGTCTCTTCCAACCTGGTGATTCTATGATTCTATGAACAGACATCATGGCTGATAAGATAAACCCCAGAAACACAGAAAACCCTTTGAAATCATGAGGGGGATCAACGCTAAAAATTCAGAATGAGATAACCACCATTCTACTACCCCAAAAGGTGAAGCTTTCTACCTGTTTTTTTTAGTACATCAAATGTCTCAAAATGTGCTAAGCATCAAGCTCACTAGCATATTGGATTTTGAATAATGAAAAGAGTAAACAGGATTTTAATTTGGATTCTGACAGTGAAGTGCTTTCCACGTGATGAATTAACTATTAGGGAAGACAAATTAACACAACCAACCCTTGAGTATGATGGCTTATGATTTTGAGGAAGCTTTTGCAGAAGCACGATCAAAATAAGGCAGGATAAGAAGTAGTGTGGGGAGTATTTCATGAAAAATCCTCCTTTTTCCTTTTCATCAAACTGCCCAAAAAGTGCAGCAGATTTTCTCAAGAATCCCCCATTTTTCCAAAGAACATCCAAGTTGATCCCCAGGTGGTCCACTGGAGACTGATGAATTTTCTAGCGACTGTTTAATATTGAAAAGTTACATTTCCCATCTGCCAAGCAAGGTCAGAAAAAGACAGGTCAGCCATTCTGAATTTTTTTGAAAGAAAATTTGGTCGCAGATACATTTTCTGAATAGAAAACTATGCTCATAAAATCAACAAAGAGTATGTGAAGGTCTTCAGAGCAGTCTAACATCATCCTATTTTTCCATATCCAACGGAGATTTCCCATTTTTTGTCATTTTTTTTAAAGGGGATAAGACATCTTAAGGTTTCGTCTTTGTATTTCAGCAGAAATCCCATTTTTCAGTCTGCCCTCTCTCTCACTCAGGTAAGTGAACGGAGCTTAGAAAAAGAACAGAAAGACATCTTAATTGGCTTGAAATTAAAGCTATTAATTTTTATTCTTATTTATTCCTGTCACAAACCAGACCTGTTTATCTGGATTTTCAACACTGCCATGGAAACCTGAGAGGTTCTGAAGTCTTTATGTAGTATGAGATGAAAACACCATCTCCCACAGCGAAGACTGTTTTCTTTGAAATATGTCAACAGTGGAATTTTGTCCCTCTAGGAGGAAAAGGGTTGCCAGGCACTGGGGCAGGAGACATCAGGTCCAATTCTATCCAGTCAAGATATTTTATTAACCATTTAACTGTCTGGGCAACTTCAAAATGGGAACGAGGACATTTACTCATCTTTGCTGAGAAATTGAACCAAGAAGAAAAAAGAAAAATCAAACTATTTATATAAAGAAACTGCTTTTGTAAACCTTTTGTAAACCTTTAAAACCTTTACAAATACTACATTTCAACACATATTGGCATTTCCAAGTACGTGTTTAAAGCTGCAGGTCAAAGAGTTCTGTAGCGATTGGCATTTCCTTAATAAAATTAAAAGCCAACATTTATTTGAGTCGACCTGAAAACATTGTCGTGACTTTGACATACAGATTATTTTAATTATAGCATAAGCAAATGTGGCTCTAGATTGTGTTGAAAGCTCTTAAATTCCTATAAATTCTTCACACTAACAGAACGGTTGATGTTTGCACTGCCAGCCCTGGCACACCACGAGCACAGCGATTCCCACAACACCAGCACGGGAAACCCGAGCAGGTCCTCTGCCCTTTGCCTGCCTGAAGGGCAGGAAATATTGCTCGTAATCTGTGAATAAATACATGATTCTTAAAATTCATTTGACACTTTCAAAGTATGAAGTAAACATGAACTAACCGCCATTACTATTGATCAAAAGGAGACAGCAGGTCTTTTTCCAACTCTAAATGATCCTCATGCTACCAAACAACTCATAACATCCCGTTCTCATTAGGATGCACAACCAGCTTGCACCTCTGCCTCCCCTGAAAAAGGAGAGACATTTTCCTTTATTCCACTGCCTCCGTTCAGTTAACACAACTGATGTGTTGATCATTATTCAAAGAGCTCAAGAGTGCCTGCTGTCACACGCCCTTAGACATCTCCGAGAATTGAAGTATGTGCCCTCTTTTCTCCAACACAACAATCTGTGGTGTACCTTCTCCGTAGAGAGGAAAGGTAAAATGCTGGAGTGGTTTTCTTGTAACACGTATCTACAGAACAAAAATCAAAGCCCTCTCGGTCTCTTCAACCTTTCTGTGAAAGATCTAAAACACTCAGACTATGTCCTTTACCTTGAAACCAATGCAATGCTATAAAAGATGAAACTCTTCCTTAAAGCCTAGGAGTACAGGAGAAAACGCATTACCAAGTCTGAAGGTGTCTGAAGCATTTGAACTTGGAAAATCTTGCAATCATGCAGAAACATAGCTTTGAAAACTATAATGAAAAAATCAAAGTAAGTCAGAGGTTTCCTCCTGGAAAGACAAAGATGCTCACAGGTTTCCTTTTACTGAGAGGCTCCTTTCAGAAATCAACACTGCAGAAATGTTTGCAGCCTGAATAGAGTTCAGGCCTCCTGAGAGACAAAGAATTTTTATAAAGTGGTCATTTTTCTACCTCTAGTAGTAAAAAAATAACTCTGAAGGTCAGGGTTTCTGGAAGAATATAAACAACAACAAAGTAAAAACTTTCCATCCTTCTCCCTGCGAAGCTAGATAATGAGCTCCATAGCATCATCTTGATCAACAATGGAGGGGGTTACAGCATTTAAAATAGTCCATCACTGGGGCCAAATTTGCTCACTATACAGAAGACTCATACATTTCCCATAAGGAAAAAGTTTATTAAATAAATAAATCATAGAATCATAGAACAACCAGGTTGGAAGAGACCCACGAGATCATCGCGTCCAACCATTCCTATCAAATGTCCCTCATGCACCTCATCCACCTGTGACTTAAAAACCTCCAGGGAAGGTGAACGAACCACCTCCCTGGGTAGCCTTTGCCAGTGCTGAATGACCCTTTCTGTGAAATTTTTTTTCCTGATGTCCAGCCTGACCCTCCCCTGATGGAGCTTGAGGTCATTCCCTCTCATCCTGTGCCCTGTCACTTGGGAGAAGACACCATCACCCTCCTCTCTATAACCACCTTTCAGATAGTTAAATTCAGACTAACAGAATTAATTATCATTTACCAGGTATCAGTAAATATGAGTTGGGACAAAAACAACTTTCCTGGGTTGCTGCTGACTACTGGAGTCAATACTGGGGTTTGTTGTATTTGTCAGACTGTTTGTGGTACAAACCCTCACTCAGGGCAAGTCGTGACTGCAGATCCCCTGACTGGCACATGCCCAGAAGAGGTCAGTGGTAGCCAATCTGTGGTCAGTCTTGAAACAGCATGTATAGAATCATAGAATCACCAGGTTGGAAGAGACCCACCGGATCATCGAGTCCAACCATAGCCTAGTCCAAAGCAGTACACAGCAGGGGCAGTAGGTCAATGAGGTCACACCTTGCCTTTCACACAGCTAGTGAACTTCTTTCAATGGTTTAAAAGGTACAAGGGAGGAGACCAGCAGTGAGGTTGATGGCCAACAACATGCTGACATGTCTCCTCCTGTTAGGATTAAAAGCAAGAGGGCACTCAGTAACAGTCATCTTTACCTAAAAGGTTGCTTAAAATTGCACCCGTAAAAAAATAAACGAAGAAAAAAAAGAGAACATTATAAAGAGCAGATTTTTGAAATGTGCAAACCTCTCTAACTTCTGAAACCAGTCCAAACTCTTGGCACATCCAACAATTGTTTAACAGCATGAAAGGGCAGCCTGATCTAGTGGGATATCCCTGCCCATCACAGGGGGATTTGGAACTGGATCTTTAAGGTCCCTTCCAACCCAAACTATTCTATGACTCTACAAAATGTTCTTTAAGGGATCTATCATACTCTCTTCCGTGCATAAAAAAGCAGCACCGAAAGGGTCGTTAATAGGAAGTCCACCTAGGCTGTAGCAAGGAGACACTGACCTGAGCACAAGGGACGGAGTTAAGAGGGGAGAGGGGAAAAAACACAGCAATGAAAATCCTTCCAGAATTAAAAAGGCCACAAGAACTTTGCCTGAACTTGTAGTTGTTGTTTTTATTGGATTATTTTATGGGGTTTTATGTTGTTTAATCGAAGAAAGAAAATGGATGCCATAAAATATGCAGAGCTAACTGGGGCCGCAGAGTACACTGCTGAATATTGCTAGTAAAGTCATTTCCCCTTCACTGTCAAAAAATAAAAATATCGTTCTTTATATCCCTGTCACATGGAACAGCGGTCCTCGCGCGCTTGCCAATCAATCATCTCGGAGTGCACCTTTACCTTGAGCAATATGTGCTAGGACGGTGAATAAAGGAAAGCTCAGGAAATAATCTCCCTTTCCACAAGATAGAATTCAATTTCCAGTATAGCTCAGACCAGTACTTTTCTTGAAAAGGTGGCACCATATATTACAGCAAAAAAAGCATTTTCCTGCCGCTAGTGAAAACTTTAGTGAGCATTTATGATTATGTGGTTTGTACTCCAGGCACCAATGACCACCAAGCAGCCTAATAATGTGCAAATTCTGATGAGTACCAGCCCTCTAGCTGGGATAAAACATCAAAGACTTTTTTCCCCATCTTTTTCCCATTCTGCTTTCTTTACTATATGATTTGTTTTCTAGTTTCAGACAACGACTTTCCAAGATTCTCCTAGAAGCACTTCATGATAAAATTATTCCATTCTGGTGTTCAGGTAGCCTGAGTCAGCCCCTTGGCCACTGTCCCAACAAGCTTTTATCTTTCACAGCCCCAGTTTCTTCAAGTGCTGCTTCTCACAAGTTCTTTAAAGACTCTGCAGGTAGATGGAGTTCTCACCAATGACTCTTTGAATCCTCCTTTGGACATCGGTAGATTGGGCAAAGATTTTGCAAGTCTCAAGCTCTGTCTCTCCTCAGAGCACATCTGACAGAGGTCATGCAGCAGAGGCTGGTTGGGTCAAAACCTTCTGCAATATCATCCAGAAAAGCCCAACAAATTGATGACGCCGAAGCACTGGCTCAGTGGATTTGCATTTTCTAACTGCAAAGACAGGGAGACAGTTCTTCCCCTCTAGACGCCCTCAAGCTCCAATTACCAGCTTCTGCTCTGCAGATCTGGCCAAAATATCGTTCTGCAAGCTGGTTCCTGACAGGCAGACCCCAGCAGCCCCGGGGCCTGAAACAGGCAAAGAGGTCAGGAGGATTCAGTCCTCCAAAGTGTTGCTCACAGTGCTGCCACAGCTCAGAAAGCTTATCCAGCCTTGCAAAGCTGTCAGGAAAATTTACCAGCCACCACACAAAAATTGCTTGCCATTTACCACAGTGATTGATGGTAATGCAAGAAACTAATGGCATTTTACTTGCCTGTCGGAAGAAATTACTCACTCTGGGCCAGTAGGATTGGGGAAGGATTCTTTAATCCTTGCAGCAATTTTTAAATTAAACTCTAGTGTTCACAGGGCTGAAGACCAGTCAGACAGCAGTTTGCTTCAGGATGGATTCAAACATGACATAGCACATGGGCAGTTAGGTCCAGCACAGCAATAAAACTGAGGGAAACGCAGCTGCCAACTTCACTTCTGTCTTTCTAGTTTACAGATTTCAGGGGACAAATCCATTTCCAAATCATTAATCGCTAATAAAGACCTGGGTCCTGGCACTACGTATGTTAAAAAAAGAAAAAAGTAGGGGAAATAACAGGATAAAAAGGCCATAATCATAAATGGGCGGCAACAGATCTAAGCGGTACAGGCAGGTGCTCCCATTCAGCCTACAGGTGCAGAAAAGCACAGCAGTATAGGTGGTCAATTCACTTCCTAGATCAGTAGAGTTGATAGGATCATTCATAGAATCATAGAATCATCAGGTTGGAAGAAACCCACCGGATCATCGAGTCCAACCATTCCTATAAATCACTAAACCATGTCCCTCAACGCCTCATCCACCCGTCCCTAAACACCTCCCTTTCCTCCCTAACAGCAGTACTAAACCTTGCTTTATCCTTTTAACATTTTTTCCTTTATCATTGCAAAGGGTCTGTTTGCCATCACAACCGCCCTGCTCCGCTTTTACCTGCTGTACTGGAGTTCCACCTGTAGCAATGGCAGATCCTCCATCACCATTCAGTCCCAGTATAAACGAGCTACTTCAAGAGTTTGGGGGCAGAGAACATTCATTCATTTGTTCATTAGCTGGAAGGTCAGGGTGAAGGACTGGAACAGAGATCCTTCAGCAGAAGCCGAGTCTCACAAGCAGTAGCACAACAAGCTCCAGCACCTAGCACTGCCCTCAGGGAATTCCAGTAAGACAAGTAGCAAGGGACGTCACGCTGCACTTTTAAGGATAGGAACGAGCCACTCTCACAGTCTTTATTTCAGTTAGCCTCAGTTTTCTTGACCAACCTTTATGATTCAAGCTCCTACGCATCCTCAGAAAATAGATGAAAAATTGTCTTTGCAAAAGGTCATGAACAGAAAGATCTGAGAGGAAACATTTCATGTTTCGTGGAAACTACACATGCCTAGGTGCTAGCTGCTAGAAAGTCACTTAAACTTTTGCCACTTCAAATCATATACTGCGTTTGCAATAGTAAACACTCTAAAAAAAAAGGGCTTTCCCACTGGGGAAGTTGATTCACTGGGGGGCACTGAATCAACTTCCTATAAAACCAGCTACAATCCTTTAGGCTAGGCTATGGGAGCCATCATCCTCAGGAACACAATCACAGAACAGCCAGATTGGAAGAGACCCAGCGGATCATCGAGTCCAATCGTTCCTATCAAACTTTATAAAGCAGTCAGTGGTTTTCAGTGAGAAACACTCACAGTGAGATACTGCATCCCACTGAGCATTAAGCACTTCCCATTTCCGTTCTGCATTTTCAATTCTAACTAGTCCCTAACCTAACTAGTCATGAATTTGCAATTAATGAACCTTGTTTAGAGGATGTGAATACTGAAATTGTTCTGATAGAAGGGCTTTAACCACAGAAAGACTACCTAATTCAGCAAGGGAATCTGCTGCACTTAGAGGGGATTCCAAACCTTCAGTAAAGGAAGTCAGCTGTTAAGTCACTTTAACAAGGGGCGGCACGCTGTGCTCCCGCCTCCGCGGTGCCACGCAGTGCTCTCACAGCTTGGCATCTGGGGACAAAACCATCTTCATGTGTTATGGATGCTTAACGTCTGCTTGTAAATCTGGGGCTGGTCAAAAACTGGCTGTGACTGAAATAAGGCAGGTGCAAGTGTGGTTTTCCAGAGGATCCCTAACTACGAGAAATAGCCGCACACATACTCTCTTGATCTAATACAGTAATAATAATCCAGAATGAAACTAATTATGAGTAGATTTGCTTGAGCAGGAAATTAGCAGCCGATCCTCTCCTGCTTCAAGTGAAACAAGTTCTTCGTGGCTCTTCTTCCAGGCACCTGGAAGGAAGAACTCTCCCTCGAGAGTTGTCTTCTTCCAGAGCATCCAGAGGAGCAGATTTCCTCCTCAGCTGGGAACATGGGGACAAGAAAGACAGGTCTCCTCTCCAGGCTTGACAGCAGGGCTAGAGAAGACCCTGCACACAGCCTCATCAGCCCAAGCCTTCTTGTTGACACTAATAGAAAGTGTATCTCCCAGGCCATGAAAAGAGTGATAAACAGTGAAAACCAAAAACATGGTATTTTCATTACTTACAATTAGCCATCGTGTGCCCATTGATACTTGGAAATAATTTGGAGTGGGAGGGGGAGCTTAATTATATTTGAAATTATTTATAAAATGCACTGAGATGGAATAAACATTCCTTGTTCAGCCGTACCACTCACTTGCAGTCATATTTCAGGAGGCTAATCCTGAAGACCAGGAGATTAATTCCTCGAGACAAGCCCTCTTTCCCCCCGAGCTCCTCCCCAGCTCTTCAGAGAAAATGACCTGGTCTGATCTTAATGCATCTTGAAAAAGACAGAAAGATTAATTATGCTCCTCCCTACTTCATCTTCATGGCACATCTGAGCAGCTTCTACAGCTGTGAAACCTTTATTTCCATCATCCTTTTGATTGCACTGCTGAGATATTCAAAGACTCATTAAATGGAAGGGGAAGTCCCATTCACTGCGACAGAGTATGGAAAGGAGGTGGGGAGGAAGCTTAAAGTTATCTTGTACTTAAGTTAAAGAGACAGTTGGAGAAGATCTATTCATAAATCAAACTCTTCATCTTTGAAGAATCATGTATTCTCGCGGTGCTCTGCACGCAGGAGATGCTGTTGGGAGTAAAGGACTGAGAAACACAGTCTGCTCCAATAACTGAGTGACTGCTTGCTCCTACAGAAAAACCAAGGGGTGAAGAAGGAAAAGCGAATAAACCTGCCTTATAGTTTTGTAGACGTGGTTTTGCACCTATAAATCGCAGCTTTCCAACTGCAATACTAACAAGTCAATCTCAGCTTTCCAATCAGTCTCCTGCAAAGGTGGTGCTTGTCGATGCCTGTATGACAGTGGCTGTAATTATTTTCTCCAGCAATTACTGTCACTATATCTGACCTTATCCTAGAGCCAAGTACCGAGACATTAAAAAGACAATATCTTCCGTGCGAGTAATTGCTGATACAAAACCTCATCCTTATTTACTAACATCAATAGTTTGTGGATATTAAAAATGAAGCTAGTATGTTACTGGGCTGAGATTGCTTTCTAATCTGATCGTTAGGCTATAAATTTTCTGATTTGCTGATGAAGAGCTCAAAACAAAGGCGCCATTCAAAAAATCACTAAATACATGAATGACTTCCTTTGATTTTCAGCGGCCGTGAGAAAGTGCTCCATTCTCTCCCGGTGGTGTAGCCTTCCTGACTTGAATCTTCACTGTCAAGCTATCATCCTCAATTAACCTCAGGCACAACTATTTTCAGGTATAACACTCCGCCTGCCAGCATAGCACTAGGCTTCCAAAAGTGGGCCTGCAAGCTATAGTCTAAAACTCATCTATCAGAAATACCAATATTATCTCTCTTTCTCGCTTTTTTAGAATCATGAAACCTCCGCAGTACCATTACAATCCAGGTTGTACTTACTCCTGGGAACATTTTATCGTATTTCACATTGGGAAACCCTTTCTTTACAGAACAATCCTGCAGTTAAGATCTCCCTGAAGCTTTATGTGAAATTAAGTAGCTAATGTCATTCACATGGTGCTGCAAAGACTAAATCATGATATTGAGGGAAGGGAGGGTTCAATTTCTCTGCACGCAGCAGGTGAGGTGTATGCGTTGGGAAAGGTTGGGTCTGGGGAATGTAATAAACAGGGAATATAAAATATAAATGCAAAATGGACTTCTTCATATTTATTACATCTTTTACATCTAAATCAGGCAGATTTCATTCCACAGATTGAGACTGATCTGAGGTAATTTAGCAGGAGGCTGGTAGATGAAATACATAATCACATTTCTAGAACAATGTAATTACATTGAATTTAATGTGATTTCCTGCCACTGGTTTAAAAGCGCAGCCTCCTCCACATTCTTGATTTACGTTGAACATGACACTTGATGTAAGATCACTTTTACGTAGCCAGGTAAAGCACTGCATAAGGGGAGAAAGTATGCTAAGACTTCTTGAATTCCCCAAGACGAAGATGTCAGTCATGAAGTACCAACAAGTTCAAATCTTAAATTTTTTAGGAAGATGCTGTCTCAGCAGATGACCACTGATCTTAGGTTTCACTTCATTAAATATCCCACCAAAAATCTTTGCTGACCTCGAGAACTCATGCACAGGCCAGCTCTGCTCTACAGGGCAAAGAAATTTGAAGGAAAATTCTTATCAGAGGAGTTTTCAGCTTTTTGGATGTTGTACATGCTTCTGAGAGCACTACATTAGTTTTTCTAAAGAATGGGCTAATAAACGCATGCAGCAGGTTGTACACATTAAGAAGAGCTAGAAAATACTGCTGAAAACTTAATTGTAATCTGAGTGGAGACCAAGAATTTGAATCTTAGAATCATAGAATCACCAGGTTGGAAGAGACCCACCGGATCATCCAGTCCAACCATTCCTATCAAACAATAAACCATGTCCCTCAGGACCTCATCCACATGTCCCTTAAACCCCTCCAGGGAAGGTGAATCAACCACCTCCCTGGGCAGCCTCTGCCAATGCCCAATGACCCTTTCTGTGAAAAACTTCCTCCTGATGTCCAGCCTGAACCTCCTCTGTCGGAGCTTGAGGCCATTCTCTCTTGTCCTGTCCCCTGTCCCTTGGGAGAAGAGCCCAGCTCCCTCCTCTCTACAACCTCCTTTCAGGGAGTTGGAGAGAGCAATGAGGTCTCCGCTCAGCCTCCTCTTCTCCAGGATAAACACCCACAGCTTTCTCGACCATTCCTCATCAGGTCTGTTCTCCAGCCCCTTCACCAGCTTCGTTGCTCTTCTCTGGACTCGCTCCAGAGCCTCAACATCCTTCTTGTGGTGAGGGGCCCAGAACTGAACACAATATTCAAGGAGCAGTCTCACCAGTGCCGAGTACAGAGGGAGAATAACCTCCCTGGACCTGCTGGTCACACCATTTCTGATCCAAGCCAAGATGCCATTGGCCTTCCTGGCCACCTGGGCCACTGCTGGATCATGTTCAGTTGCCTATTGACCTACACCCCCAGGTCTTTCTCCTCCTGGCAGCTTTCTAGACAGACTTCTCCCAGTCTATAGCTCTGCTCAGGGTTGTTGTGTCCCAAGTGCTGGACCCGACATTTGGCCTTGTTAAACCTCATCCCATTGGACTCAGCCCAGTGGTCCAGACTGTTTAGATCCCTTTGTAGAGCCTCCCTACCCTCCAGCAGATTGACACTTCCACCCAGCCTAGTGTCATCTACAAACTTGCTAAGGGAGCACTCAATTCCTTCATCCAGGTCATTGATGAAGACATTGAACAGGGCTGGACCCAGCACTGGACTGGGCTGGACTCTGTTCACATCCTACGTGAACAAAGGAGTGACCATTAAACACCACAAAGCTTACGGCTGATCAGACAAAATCCTACAAGCCCACCTAGTACAAAACAATCCGATTAATCTCTTTGCAGAATAATTCCGAATAGCAACCAAACTTGTAAAAATGGAAGCATATTTACAATTGATTTGCAGAGAAATAAAAAAAATGCTATATCGATCAAAAATGCTATTTACTACTGACAGTTGATTTAGCTTTCTGCAGAATGTTTGAAATGTTATACTCCTTGCTAGGAATAAATAAGTATTGAGATATAATGGATAATGAAGCAAATGCTTTAAGACAATGAAAGTGCATAGGATTATTTTTTAAAAGACCAATAGAAACTTGAATGAAATAAAAGTTGAAAAGCAGGTTTTGAAGCAGGAGACTTATATGGAAAGTAAACAATCAATTTATTTAAAGCAGTATAATTACCAATGAATCACAACACTATGGAAGTGGCATCAGAGAGCTCCAAATGCATCATACATTGAATCATAGAATCATGGAATCACCAGGTTGGAAGAGACCCACCGGCTCATCAAGTCCAACCATTCCTATTAAACACTAAATCATGTCCCTCAGCACCTCATCCACCTGTGCCTTAAACACCTCCAGGGAAGGTGAGTCAACCACCTCCCTGGGCAGCCTCTGCCAGTGACCAATGACCCTTTCTGTGAAAGATTTTTTCCTAATGTCCAGCCTAAATCTCTCCTGGAGGAGCTTGAGACCATTCCTTCTCATCCTGTCCCTTGTCACTTGGGAGAAGAGCCCAGCTCCCTCCTCTACACAACCTCCTTTCAGGGAGTTGTAGAGAGCAATGAGGTCTCCCCTCAGCCTCCTCTTCTCCAGGCTAAACAACCCCAGCTCTCTCAGTTGCTCCTTGAGGGCAAACAAGGAAGAAGAGAGTCCCTAAAAGGAGCTCATAAGCCACCTTGCCTTTATGTAGCACAGCAGCTGCATTTAGGTTATCAAGTCAAACCCTGAGGTTCTTTCTTCCGTGGAATTTTTCTTTGGCGTGAGCAAAACCATGGAAAAACTCTCAAGATGGGCAGGCTTGCATCACACTGATGAGGAGATCTCAAAGCCTTCGAGGTGCTTTCCAACACTGTCAATGTTGAGCTCAGCTGAGCAAAGCGATGTGTTGCGGAAGGCTCACCCGGCTGGGTGACACGACACCAAAGTGGCAGCGATGAATGCAAACACGTTGCAAAAAAACACAAAGAATGGAAAAGTTTCGTCTGTGAAATGACAGCATGTATTTTTGATGGAGCCAGAAGACCTCAGCGCATGGAGACTATAATTGGTTTGTCATCTCCCTGCCACAAAAGGACTTGAAGAGGGTTGAAGAGAGACAGCAATTCAGCTCCATGCCCACCCTGCAACCCTGGTGCACAGCAGAGAAAGCAGCACAAGCTCAGCCGTGACATCCGCCTGCCATAGCCAACCCAAATACACATCCTACATCTCGGTTCTTTCTTCCTGAGCCACACAAGCTTCCCAACAGACCCACCATTTCCACATTTCCACTCTCTAGTAAGGATTCTTCGAAGAGTGACTACTTTTGCAGAAATTTGGGGCTGCAAGCTTCTTAAAAAGCCTCCATTTCTACATCAGACAGATTAGCGGCAGAGCCTGCTAGAAGTTATGGTTTTAATCAAACCCAAAAATGTACTAAGCAGATTTTCCCTTTTGTTTACGGAAAAGCCTACTTTCATCAAGGTGACTCAAGACACAAGACGGTTTGCTTAAACAATAAGGGATTTGCTGGAAGGCCCCGTTTTCATCCCTGATCACCTTCTACAGCTCACGAAGAGAATTCTGCAATGAGTACATGAAAACAGGATAAGGGAGTCAGGACACTTAGAATCATAGAATGGTTTGGAGCTTAAAGATCATCAAGTTCAAACCCCCTTGTCATGGGCAGGGACACCTTCCACTGGAGCAGGCTGCTCAAAGCTTCATCCATTGTGGCCTCCAGGGATGGGGTATCCATGACTTCTCTGGGCAACCTGTGTCTCATCACCCTCACAGTAAAAATTTCTTCCTAATAGCTAATCACAGAATAACAGAATCACAGACTCACTAGGTTGGAAAAGACCCACCGGATCATCGAGTCCAACCATTTCTTATCAATCACTAAACCATGTCCCTCGGCACCTCATTCCCTGGTCCTTTAAACAGCTCCAGGAAAGGTGACTCCAACACCACCCTGAGCAGCCTGTTTCCGTGCCCAATGACCCTTTCCATAAAAATTTTTTTCCTGATATCCAGCCTGAACCTCCCCTGGTGGAGCTTGAGGCCATTCCCTCTCATCCTGTCCCTTGTCCCTTGGGAGAAGAGCCCAGCTCCCTCCTCTCTACAATCTTCTTTCAGGTAGCTGTAGAGAGCAATGAGGTTTCCCCTCAGCTTCCTCTTCTCCAGGCTAAACATCCCCAGCTATCTCAGTCATTCCTCATAGGGTCTGTTCTGCAGCCCCTTCACCAGCTTCGTTGCTCTTCTCTGGACTCACTCCAGAGCCTCAACATCCTTCTTGTGGTGAGGGACCCAGAACTTAACACAGGATTCAAGGAGCGGTCTCACCAGTGCTGAGTACAGTGGAAGAAGAACCTCCCTGGACCTGCTGGTCACACCATTTCTGATCCAAGCCAAGATGTCATTGGCCTTCTTGGCCACCTGGGCCACTGCTGGCTCATGTTCAATCAACCCCGCCCCCCTGGTCCTTCTCCTCCAGGCAGTTTTCTACACACTCTTCTTCTAGCCTATAGCTGCTCAGGCTTGTTGTGCCCCAAGTGCAGGACAATCACAGTATAACCTCTTTCAGCTTAAAACCATTATCCCTCACCGCATCACTGCCCTCTTTGATAAAGAGCCCCTCCCCAGCTATCCTTACTATTTTCTTATTAGATTAAATCAGTCAACTGCAAACCAGAACCAACCAGAGAGAAATACTGCATTTCAAACTTGGACAAAAATGGTTAGAGATGAGAAACAATTTGGCTATGGCAGGATCACCACTGTACTAGTTGAGAGATCAACTCAACTATTCAGGTCTTTCAGCAAAAGGACTGTGAAAATTCCTGCTCACCCAATCACCTTAACAGTTACATATTCAGATTTCTTCCTGGAATAAGTGAAAATTTGCTTTGATTGACTGACATTTCATCACTTAATATATTCATAGCGTGTCAAGGGAAAACTTGACTGAATTCACAATGCTGTACTGATTGAGTTCTTAATAGGAACAGTTGTCAAAAGGACTTGTAAGGATAACTTTCAAAATTACATTTGCTAGTTGGCAGAGGACTTTCTGCACTGAAGAGCCTCTCCATCTACATGTGGGACTTTCTGGGACACAGAGATGGGACACACACTCTCTTCCCAGCTGCTATCAGCCCATGACACGGCAGTTGGCTGCAGCCACCCCAATGGCTGCACAATATTTTTTCTTAGAAGTCCTGCATGTGAGATATAACAGTTGTGGACCGAAAAAAAAAAAGCTTTGCTGGAGTCTCATGTGCAATCTGGGGAAGAGAAGCTAGAAACCACATGAGGGGCAAAGTTCCCCTCCACCACTTCCAACCCAAAAGTCCCTTGAGTACAAACTACTCAGACACAGAGCTTGAGGGTGAACAAGAGGTAGCATCGCTGGAGGTCATTGTCTACCTTAGATGAAAATGGGGAAAGATGACAAGGAAAATCGATTCAAGTTTAAGCCTTTAGCCACTGCCTCAGCCTTGCTGCCTGCCATGTAACAAGGTTTCCTGCTGCTCTCAGTCTCTGCTTGTGAATGGAAAAAATCTGCAGTCTTCCTCTGCCTCTCTGAAATCCTCACATTTGTTTAGAAAGGTCTTCAAGATAAAATTTTCAAATGATCCTTCTCTGTAGAGACCGAAGGCCCTACCAGCATTCCTGATGTGGGATCCCTGGCTGCCTTCACCCTGGTTTAATTAGACAAAGAGGGGAAAAAAAGCAGTGCTCTTCAATACTTAAAGCCAACCAGTTTCAAATAAATATTTAAAGTTGTCCTGATTGTTAGATAAGCAGCTTCTGCAAAGTGATTGCAAACGTTGAAATTGTTTTGCCATACGGTCGCCAGCAGCTGGAAGCTCCGAGATGCCCATTTCAATCAGAAATTTTCCATTTCAATTGTATTTGGCAGCTTGTTTGTGGCGAGAAGCGTTTCTCATCACATGAGCTTTTAGGAGACCACAAGGAGCGAAGTAGCGGTGGCTTTTCTTAAAGCCTGGGTCAAAGCACAGCTTTCTGTAAACACTCCTTTTTAGAAGTAAATGAATAAATAAATAAATAAATAAGAAAAGATGTTGTGCCATACTTTCCACACCCTATTAGGCAGCTGAGTGGCTCCTGTTAGAGCAGACAAAGCCTTCAGTCAGTCCCACAGAATATTCACAAACAAATGAAAAGAGCAGTGGGAGGAATTGGCTTGAAAGTGCATTCATTGTACCTTCCTTTTCTTTAAATATAATAATATGCAACAGCTCCTAGCAGCATTGAACGGACAATACTATTAACTCTTTTTTTCATTTCAGAACTTCAAACACTTATACTTACATTCATCTTCCTAATCACCACCTAGATGTTTTTAAAATCCATCATGCACTGTGGGCCAAACCTTGAGGTCCCCACTCAGACCCTCCCCTAGTTAAATTCTTAGTAGGACTTTTGCATGATTATGCATCACAGATTTTTTTGTTCCTAATCAGTATCTGAATAAAGAAAACTAGAATTGGCCCTGATCATTACCATAATGCTTTCATGTTTTCCACAACACCACTCAAAAGCCTAAAAATATGGCATAGAAGCCCTGTGGGGAATTAATGCCAAGGATCTGCCATTCTACCAGGAACCAATCGCTGAAAGAAAGAAAAAGGATGTTTGAAATAAAACTGGAGGATGCATTAGCAGAAGCACTTCTGAGCAACTTGCCATTTAAATCACGCACGGGACAAATTCATCTTGAGAGTAACTTCAAAGGGAATCGTCCATAATGAAAATTAACCACAATTAATTTGGCCTTAGGTTTCCGCCACTGAGAGGCAAGGTCCCACAGTCAGAGCTGCGGGCAGTGGATGGCAGGAATCGCATCAACAGCGTCCACCTCTGCTGATATAGCCAAATCTTCTGCTATGCTGGTGCCATTGGAAAATGCTGCAACAGGATTCAGGCCAAATTTGCTCATCGGCTCTGAACCATGAGGCCAGCCAGCAATATGTGATGAATGGTGCTCGCTTTGAGGATGTCATCTTTCTATTTATATTACCTAATTCTTCTTCTCCGACTCCCTGTGGCAAACCAACAGTTGAAATCACAGAGTATAAGCTAATAGGGTTATGTAAGTGTCCATTTGCTGTGCATATGCTCACCCCCCTAAGGCAAGTGATCACCACGACTCCATAGAAAGAGAGGTACACCTTCCCTTTTTGATGTCTAAGCACATCAGAGTTCTGGAGGCACTTCGAAGAGTGTTTCTGCACTTGTTGGAGGAGTATATGTGGGTAGCTGAGTGAGAGAAATAGGCAGCAGAGAACTGCCATGGAGGCAGAAACAAACACGAATGAGAGGTGCCACTTGCCTTCTCCATGCAACACAGCTACGCTAAAACAAGACAGAATGCCTACTCCACACGTGCCAGTTTTCAAGGTGCTGCTGAACAGACACAGCCTCCAGTTTTTCCCCCAGTCTTAATTCTTGCTTTGCCATCACAAAAGTAAAAAATTCCTTGATACGGAAAGAGCGGCTTTCCTTGTGTCTTGACGCTTCTCAGTCTCCACCCAGACTTGCGTTTTCAAGTTAATTCTGCTCTCTGTCCTTTTCTGGGTTTCCCAGCATCACTCTCCAAACTCCACTTTTGCAACACAAAGGCAAAATAGCAAACAACTAAGCTTCTTCAAAGTGGGTTTGGCTCATGACGGGGGCACCAGGGTGTGCTGAGAGGCTTTTGGTATCATAAAATTATTGAGGTTGGAAAAGAGCTCTAAGTTGCTTTTTTTTTTCACAGAAAGGGTGATTGGGCAGTGTCGGAAGCTACCCATGGAGGGGGTTGAGTCACCTTCCCTGGAGGGGTTTAAGTGATGGGTGGATGAGGTGTTGAAGGACATGGTTTAGAGTTTGATAGGAATGGTTGGACTTGATGATCCAGTGGGTCTCTTCCAACCTGGTTGTTCTATGATTCTATGTTCCATGATTCTAAACTGGGTGTACAGACACGGACACATCCTTCCTTTCAAATATCTTTGCTTTACATACTTAACACTTAAAAAATATTAAACCCTGTAATCTGTGAATTCTTCTACCCTTCACCCAAAAGTATGTAATAATGGCATGGGCCCTATAACATTATGGACTTTGGGCCCCAAATCTCTTGCTCTCTGGAATCATCCAGTATTTTAAACCTCAGAAAACGTGTCTAGAAAATCTAAAGCCATGTGACACGAGGTTTAAATTATGCATTTTACTTATGCATATGCACATTTTTGTTTGCTGTGTTCTCCCATTAAACTGCTCTCAAATTCAGAAAGATCCATTCTAGGTACAGTTTGAATCTTTCTGCATAACAGTATGAATACACAATCCAGCAGAGGTGGGGGCTTTGCTCTTTTACACATCCACCCACTGCAGCTACGTAGCTTCTTCTCTTACCCACTTCTTAAGATTAACGCTGTTCCCTCCTTGGCAGTCTGGAGGGCACAGATGCTCTGAGCTCTCGGGGAGACCCACACTGACAGCAGTGTCCCTCCCCAAACTGGCTACTCCATTCGACTTCCTCGCCAAATCCATTAATCAGGCCTGATCTGGGGAGTCCACGTGTGCATGAACTGTAAAATCCCTTTACAGAGCACTGTTTTTCCACCAAAATGAACCTCTTCCAAGCTCCCCCATGGCACGCCAGCCACAGAAAGCAGACAGCAGAAGATAATGGGGCACCGCACGAGTCCATTTGCCACACATATGCTACACGTACCCTCAGGAGTGGGCCCAGGTCCCTGCTTCACTTCGTGCCTGAAGGGAAGGGACAGCTTCCTAGCTTCCCACAGACCCCATGCTGCATGCACAAGCAGAATTGCCTTCAAATGCCTTCATGCTGCGGTGTTGCACTTCTGTTGGTTCTCCTCCCTGGCAGACCCAGCAGCCTTCTCAGAGAATTTCTTTTCTGTTTGCTTCCTCCTAGTACTCCCATCAAACAGACGTGCATTACCCGACTTGGATACTGCTGCTGTTATCCTCCAGGTGAAGAGCTGCAGCAGTCAGCGCGTGTGCATTTCTGAATGGTCTTCACTGAGAAAATTCAATGTTCCTGTTCCAGAGAATGAAATAATTACTTGTTTTTCAAACTTCCTGTTCTTCAAGTGTATAAAAGTCGCTGTTACAAGTGATAGACAATTTCTAGACCTAAACAGACCTCCCGGTTCTCAGCTACACTTTGCAGTGGTTTCAAACACTGTTTGTGCCACCGTTTCCCTCGATGATCTGCCCAGATGATGTCCCCAGCACAGTCCGTAGCAAGCTCCAGCCTCCCCAGCAAACAGAAGCCCCAACCAGGAGTGTAACACCATACTCCTCTTCCTCGTCCCACTGCAAGCACAACCAGTTCGCCTGACATATTTTTCTCATATTTTTCTCATATTCTCATTTTTTCATATTTTTCAAGCAGCAAAATACCGACACAACTACATCCTATTAACGCTGATATACATAAGACCTTCTAAAAGACCTGGGGAACCACAGGCTCATAGAACAATCAGGTTGGAAGAAACCCACCGGATTATCGAGTCCAACCATTCCTATCAAACACTAAACCATGTCCCTCAGCAACTCATCCACCTGTCCCTTAAACACCTCCAGGGAAGGTGAATCAACCACCTCCCTGGGCAGCCTCTGCCAGTGCCCAATGACCCTTTCCATGAAAAACTCTTTCCTAATGTCCAGCCTAAATCTCCCTCCCCTGGTGGAGTTTGAGGCCATTCCCTCTTGTCCTGTCCCCTGTCACTTGGGAGAAGAGCCCAGCTCCCTCCTCTCCACAACCTCCTTTCAGGGAGTTGTAGAGAGGAATGAGGTCTCCTCTCAGCCTCCTCTTCTCCAGGATAAACACCCCCAGCTCTCTCAGCCTTTCCTCATAAGGCCTGTTCTCCAGCCCCTTCACCAGCTTCATTGTTCTTCTCTGGACTCTCTCCAGAGCCTCAACATCCTTCTTGTGGTGAGTGGCCAGAACTGAACACAGGATTCGAGGAGCGGTCTCACCAGTGCTGAGAAGAGAGATTTCACTTTTTTGAGACAAATTTAGACACCAGAGACTATAAAAATGTGGAAATTCAATAAACTAGCATTTCTTTTCTTCTTCTTCATTTGAACAGGATTTGTTAGCATATAGCACTACAGTTTTATTCTCATGCCAAAGTCTGCAAATTCAGCCCCTCCAGGTGTTCAGTCACATGAGGACAAAATTGATTCACAAGGTCCCTTCTCCCATATTGAATCTGTAATCTGTGAATCTTCCCAGAACACAGTAATATCACTCCAAAAACCACGTTCATGTGACTTACACCCAAAATGCATGAAATTCAGTAACAGCAACTGGAAATGTTGGATTCTTTTCTGCAGCGCTTACTGCTTCCTGCCAGCAGACAGTCTGTGCCGAACTTAGTGAAAATGATATGAGCCTGTGTCAGGCTCCAACATCCCAGAAAAAGAACGAGCCATCACAGTGAATGTCATTTTCTCCATCTTTTCTCGGATGGTGAAACAGGAGTATAGGGGAAAGCAAGCAAATCACTCAAGGTCACTCCAAGAATAGCACCAAAATCTCCAACATAGCACATGCTACATACTTGTAGTAACAAAAATGTATCTGTCATTGCACATCACACAAGCTCATTCAAACTAAAAATTTATCACTTGCTTCGGACTCCAGCCAGGTGACGGCAAATATATCACGCAGCTATCAACAACCTGCTAATCTTGGCTGTGAAGTGTAGGAATACAAGAAGCTTAAAAATACACTGGTCCTTTAGAAACCATAAATTTTGCTAGTTCTTTCTCACATACCACTGGGTAATAGTGGCTCCAGCTATTTCAGTCCCATCTCCTGCAGTTAAACAGAATCATAAAATCATAGAATAGTTTAGGTTGGAAGGGACATTAAAGATCATCCAGTTCCAACACCCCTAGCACGGGCAGGGTCACCTCCTACCAGTCCAGGCTGCCCAAACCCCATCCAAACTGGCCTTGAACACCTTCAGGGATGGGGCAGCCACAGCTTCCCTGGGCAACCTGGGCCAGGGCCTCCCCACACTCCTGGTGAAACAATTCCTCTTTATGCCTAGTGTAAATCTGCCCCTCTCCAGTTTATAGCCATTGCCTCTAAATAGTTTCATTTTGCATGTCTATTTAGTGAGTGACCCATCAGACATATGAGGTAGTGGAAATCACCAGGATTATAGAGATAAACAAAAACTCTCTCTAGCTTCTTGACTCTTCTTGACTGGAAAGAGTTACCAGTGGTGGAGTTAACGTCAAAGCGTGTGCAGGAATCCTAGGACACACAACTGCATTTTCATAGCCTCCATAGACACAGCTGGAATAACATCTCTGTCTACCTAGAAATCTGGTTGGTAGTGGTTTCTTTAGCAGAAGATAAAGCTAAGAGGAAGGAACAAAGACCTGTCTTCCTCCATCTGAAGCCAAATCACGTGTCTATGTTTGCACTGTTTCAGAGAGAGTGCAAAAGGATGGCATAATCCCATGAGTAAGTATGCAAGTAGTGAGTTCAGTTTCCCCTAACACATATATTTCGACAAAAAATTAAACCAGGGTGGGAGAGGATCCTTGATTATAAACACAGTAAAAGTTTCAAAGGGTATTTCCTCACAAATAGGGTTTGGCTTTGCTTGTTCATGTCATTTCACACTGGGCATATTTTTTTGGAGATTATAAATAAAAAGTAAATCTCCTTGTTCGAGTTGTGATGCTTTATGATCAGCAAGCTCAATATTAGCCTGCCTAGCCTGAGCACTACTATTCCTACAGCTCTGTGACATGGTCTGTCTACAGACCCAGCTTAACTCACCATTCTTTGTGCAAATTCAGTTCTTTAAATGAATTTCTCTTACACCAAATGGCTCAGTGTACCTGCCATTCTTCATTTCCTCCTCCGGCTACAAACTTCAATTTCTCACCATAGCACTTAAACAGCGCATAATTACAACTAATTATCGATCACTGAGGGATTACTAGTTGACAAATCCAATTTTCACACTGTTATCAAGCATGACTGACTCTGGGCCAGAGAGGATAAAAGGTACTTGTGCTGCCTAGAAACCTTCAGGTCTCTAAGCTGGATGGGACCAACATTGTCACCGTCGCTGTTACTAAACCCATCAGACTGCAGTGGCACCTAAAGACCTATGTGTCTGGGGACCTATTATCTAAGACACTAAAAATCATAGAATCATAGAACAACCAGGTTGGAAGAGACCCACCGGATCATCGAGTCCAAATTCCTATCAAACACTAAACCATGTCCCTCAGCACCTCATCCACCCACACCTTAAACACCTCCAGGGAAGGTGAATCAACCACCTCCCTGGGCAGCCTATTCCAATGCCCAATGACCCTTTCCGTGAAAAACTTACTCCTAATCTCTAGCCTGGAGGAGCCTGAGGTCATTCCCTCTCGTCCTGTCCCCTGTCCCTTGGGAGAAGAGCCCAGCTCCATCCTCTCTACAACCTCCTTTCAGGTAGTTGTAGAGAGCAATGAGGTCTCCCCTCAGCCTCCTCTTCTCCAGGATAAACACCCCCCAGCTCTCTCAGATGCTCCTCATAGGGCCTGTTCTCCAGCCCCTTCACCAGCTTCATTGCTCTTCTTTTGTTGTAAATCTACACATAGTGACAGTCAGAATCACAGTATCACAGAATCACAGAACAACCAGGTTGGAAGGGACCCATCGGATCTCCTAGTCCAACCATTCCTATCTAACACTAAACCAAGTCCCTCAACACCTCATCCACCCAAAGAGTTTTGAAACCTAAAAAAAAAAAAAAAAGCCAAGCCTTTTACATCTGTAAATGTATTCGATTTGGCTGCGTTTGTAACCACTTTTGCATTTGGTTTCTGCAAATATTCTCCCAAGCAAGCTAGCTGGCAGAAATGTTCAGAGAAACAGCTCGTTTCAGGGGAAAAATGCCACTCAGTTCTCCTCAAAGCAAATTTTAAATTTGCATGCTTTGCTGCACCTGCTGATCTCAACAAATTGGATCAGTGAAGGAAAGGAGAGAGCTGTGCAACTCCAAGTGCCCTGGGAAAGCAGCTCACACCCAGCCCATTAACGGTATTCGTTAGCTGTAGCAGCCCAGTTACCCAGAAATCAGGAGTTTGTTCTCACATGGTCTGTGTGTGTGGTACAATCAAGGCACTGTGCAGAGAGGGTGTTTAAGAAAAAAAGAATTAAAAAAAAAAAATTGAAAAAAAACGGAGAGAAAAATACATGGAGCTCCTCAAGCATCATTGAATGGAGTAAAAAGCAACATTTTCATAATAAGTCACATGATGAATTTTTCCCCAGTTGTATTTCAATGCAGTTATTCACAGCGGCAGCCCTTTCAGCATGACTTATAACAAAAGACTGAAAAAGTCCACTCCTGTGGTACACACAAATTGGTTTATTATTAGAGCTCATCCAGCACCATTATTTTCTGACAGTAAATGTGTTTTTAACAGAATTGAAACTTCTGCGAAGAACATTTTTCTTGCAAATATTTAACTTTCCTTTTGGGAAAAAAACACATTCTTGTTTCGCGTCTGTTTAGCATTAAGATACATTTCCCTTTGCATTCTGCTCCAAAGGAAGCTTGACGCAGTTTAGAAAACGCTGCACTAAATCTCCCTGGCTCCTAAAATAAAATTTAAAAAAAAAAAAACAAAGCATGAGCCTCACATAAAGAAAGATGGCAAGTGCCTTACTAAGGACTTTATTCATTAAAAAGACTCAACACTATTCTGCCTCTTGTCTATGAAAGTGAAATATGATTTTATTAAATGAAGCCCTTAATATGTTTGCTAAGACTCTGTCAGGCTGAACATTAACTACACTTCCATTGTTTTTCAAGCCCAAAGAGAAAGTTGCTTTGCGAAGAGACAAGCTCGTTTAACCTACAGACCAGCTGGGAAGTTTGCTTTATTAAGTGTATTTGTAACGTCCAGCGCACACGAGGAGTGCAGTGCATTCATAAAAAGAAAATGCACAGCTTTGGGGAATCATTTAAAGGAGGAGGAAGCGAACACACACTGCATGCATTTCGATTTCGGGTAGCAAGGTTCAGATGTGAGCACACAGCCATCATCTGCTGCCTGGGAGCACTCCAGGGTGTGCTGAGGACACCCCAGCAGAGACCTGCTCCTCCTCTGTAAGAAATCACTCCTGGAGGAGCCTTCTGCAGAGGACTTGCACCACTCACTGGGTGAACAAGGCATTAGATCTCCCCTCACAGAAACATTTTTGAAGTGACACGTTGAGTCCAATCACCAGAACCGCACTGAGTGAAACAACTTCCCCATCCCAGCCAGCACACCTGCACCAGCACCAAGTCACATCCTTGTCCAGAATTATTCCTTTCCTGACCTGCTGTTGACTTCTTGCCTGGGTTTTCTGCTTCAGACACAAGCCAGACGCAATTCCACTCTGCCCTCTCCTGGCCTGCACACAGATCCAAGCCTGCACAGTCCTCCTGAAACTAACCTGCGCATAGACCAGGGGTGTAGGGGCTACAGGTGGGCTGGGAAAAGCGAGGGCTGCCAAGGGGTAAATGGAGGGGCAGAGCCCCGGGGAAGATAGACTGGGCATCAACACTTGGGGACAGCACAGGGTGGAATCTCCAGGCCCAATAAACTTGCCACCCTTGTCTTTGGTACGCTTTTGCCCATCCCAAATACATTTGCCGTGGAAAAAGAGCTGAAGAAAAGGGCAGGAACATCCCCTTGGATCATTGCCCTCCCTCAAAAATAACAGTTTGGGCGTAGAAGGGGCATTGTCTTCCCTTCTTTCAGAAAGCTTCTTGTATTTGAGGTGTATCGCTGGAAGGTGAGCAATAAAGATAGTCATTTGTAAAATGAAAGGAACGACAGACGCTTCTTGTAAAACTACCGTGTCACATTACAGATAAAATAACATTACATAAATAGGCTAAGCGTTAGAACTATTATAATCAACAACAGCACGAGGGACACAGCAGTTTAGCAAAGGAAGTGAAAAATATCGACTGTGATTTAAGAGGCAGAGAGAATCTGCACTGGCACGTTGTAATTACTGAAGCTGAAACCCAGCCAGAATCCTGGTTGACTGCCTCTGGGCTTGTGAAATGCAACCCAGAATCGTTAAATGACCAAATAATTGGGACCTGGGTTTCACGTCGCCAACGAGAGAATGCCATCGACACAGCCACAACAGGACAGTCGCCAGGCACCAACACGGAGAAGGACCAACCACAAACACCAACCTCCACAGTACTGGTGATTTCAGACGTCTACAACCAAATATTGACCTGAACCAGATCTGCTCTGCACAGTCATTTTTCTTCCCAAGGTGGTACAGTTGCAGGTTTCTTTCAGCCATTCTTCATCTCGAGCACCCTGTAAGCATCTAATGTCTAGTCAAAGGACATCATTCATCCATTTTATGGTTCCCAGGATGCAAAGAGATCTACTCAATTTCCTAAGAAACATTAATATTAAAGTATGGCTTTCTCAGCCCAAATCACGCAAGCTGAACAAAGTTCTCCTGACATTTTATGACAAGGTGATTAATAATACCAAGAAGAAGAATGAAATAATACCAGATTACAAACTATTGTAAATCTTTCAGTCATCCCAGGAATAATGAATGTAGATTTCTTAGGAGAGCAGCACAGATTGAAACAGAATTATTTTAGTTTTCTTGTCAATCTAGATGCTATTTATATAATAGCAGAAATAGACTCAACCTTAAAAGAGAGGTGTAGCATATTCAAGGCAAGGGTTACAGGCACTCCTTTAATATCTTTTTCTTTAAAAAATATAAATCAAAATACAAACTAAGCTGGAATTTCCAAAATTGCTGAAGAAAATGTTCCATCTTAACCACAATTTCTCATCACTGACCTTCCATCTCCAAGCAAGAGACTCAGTGACGTGTTCAGTGTTCAAGTCACCCACATAAAGTTGGACTTGGAAAGACTAAGCTGACATGAACTACTTTTTTTTTTTTTCAAATACTTAAGTAAATAAGTTTAAGAGTATGGTCAAAACTGTACTGGCATAAGATCCATTCAACTAAGATGCTCCAGACTTCCTTGGAATGGGTTACGGAGTCAAGCAAAAAGCAAATGCAAACTCTTCACAAGCTATTCTAGAAATGCTGTGAGGTCTTCAGCTCTTACCCCAAGACAAGGGTTATGGTATCGTTTGGCTTCTGGCTGCCCAAGGGAACTCTGCGCTCTCTGACCCCTTGAGGCAGCCTGTCCTAGACGTTACCTCAATGCAACAATTAATAAATAATAATACTGAATTTGAGCTCATGCAATTCATACAGAATAAATGTTCCAGAGAAAAATGAATAATGTATGCCAGGGAGATTAATTTGGGGGAAAAAAACTAACTTCAGTTTGAAATAAAGCCCTGGTTGCCTTGGCAAAGAGGATTTAATTGCTGTAATCACTACATCTCACATAAGGTTGATGTTTGAGGGAGTCCACTGTCCTATTCATTCTGTATCTGCTCCGTAGCAAATAAAGGACTACTGGTCCCAAGAGCATCAGTGAAATACTTCTGAAAGGGTTTAAATTATTTTTAAAGGGTTATTAGCTCTGGCAAGTGAGTCAAAATTCATCTTAGCTGAAAAGCACAGGTACTTGTGCCACATTATGAAGATAACAGCAGGAAATACCATAATTAAGGCTGTAGTACTAGCGTTATTGTGTGTCATTAAAAACAATACCCAGAACACGACCATTCCCTATCCACCTGTGTCTTAACCACCCACTCGCTCAGGGTTACTGCTGCCCCTAACAAATTTCCCAGTAATTTTCGGAAATACATACCCAGAACTCTAGTGCATGCAACCAAATTCAAATAGTTTTATTGGCACAAATCCTAACAATTCTACGGCAGTCAATTAAATCACCCCTCTTTTTTCTGTAAGAGAAGTCTCTGGCCAGGCAAATTAAATTAGAGATGGGCCAGAGCCAAACGCTCAGATCCAAACCAATCCAAAACTCACAATTTATTTGGATTCTGGTCCAGATTCTCACAGTCTGCTACCCCTTCTCCTGGGACAGGACAAACTTTTCAGACTTTCTCAAAGTATCACTTGGAGCATTTTATCACCATCTTCCATCAGGCATCTGCAACAAAGCTCTCATACGTGTGCTTCCTGTGGCCACTTGGCACATTTCTTGCCCAAACTCTCATTAACTTGAGCAAATGCTTAGAAAGCCCATGAACAAGGCACCGTCTATCCCACACTTCTGCTTCTCTTCCTTTCCCACTTGCTGTCTTCTAGGAACGGCACAATTAGACATGGAGATTCAGTGAAAATGCATTTGAAGACTCCTTCATTAATATCACAAAAGCTTCGGCCACACAGTGAGAAAAAAAGCAACTGAGAAAGTTCATTTGGCAGGAATTCTTTTAGAAAGGACATAGAGGGGGGAAGAAGGTGTATTTTGGTCCTAGGAGCAGAGGGAGACCTAGGAGCAGAGTGATAAGGGTGATAACTTTCCCCATAGATGTGGAGCTGCTTGAACACAGCCCTCCCAGCAGCATCTTCCTCATTGTGATACCTCTGGAACTATTGCTGCTCTGACCAGCTCCTCTTCTGCTGGGAACATCCACAGCATCTCCACAGAGATGCTAAGGGGAATGGATTTTAGAATCATAGAATCATAGAACAACCAGGTTGGAAAAGAACCCCAGGATCATCAAGTCCAACCATTCCTATCAAACACTAAACCATGTCCCTCAGCACCTCGTCCACCTGTGTCTTAAACACCTCCAGGGAAGGTGAATCAACCACCTCCCTGGGCAGCCTCTGACAGTGCCCAATGATCCTTTCCGGGAAATATTTTTTCCTAATGTCCAGCCTGACGCTCCCCTGGTGGAGCTTGAGGCCATTCCCTCTCGTCCTGTCCACTGTCCCATGGGAGAAGAGCCCAGCTCCCTCCTCTCCACAACCTCCTTTCAGGTAGTTGTAGAGAGCAATGAGGTCTCCCCTCAGCCTCCTCTTCTCCAGGAGAAACACCCCCAGCTCTCTCAGCCGCTCCTCTTCTTCTCCAGCCCCTTCCCCAGTTTCGTTGCTCTTCTCTGGACTCACTCCAGAGCCTCAAAATCCTTCTTGTGCTGAGAGGCCCACAACTGCCCCCAGGATTCTGGGTTGGGCCGTTTTCTCCTTGTGTAGTCGTATGTATCTCCCGATAGAGGATGAGGAACTGCTCCACTCAGGGTACTGACGCTCAGCACTGTTCAAGGCAGACTGAAAGCTAGGGGTAGATGAGAGATGAACTCCACCATGCAGGAGCGTTTCCCTGGGCTCTGGGAAGCTCAAGAGCAGCTATCACTACCATACCCTCGTGCGAAGCGACACTGCCTCCACTGCAGGGGGTTCTTCTGCAGCTCTGTTGCCATTGAGCATCACCTTTCCCGTGCTGCCCTGCTCCCCTGTGCCCACGCAGCGTTGGAGGGCTTGCAGCCAAATGGTGCAAGGAGTGAAATAGCTTTAACTGTAAGCACCATTTGCTGTGCCTCGGGATGGCAGACTCATTTGTCACTGTTTTCTTCTCCTGCAGGTCTTTTGATTCATCTGGGATTCAATAACTTTGTTAATATGATTTCTTTCATACCCTGGCCAAGTACAGCATCCAAGGCATGCACTGCAGCTATGTGAAGCACTAAATACCTCACACAATAGGCAGGTCCCTGCTCTGCTTCCTCCAAAACAACATTTTTTCATTTACTTTCTTTCCTGACATTAATTGCAGGGGAGGCAGGGCGACAGTAGGAGCACCCAAAACAAGAAGATCCGTTCACGATTTTCTTGCAATATTCTGTCTCCTGCTCTTTCTGCCAGTCCTACCTCCACAAAGCTGTCAGCTAACCATCACACTGGCTTTCTTGTTTCAGACCATGCAAAAACTGATGGGTAAGCGCAAGGACAAAAGCAACTCTGTTGCATCAGTGCGAATATGAAGAAATTGAGATCAATGTGCTCGCTCTAAGCAATACTTTATCAGCTTCGTGGGACAGTAATCTGATTTTCACTGGGACAAAATGACAGCAACGCACAGCCCGAAACATTTATCTAAGATACAAACTAAATTTCAAAATAGACCTATTTTTATACATTTCTTTGAATGCTATTCATTACACGCTAGAAGTAACTTCATCAACTACTAAACCACTGTTGTGTCTGACTTGTTTAAACAAGACCGTGATTTACTGCAGTGCCAGCTAATGAAGAGCTGTACAAGAAGCTGATCAATGCCATCATTGTCTGGCAGCACAAAGCAGGGACCACTCAGCATATTGTGCAAAACAAAGACCCCCGCCAAGCTCCCCGCCAAGGACTGACTCACTAGGACACACAGTTTGCAAAAAGCCACAGTGTGTCCCCAAACCTGAAATGATCACTCAAAGACAGGAACCTTTTCTGACCTGTGCTCCCAATCCAAGAAAAAGGATCGGGGCAGAAAAAAAGGGCGAAGGAAATGTTCATCTTAGAATCGTAGAATCATAGAATCACCAGTTTGGAAGAGACCTACCGGATTATCGAGTCCAACCATTCCTATCAAACACTAAACCGTGTCCCTCAGCACCTCATCCACCCACACATTAAACCCCTCCCTGAATCAACCACCTCCCTGGGCAGCCTCTGACAGTGCTCAATGACACTTTCTCTGAAAAACTTCCTCCTAATCTCCAGCCTAAATCGCCCCTGGTGGAGCTTGAGGCCATTCCCTCTTGTCTGGTGAAGGGGCTGGAGAACAGGCCTTATGAGGAGCATCTGAGAGAGCTGGGGGTGTTTATCCTGGAGAAGAGGAGGCTGAGAGGAGACCTCATTACTCTCTCCAACTCCCTGAAAGGAGGTTGTGGAGAGGAGGGAGCTGGGCTCTTCTCCCAAGGGACAGGACGAGAGGGAATGGCCTCAAGCTCCACCAGGGGAGGGTCAGGCTGGACATTAGGAAAAAATATTTCCCAGAAAGGATCATTGGTCACTATCAGAGGCTGCCCAGGGAGGGGGTTGATTCACCTTCCCTGGAGGTGTTTAAGGGACGGGTGGATGAGGTCCTGAGGGACGTGGTTTAGTGTTTGATAGGAGTGGTTGGATTCGATGATCCGATGGGTCTTTTCCAACCTGGTTGTTCTATGATTCTATGATTCTATAATTCTATGATCTCCTCCAAAATCCACTTGCCTCTTTCCCAGGCACACACTGCATTACAAGCTCTTCGACCACAGCTCGTACCCTGCTCTCAGCACGACCATTGCCACATCTGCTGACAGTGCTCTGCAGATCCGCGCCCAGCCCTGAAGCAAGCACCGAGTTGTGCAGGAGCTGCCTGGAGTTAATTAGCAGGAGCTGTCATGTCGAAGCTCTCCGAGATGGGGATCAGCCTAGGAACAAGCTTGTAGAACCCGAACCATTTAAAAATGTAAAATCTCTTTCCATTACCATCAACAAGGCTGAGTTTGTGTCAAGTCACATGGCATATTGGCACCTTCCAAATCCACGGGAAATGCTTTTCACATCATCTCCGTTTGCAGAGTATAGCAGTGTCTGCTAACATGCTGGCAGACAAGATGTTGTCAGGGCTCCTATTATAAACCCTATTTGTCATACACATGCAAAACGATCTGATGTGTCAAATGATGTGCTGCCACCAGTTACACACAGCACTGCTCACCCACTTGTAGTGCAGCACTACAGAGATGAGATGCCTGCTCACACACCAACCAACTTGTCCCTCATCCCTCCTCCCCTCACACGGGTTCTGAATATGAGATACAGCAAATTAATTTCCATAAAACATCACCACATACCTTAGCGCTAATAGATGCAGATGGGCAGATGAATGAGGCAGTAATCATAGAATCATTGAACAACCAGGTTGGAAGAGACCCATCGGCTCATTGAGTCCAACCACTCCTATCAAACACTAAACTCTAAACCATGTCCCTCAGGACCTCATCTACCCGCCCCTTAAACACCTCCAGGGAAGGTGAATCAACCACCTCCCTGGGCAGCCTATTCCAATGCCCAATGACCCTCTGTGTGAAAAACTTCCTCCTAATCTCTAGCCTAAATCTCCCCTGGTGGAGCTTGAGGCCATTCCCTCTTGTCCTGTCCCCTGTCACTTGGGAGAAGAGCCCAGCTCCCTCCTCTCTACAACCTTCTTTCAGGTAGTTGGAGAGAGTAATGAGGTCTCCTTTCAGCCTCCTCTTCTCCAGGATAAACACCCCCAGCTCTCTCAGATGCTCCTCATAAGGCCTGTTCACCAGCCCCTTCACCAGCTTCGTTGCTCTTCTCTGGACTCGCTCCAGAGCCTCAACATCCTTCTTGTGGTGAGGGGCCCACAACTGGACACAGGATTCAAGGAGCGGCCTCACCAGTGCTGAGTCCAGAGGGAGAATCACCTCCCTGGACCTGCTGGTCACACCATTTCTGATCCAAGCCAAGATGCCATTGGCCTTCTTGGCCACCTGGGCACACTGTTGGCTCATGTTCAGTTGCTGTCGACCAACACCCCCATGTCCCTCTCCTCCTGGCATTTTTCCAGCCAGACTTCTCCCAATCTGTAGTTCTGCATAGGGTTGTTGTGCCCCGAGTGCAGGACCCGGCTTTTGGCCGTGTTAAACCTCATCCCATTGGACTCTGCCCAGTGGTCCACCCTGTGCTGGCAGGACTCAAATAGAAGGCAAAGTGGGGTTTCAAGGGAAGCCGAACAGCTTTGCCAATGGGAAGTGGGTCCTTGTTTCATTCCAGCTGTACTCAGTGTTCCCCCACCACCTACACAAAATATTCTTGAACTGTTAATAATAACAAGCAGTGAAACTATTCACCTTCTCAGTGAAAAATAACCCCGGCAAAATATACTCACGGGCTGAATATTTTTAATTAATCTAATACTGCATTTTGGTCAGCCCCTCTCCTCCAACTCTTGTAAATATTTCCCTGCTCCTGTGGGAGAAGGGAGCATCCCAAGCCAGGGCTGGCATGGGCAAGGGAAGGTGCAGACAGCAGGGACGCTTATCAACCACTCAAACTCAGTCCCCCATCCCCATCTCATACCCTTCTGCCTCAGGAACACCTTATTAACACCACAGCAAGGGGCAGTTTTGTTTCTGGACAAAGCAGCACATTCAGAGCCCCTTTTACAGGGCGATAGAAGTCACTGCCAGAAAACATCTCAATAAAATAAAAAAAAAAAGAGAGCATTTTATCATCACAAGGCTGCGATCCCGTCTGGAAGTGCTTCAAAGCCAATATCCAACAAGTAACAAGAGCTTCTTACTGTCGCGTGGGGCTGCTGCTCTGCCTGTTTTATTCCTGTGAAGAGTGATCGCGGACAGCTGATTATTGTAGCAGATAGTTGACCTTTATCTAAAATTCCATTAAAAAGCTTTATTGACTGTAGTCTTGCAGGGTCTTTCAGGATTCACTGGGTCATTTATTCACTGTCAGATATCCATTGGGTTTCAAGCTTTTAGGACCGTTCGAGCTCTAGGAAGGAGCTATATATTTTTTTTTGTCATTTTTAACTGTTTTTAAGATTATATGAGAGAGTGATTTCTTTTCTTCTCCCCCACCAGTGTGGCTGGGGCAGCGAAGGTTATCTTAAAGCACATGAAATGGAGAAAAAACCTGGCAGTGTGGTACTAGGACTTCCAGGGCAGGTTGGCTCATGCACGTGGGTGCAACACAGACACACTCTGCCTGCAGGTACCCAGGCAAGATGCCTTTCTCTCTTCAGTCAACAGAGATTCAGGTCTAACTATTTCACACAACATCCTTGTGAAATTTATAACTCTGTACCATCATGCCAGGCTTCCATCAGCTGAAGCCATTTTTTTCCGTGCCACGTGTCTGTCTCAAATAGAAATAAGAAAAATAAAAGAATGGTTCAACTCTTCCTGAAAGAGAATTTGTAGATCTGGTTTATCCAGGCTAAGAAAAATTCTGGTGACAGGTCCCCCAGGCTTTGCAGGAGTGTCCTGGAAGTATGTTAGTCCTTTTCTCCTTCAGTGACAAAAAGAAAAGAGCAGGAATGCAATGTATGCATCAAATGAAGAAGGAGAATTGGGGAAAAAAGAGTGTGAATTTGTCTTTGAGGAACATATTATAATGTGTATGTACATGGGGACTGAGTTAAGGTTGCACAGGCATCTCTGGCACTTCCAGACATGCCAGGGCTTGAAGTTTTTTATTAGTATGACATATCACTATTTTATATTTTACTTTTAGTTCAGTGTACATTCAGAGAAAAGAGAGAAGTAACAAATCCAAATACTCGCTTCGAGTTTATTAAAAAAAATAATTCCCAAGTCGACAGTAATGCTTTAATTTAGTAATTATTTATAAATCTAAGCTAGCATTTCTGATTGATTTCAGAAGTATATTTTTTTTCCTTTCTCAACATTTTCACTTCTGGTGAATTTTCATCCTAAAATGACGCTTCAGTTAAACATTTATTTCTCTTGTCAGTAATAATCCTGCCCTGCTTCCCCATTCATACCAGCTTGGTTACAGGAGACGAAGGCCACGTGGAGCCTCCTCCACACACCCAGCCAGGCTGCATTCCTCACAGTCTGTATTCTCTCATTTTCTATGCATTTCCAGATCTAAAACCTTCTGTTTTCTTTCCTTTGTTTGCTCGTGGCTGCTATTGGCAGGAGACATCCTCTTAATGATCTTTTTCTGGCCTTCTAGACGACTGCTCAGACTTCTACAGATCTTTCATTATTAACGCAGAAGCCTTGTAAGTCAGTTTTAATGGCCTGTGCAATTTTTATTCCTCAGCAGGAGACATAACCTCCTCCATATGGATATATGTTTATTAATATAAATCCTTAATATCATTTTTTCCTAGTGAGAATAATCAGTAAAAGCCAACTGGCATGTATCACACCTTGTACTGGTTCATCCAAAAAATCAAAAAGTAATCTTTGCCCTGCAATATGTGGAGCGTGGCAGGGAGAAGCAGATAATCCTTTTCCCTGAGGTTGCCTAGGCACCGAACGACAGCGAGATTTCTTTGCATGGTCCTGCCATCCCTCTCCAGACAGAGGGCTGCATCCCAACCGCAGCTGCTTTTATTTCTCCAACGTGCGATTCATTACCTGGTTTCAGGCCTTTACTGTTATTCCTGGAATATCTCCAATCTCTGTTTCTATTCCAATAGGGCATAAAAGGATGGGTCGTTCATGTTAGGGACGTGTAACGAATGCCGACAAACCCACTTTTTGTCTGGGATTCAACAAATTGCTGTTAGTGCTTAGGCTTCATTACCAGCACATCCTCACTGGAGGTTTGAATGGGGAGACTTGGAAAACAGGTCAGAACTCTGCCATTTATTTATAGAGAGTGTCCTTGTTTCTTTCCTACAACCAAGGGGTGATTGTCCGTTTATTCCTTAAGCATTTTCCTGCTGAACAAAGTGACTCCCATTTTTCTTTTAAATACACCCTTTGAGCCTCAGGATGAAGATAAATGACAATATACACCACAAAATACATGCAAACTATTCCCAGTGTTATTGAACGAGTTTTCCATCCTTCCAGTTAAGCAAGAACTGATTTCTCCTATCTCCTTTTCGCAACTCTTCCATCTGTATAGAGAGAGTCCTTCGATTTGTAAATAAGACAAAAGTTTGTGTTACCCCTTCTTTAGTCATTATTTCCATCTTTCATCATTGACTACGCTTCATTTACCATGTTTCATAGTAAATGTGTGGTAACTACAGCACTCAGATGATGCCAAGCTGAGTGGTGCAGCTGCCACACCAGAAGGAAGGGATGTCATCCAGAGGGACCTGGACAGGCTGGAGATGTGGGGCTGTGTGAGTCTCATGAGGTCCAACAAGGCCAAGAGCAAGGTCCTACACCTGGGTCAGGGCAATCTCCAATTTCAATACAAGATGGGGGATGATGTGATTGAGAGCAGCCTGTGGAGAAGGACTTGGAGGTGCTGGTTGATGAGAAACTAACTGTGTCCTGGGCTGCATCAAAAGCAGTATGGTCAGCAGGATGATTCTGCCCCTCTGCTCCTCTCTTGTGAGACCTCATCTGGAGTATTGTGTCCAGTTCTGGAATCCTCAACCTGAAAGGAGACGGAACTGGTAGAACAGGTCCAGATGAGGCCACAAAGATTTGAGGGCTGAAGAACTTCTGTTACGAGGACAAGCTGAGAGAGTTGGAGTTGTTCAGCCTGGAGAAGAGAAGGCTCCGAGGAGACCTTATAGCGACCTTCCAGTACCTGAAAGGGCTTCAAGAAAGCTGCAAATGGACTTTTTACAGTCTTGTACTGATAGGATGAGGGGCAATGAGTATAAACTGGAAAGGGGCAGATTTAGACTAGACATAAGGAGGAATTTCTTCATGATGAGAGTGGTGAGGCTGTGGCCCAGGTTGCCCAGAGATGCTGTGGCTGCCCCATCCCTGGGAGGTTCAAGGCCAGGTTGGATGGACCTTGAGCAGCCTGGACTGCTGGGAGGTGTCGCTGCCCATGGCAGGGGATTTGAACTAGATGATTTTTAAAGTCTCTCCCAATTGAAACTATTCTATGATTCTGTCATCTGCATTTGTCAGTAAACAAGGTAACAGAGACACTCCTGTGCACTGAAAGACAAAAAGTGCCTGAAAATGTGTGAAAACGCAGGATTCTCAGAGCTATACTTCATTTTCCCCACTTTTTTTTTAAACTAGGTAGCCCATAAAAAAGTTTAATCAAGGCAACACAGCTCATTTCACCTATCTTTATCATTAAAGGCAACCCACCTAACGTAATGGGCAAAATTTATGTTCATGGATGGTAAATTTTACAGTACAGACCAGACTGGCAAGGCCACAAATTAATCTCCAGCGTCATAAGGATTTCATTGTGCACGTGTATGGATCAGCTGTCATCAAAGCAAGCAATATGACTGTCAGGCACAGCAAAAGCATTAGGTACACACTTAGCTTCCAAATTCTTTCTCCTGACATATCTGGGTCCTTCAATTACACCAGACCACGCTGCCTCAATTGCACTATGGAAAGAAAGAAAGAAATTCCCCAGACCAGCACAACAGCAGCTCCAACTCAATCTTAAATTCTAGTTATCAAATGAAAACAAACATCCAAGATATAGATTAAACAGAGCAAAACCACTTTGACCGATGAAAGGGGCTGGAAGGGACAGCTTGAGCTTCACATATAACCTGCAGCATCGCCCTGTAAGTGATACAGAATCATAGAATCATAGAACAACCAGGTTGGAAGAGACCCATCGGATCATCAAGCCCAACCGTTCCTATCAAACACTAAACCATGTCCCTCAGGACCTCATCCACCCATCCCTTAAACACCTCCAGGGAAGGTGAATCAACCACCTCCCTGGGCAGCCTATTCCAAGGCCCAATGACCCTTCCTGTGAAAAACTTCCTCCTAATCTCTAGCCTAAATTGGTAGAAGGACGGCGGTTTAATGAGTATCTTTCAACACAGCACATTGCTGAATCAAGAAACTGTTTCCAATTGCTTTTCAGTTTCCAAGCTTGGTTAAGAATCCCAAATTTTACCAAAACAAGGAAGAACCTGCTCTCATATGAAAACTGAAGTCAGTTTTGCTAGAACAAAATCCAACATAAAATAAAATACTACACAACACAGCATGAAGTGCAGAAAATTAAGTTTATCTGTTCTTTTGCATACTGTCAGAGCTCAACGTTGGCATCAAACACTGGGTTGAGAATGACTTGATTTTGATCTATTGTCTCATGTGAGCCAGTCTGGAATGCACCCCACTACACTTAACAGATATGATTAAAAACAATAAGTTACATTAGGCTGAAAAATATATTTCCCAAGGCAAACATTCACTTCGGTGTATTTTTTTCTGACTATAACACACAGAAATCCTCTGTATATTAAAACAGACATTAGCATGGAGCTGAAAACCAGAGAAAGCCTGTGAGGCAAACTGCATAAACTAGACGCAGGCGCTATAGTGATTGTATTTCCCTCGGCATAATTCCCTGCCTACTGTGTAAATTTAGACTGAATAACCTCTCCATAGACCTCATGTATGTCATTGGAAATAATCATAGCAACAGTTGCTGGTGTGATCTCCATCCTGAAGGACAAGGGAACCATAAGCAGAACTGCGTTTTGCCTCTTACTTTCCGCATTCAACTAAAGGTTAAATCAAAATCCTTGTTTTCTGTGACAAAAAGCACAAAGCAAGGAAAGCCAAATGAAAGACCAGACAGGCTAGACTACATACACCTGATCGTGAATTTTCCAAGGAAATATTTCTGGCTATGTAAAACATGGTGATTTATTGTAATAGAAACATCTCATGAAGATGAACAAATTCTCCGCTCTTTTCAAAGGAGGAAATCCCTCTGGAAATTTGACTGCCTTCCCAGAAGCTCTGGAGCACCGAGATGTAAGCCCCACATGCCAGGAGAGAGGCACGAAGTGAGTGTCTCCAGACATGTGAGTCTGGAGGCTCATCTTGGCGCTTCCCACTTTGGAGGCCCCTGGCTCCCTTGGTTCCTGCTTCCTTGAAACCCTGTGCTCAGTGCTTCCATAAATTATTTGGCTTTTGAAAGAATCACAGAATCACAGAACAACCAGGTTGGAAGGGACCCATAGGATCTTCTAGTCCAACCATTCCCATCAAACACTAAACCAAGTCCCTCAATACCTCATCCACCCGTGCCTTAAACACCTCCAGGGAAGGTGAATCAACCACCTCCCTGGGCAGCCTATTCCAATGCCCAATGACCCTTTCCGTGAAAAACCTCCTCCTAATCTCCAGCCTAAATCTCTCCTGGCAGAGCTTGAGGCCATTCCCTCTTGTCCTGTCCCCTGTCCCTTGGGAGAAGAGCCCAGCTCCCTCCTCTCCATAACCTCCTTTCAGGTACTTGTAAAGAGCAATGAGGTCTCCTCTCAGTCTCCTCCAGGATGAACACCCCCAGCTCTCTCAGATGCTCCTCATAGGGTCTGTTCACCAGCCCCTTCACCAGCTTCATGGCTCTTCTCTGGACTTGCTCCAGAGCCTCAACATCCTTCTTGTGGTGAGGGGCCCACAACTGAACACAATATTCAAGGAGCGGCCTCACCAGTGCTGAGTCCAGAGGGAGAATCACCTCCCTGGACCTGCTGGTCACACCATTTCTGATACAAGCCAGGATGCCATTGGCCTTCTTGGCCACCTGGGCACACTGCTGGCTCATGTTCAGTCGCTGTCGACCAACACCCCCAAGTCCCTCTCCTCCTGGCAGTTTTCCAGCCAGGTTTCTCCCAGTCTGTAGTTCTGTAAAGGCAGAAAGGCAGTATTTCAAAACTAGCTCTGCAGAAAGTTTTGGGTGCTTTCCTGGACAGCAGAAATACCAAACCTCGACCCTCATGCCATGTGTTCTGAGGTAATTGTTCTTGTAGAAATTCCAGTGGAAGTAAAACATCCTCATCTTAGGTTGCCTCTAATAGCTAGGGAATTTTATCTGTGTTGTGGCAAAGAGAACAAACAACTGCGAATTAAGAGCTGATGTTAAATCCTTGAAGAGCCTTAGGCAAATTCCATAATCTCTCTGCTATAGCACCGAGGATCAATGTGCAACTGCTGAAACCTGACTACTCCATGAGGGTGGTCCATCTACTGACGGTGGCTGCCGGCCAAAACCATATTTAACAAATTAAAACCAGTAAACCCAGATAAAGGCAAGAATAAGTTGAGTTTATAGGAAGACCCCTCCTGCTCCTACCCTTCTAAAGTCTAATTAAGCCCTATGATATTTCTCACACGTTTCCCCCTCACCCTGAGGAGATGGATGGGCTTGCGATATTGTGGACCATTTCTTTCCCTCTGCCTCTGCACTGCGCTATGAACCACTTGCCCTGATTCACGCTGCAATCTGTAAGATTATTAATATGCATGTGCTATTTTGCAAAAGTTGAATGATATGGAAGTGCCGCATAAGGTTTGCTGTCTGTTTTCTCAACATCTGTCCTCGAAGTGCACTTCTGTCATGTTCTGCTCCCATCGTTTTCGGATCAAAAAGTTAGAAGTAAGGCACGAATCTGTTTTGAGGTTTGCTAGCACGGGCTGCAACTCCTTTCCCACGCGTCTCGCATCCTCACAGTATATGACACATTCCAATTACCTTTTGGCCCTTTTATTCCCCCAGTCTGGCTCACATTTCTCTCTGAATTTGGTCTCTATGCAGCTCTGAACCAAGAGTCTGACAGCTAAGGACATAACAAATATGCAGCAGTAACCCTCAGGGTGGTTAGAAATGCCTGAATTCTCCTATTACAGGCAGATTCGCAAGTAAAGGTCACCAGAAAGTCTCCAAACTTAAAATAAAAATGGGCCATGCAACAAGCAGTCAAAAGCTTGAAGCAGCTTGGGGTGTCTTATAGGAAAAAAAACAAAGACAACTCGCAAAGTCTGGATCAAAACCCTGTCTCTGCCAAATACTTCCTGCACAAGCTGAGTCAAGCCTCATTTTCTCACCTCTCACCTGTACCCTCTGTGCAGTGCAACAAAATAGTTCCTCACCACATACGACCTGTGCAAGATGTATTCTTTGGAAAGATGATAAAAAGAGAGAAGGCTTCACCAAAGAAGTACAAAACATGCAAGTTGTCTAGCAAAATGAATCACAGCAGTTAACCCTGGCTGGTTTATGGGAGCATCATTTAAGAGGCAGAATTACGAGTAGAAGAAAATAGAATTAAAACAACAAAATAATCATGCAAACATTTATAGCTCAAGCTTTAAAATCTGTTGCTGTATTCCAACAAGTGTCATCCACACAGATAATTCAAGACTATTTATAGTTTTCTCCCATTGGAGAAGAAAAGCTTAAGTTCTCTAAGGAAAACACTGAATGTAACCAAAGAAATTACATCTGACATCGATTTGTCCCTATTTGTAGACTGTTTAGCATACAGCACTTTAAAAATCTCTTACCTTAATACAAACTGGTCTGCTAGAGAGTCATCAGCCAGGGAAACATGAAAGGTCACCACGTCACCTTCTCTGACTGGGCTGAGTGGTAAGCGGATAACGATATTCTCATCTAGCCTCAGTGAAGACTGTTTCAATTTGTCTTGATTTGGGTAAACAATGATGCTACCAATCCTCTCCATAGCTGACAAAGCCTCATGTTCATTATCTTGACCTGCATGGATATTGTTTTCCCATTTTGCATCCTCTGGAGAACATTCCCCATCTGCTGCATAAATCTTATAGAAGAGCTCCACAGTAATCCCTTCCAGGGAGGCTGTTTCCTCTGAAACCAGGGGTGGAGGGGAACTGAACCAGCTAGGAGATAATTCCAGCTCCGCCACACATAATCCTAGATGACCTGTCAATCTACAGCTGGCCACAACTTCTCTAGACTCCAGGAAAGCAAACATCTTCACGCAAGGCAACCTCTCTGCAGAATTATAGTCATCCCAGTCCTTCCCCGCAACATAGAACAAGGTTTGTATTTTAGGTTTGTTGGAATAGATTGAGCTGTTGATTATGTGCGATTTTAATTTCCAATTAAAAGTGAATTTATTTGTGAAACCAAAAGATGCCGAAGTCAGCATGAGGTCCAAGGGAACAGCCTGTTCAACAGAAAAGGGTCCATAGGTGGCATTTAGGACAGGTGGCAGTTTGGTTTTGTGTATATAGAATGAATCCACCCTAGACTGCAAACTGGAGTTCCTCATGATATCCTGGTTGGCTTCTTTGAGGAAGAAGAAAACATCAGCATTGCAGATGTGATAGCTCGCGGGGAGATACGTTGGCAGGTTTGAAAATCTCTGTATGCTGTCCATGATCCCTCCTCGGCTCTCCACCACTGCAGGCCAAAGATAAAAGGAAACAGAAAGACAACTCTAATGTTTGCTTAGCATGCCCCTCAGTTTTTCTCAAAAGCAATGCATTACCAGAGATCAATACCATTAGCCACGATTACAAAACGATCTGACAGAGGTACCACGGAATAACACCCTTGGCTCAAAGCTCATACACTGAAAACATCCCATTGCAGCAGTTGCACAGGTCTCTCTCCACCTTCCCCAATTTAATATCTACCAGAAAGTCATTCATCAAGTTCTAGAGGAGACTAGACGGCCAGATCCCAATCTAAACTCTAAAAACTTTTCATGATTTGTGTTTTGTTGTTTTATTACCAGATCAAAAACAATTTTTTTTCATCTGTATTCCAATATACATAAGAAAAGAGCGTATTGCATATTAGTAAGCAGTAAAACAAAACATTTCCTTTAGTCTAACATCGCTAGCACACAATGCAATGGGGGGACTGCAAATCTGCACCATTCCCAACCCACTTTTGCCAGGTTAGAAGTCACCAGCAAACTGATAAAAGCTTTGTGCCCTTGGAACCAAAACTTTTCTCTCTTACA
The DNA here is from genome assembly GCA_033558105.1 of Coccyzus lansbergi. NCBI lineage: Eukaryota > Metazoa > Chordata > Aves > Cuculiformes > Coccyzidae > Coccyzus > Coccyzus lansbergi. Next base: position 203,730 of record JAUMJK010000633.1, on the reverse strand, counting down.
CACACACTAAAAAAATAGGTTTGACAGAGGTCTCAGTGGGATGGATTTATAGGCAAGAGTGAACTTGACAGAAGCGAAATCCTTTACATGAGAGGGTTTGCAGATGCTTAGAAGGATTTTTTTGGTTTCATTCCAGAAGAGAATGAAACACGTTTGGAAGCCACAAAAGTTTCTCTGCAACACAATGGTCAATCCTCCAGTCAGCACTGAGCAATTTTTACCAGGTAAGAAAAGATTCCAGAGGGAGGGAGGGATCAAACAGATATTTTTGGTTTGGGCCGATCTCTAATTAATAGTGAGATATATTCAATCTGGGCCGCGATTCTACCAGAAAGAAACAGTGGGTCTTTCAAACTAAGAATTCATGTGCTCCAACAAAACGCTGGTGAATGCAAGCTCCTGGGACCACCACAGAAGAAATAAACAGAAACCAATTGAATTAAAATCAAGCAGTTCCATAATGCGCAGAGATAGCAAAGGAACAATGACAGATCCTAAGGTCAAAGCTCTTATTGTCTCTTGCTGAAGCTTAGTGGTGATTTTACCATTTGGCAGGACTGTGGAGAGCAGATACACAACACAACAACGACACAAACAATTACACCTGTTACAAGCCAGATGACTTACACTTACAGCACAATTGAGCCCAGATAAAACCTCTAATATTTAAGCTATTTTTTTCAGGTTGTGTATTTTAAATGCCTACACTTGTCAAAGAGATTCTAGGGCAAATCTCATCCATTTGACTTCGCTCCACTCTGTTCTCAATTGAAATTCTGCTCATTTACTTTCGATGCCTTGATATTATCTACGCTTGTTTAAATGCTTGTCATTTAATCACATTACTTCTGCCTTTATTTTTGCTGGATGTTTAATTGTGTCAAGGCTTCTCTGCCGCCACTGGGATATTATTTGACGGAGCAAGAAAATATGCAAAAATATGCCAAGGAATAGAAAAGTTATCAGCAGGATATGGTATCAACAATCTCCTCCTCCAATATTCCCCGTGGGGATCAGATTAGGATTTCCTCTTGGCTTCACAAGCAAATGGAGTTGCAGAGCAGCTGCCAGGCAATTGCCCCACTTGGGTATCCTCTTGCTTCTTGTGCCTGCACCTAAACATTTTAGACCATCTCTCATATCATACCAACACAGGCGACACCTTCCCATATGTGCACCCAGCTGAAATGCAGAAAAATCCAGATGATGAGAAAATTTCTCCTGACTTCCCACGTGAGCACCAAGCTGGGCCAGCTTGCTAAGGTTTCAGAGCTCACATAGACGATGTCACATAGAGGACAACCAATTTTCTAGTGGAGAAAATGGACTTGAGAGCCCTTCCCTTCCACATTCTCTTCATTTGGATGTGAACAATAGGCAGCTGGCACACTCCCTGCAGGATGCAGCAACTGAAGACCCCAGTTCTCTGTGAGAAGTCTTAGGGTGTGAGCAGTCATAAGCAGTTCTGGAAGAAGACAGATGTAGTCTCTCCAGGCAAGGGGCTACCCAAGCTTCAAGCACTCTAAAAGGCAGGAGGCACAGTTGAGAGAAATGATGGAAAGCAGGAAGTGCTGCATAAGCAAAGATGGACACCACTGCCTGTTGGCAGGAGGTTACATGGGTGAGGAACCCACAGCAACCTACAACAGGGATGGAGGCAAAGAGCAGAGGCTGGTGACCACCGTTAAGCAAGGGTCAAGCAATGCCCCGTTACGACTTGCTGTGCTGCTCTCCAGGAGCCCCAGTGTTTTTATCCCACCCCTGAGTAACAAAGTGCTTGAGAATCACACTGTGGGTCAAACCTCATCCTGCTTGTTGCAGGACGATAAGGGAGAAAATCAATGCCAATTCTAGAACCAAAGTCACCAAGGGATGTTTGAGCAGCTCCATTACTGCCCTTCTATTTATAGAGCACCTTGGCACGGCATCACTTGCCATGCGGTTGTGCAATTGCACAACTCAGTCACTGAAAGTGAGCTTTGCTCCTGTGGAAACCTGGGCAGCAAGGGGAAGCACCGGCCCCATAGTAGCTGCTTCTGTGGCTCCGAGCGAACGGCGACTGCACTTCTAGATGCAATTTTGAGGGCTATTTTTTCCTTAGATGTTTGTTACCTTTTTCTTTCTGTAACAATTTTTCTTGTTAATACCCCTCTTCCACGTTCTTTATTTTTTTATTCTTCCCTTTCTGTTTCATTTGTGCAAAATTTATCAGAAGATGTGAGAAATAAATAATTTTTATGTATTTATTTAATAACATCTTTATAGCACCTTCTTTTCATTAGGAAAAATAACTTCTTAGAAAGGGTCACTGGGCAGTGGCAGAGGCTGCCCAGGGAGGGGGTTGAGTCACCTTCCCTGGAGGTGTTTTAGGGACGAGTGGACGAGGTGCTGAGGAACACGGTTTAGTGTTTGATAGGAATGGTTGGATTCGACGATCCGATGGGTCCCTTCCAACCTGGTGATTCTATGATTCTAAGGGCAGTAAGGGGAAGGACAGTGTTCCTTCACCGAAAAGCCAAATGCAGACAAGTACCTTCCTGGATTAATTGTAGATAAACCAAACGACGGTTGAAATCAATACTTTTGAGAAGTTGCACTTATCATAAAAATTGTGCTGCTGCACAGATAAGCAAAGCATTTACAGCTGCAAAAGTACCCTCTGATTTCTGGGAGGAGAGCTAAAATTTGCCTTCTCCCAGGACACAGCAGATTGCAGAGATTTAACATTGACATAGTTCCGGAGCCTAAAGAGGAACCAAAAGAGAAGCAAGGCTTAAATGCATCTGTGTTTACATTATAGGACTTCCCCCCCTTCTCCACTCTTTATGCAGATATTTTATCTCTCTCAAGCAGTGATTTACACAAAGTTTAAAAGGTATGTTTTTCCCTTTCCTCCATTTCATTCTGGTGGCAACATTCAGTGCCTCTTCTCAGAACTGGTACGAGGACTAGAATATCAGGCTGCTGTAATTCAAACCAAATGAGACACAAATTTTGTCTGAAAGCTTATATGGGAAGCCATAAACACCAGTAGACAGGGCTGGGCTTTGTCCTAGAAGCAGTCTGCAACAAAATATGATATCTGAATTTAGCAGCATTTTATGATGCTGGAAGAACATCTAAAAAGAAATACTTCATAAAATGGCAGGCCAGCACCCCACCTTTTTAATTCAGCACGTCGGCACCACAGCATCAATCTCCCCACAGTCACAATCAGAAACAGGACACATTTCCAGCTTTCTGGTGAGCAACAAAGCGACTAATAAATTACCTGCTCCTTTAATAAGCACTCAGCAAGATCAAAAGAGGGCAGAGCATTAGATCAGAATGCAGGTTAGTCCTAATTATGTAACAAAAAGGAGCAAGAGTTGATGAAAAGTAAATGGAGCCCAAACAAGCATCCCCAGAGCCCAGTGCTAGCTTGAAGTCTGAACACAGTCTGCTTCTCAGTCTCCTGTGGCATTTGGGAGTGTTGAGGGGACATGGAAATCATAGAATCATAGAACAATCAGGTTGGAAGAGACCCACCAGATCATCAAGTCCAACCATTCCTATCAAACACTAAACCATGTCCCTCAGCACCTCATCCCCTAACATCCCTTAAACACCTCCAGGGAAGGTGAATCAACCCCCTCCCTGAGCAGCTTCTGACACTGCACAATGACCCTTTCCGTGAAAAATTTTTTTCTAATGTCCAGCCTAAACCTACCCTGGTGGAACCTGTCCCTTGTCACTTGGGAGAAGAGGCCAGCACCCTCCTCTCTACAACCTCCTTTCAGGGAGTTGGAGAGAGCAATGAGATCTCCCCTCAGCCTCCTCTTCTCCAGGATAAACACCCCCAGCTCTCTCAGACGCTCCTCATAAGGCCTCTTCTCCAGCCCCCTCACCAGCTTCATAGCTCTTCTCTGGACTCGCTCCAGAGCCTCAACATCCTTCTTGTGCTGAGGGGTCCAGAACACATTGTTGGACGTGACTTGAGATACCTTGAATTTCTAAAATAACTTTTACCTTGTAACAGTTTTGCAGCAGGTGCTTTGCCCCTTTTAATACATTCATTTGGAGCAGCCAAATACCACAGCCCCTTGAGCAACGTGTCAACTTGTAAAATCTCTCTGCTCCCATTTTGTGCCCAAAAACCTCTCTCTAGAGCTAGGCAATAGCCTCGTAGCCCAGTTCATCCTGCAATCTCTGAAAGTGCAGACAGAAAGGAAACACGCTTCTGATGTTCTTGAAGAGAAGAGAGAAAAAGGAAACCACTGTTCGCATAACCAACCATTCAATGCTGCTCTCTGGGGAGATGCCCCTTCCTGGTCCTTATGCTGACAAGCTCAGACCTCAAACAAAGCTTTGGTTGCCTTGATAACTTTTTTATTTTACCATAAAATTTTCTCTTGCTCTTGTTTTTAATCTCATTTGACTCTGGACTGATGCCACGAAAAGCAGCACAGGACTAAGGCACAAACAAAGCCACAGCTCTAAGTCACATTGTGCGATAAAAATCTGCCATTCACGTAACTCAAGATTTCATCCAAGCTACTTGCATTGGAGTTCATACATTTCAATAAGAAGGAAAACAAGTAACGTATTATAAGGTGGTGGTGGCACTGGGAGGTCAGCATTGGAATCTAGTGCATCCATGTTAGGCTGTAGTCAAAGAAAAGTCTTTAAGATCCATCGTTTTATAACTAAAAATGAAAATTACTTCTGTTGGAGCATGATTGCAACTTTCACATCTAAATCTTCCCTCTACTTTAACCAACTATTACACTTAAGAACGGCCAAGCCTACCATAAGTCCTCAGTAATTCTGAAGGCAGAGGTGAGAGAAACAAGAGGCATTTAAAATATGCGATTTTTCAGTATCCTTTTTTTTTATTATTAAAAACAAACAAGAAAGCCAATCCTGCACCTGTGGAAAAACTGCAAAAATGTTAAAATTCATCTTTGCTGCAGCATCATCAGAATTGCAGCATGAGATCATACAGACATTCCGCTTTGTAAAAGAGGAATAATTTCAAGTAATGTGGTGCCAGTAAGTACTATGATGTTATCCGTGACTCATACAGAGGCAATCAATGGCTTGTCTGTATAGGAGAAAAATCACAAGCCCTTCCCACCAGCCCTCACTAAGGACCATAAAGACCAAACTACACATGTACATTATTCCACTATAAAAATGGCTCTATTCATAATAATTATTTTGCTGTGGAAATGCAGCCATTATCCTTGAATAAAAACAGTGTATCCCAGAATAGGGTGTCTACACAAGGAAAGCCATTCCAGAACCAATAAATAATAGAAGAATAATTCATTCTGGACCAGCCATGTAGGTCACTTTCTATCACACATGCAAGGGGTGAGACCTGATGCTGTTTAGGGACCAGAGGCATGAGAGCTTGTGCAAGGTGATTTGGCCCAGCTACAGATAGGGAAACTCTGACTCCTAATCCTGGCACCAGGAAAATGAGGAGGATGTTTACAGTGTGAAAATGTACCCCAGGTTGAGCACTTTGAGTAGGGTAAGTTTGGGCTGTGTGAGGATCTACGGAGCCTAGATGAACACCTGTCTCGTGCTCTCCCTGACTCATTCAAAATTCAACAAAATAACCATGAAAGGAGGATGTCACTGTTTACTTCCCACATTCGGAGTCCATCCTGTGACTCATCTCCTCAGTTTTATATTAGGGAGGAAAAGGAGGAAAAAAACCTTCCATAGTTCCACAGTGGAAGAGCTTCCATCATCCACCATTCAAACCCAAGCCTTACTCCTTTAGTACTTGAGGCAGCTATACCATCAACCACACTGGCACAGAAAAAAAAACCCATAACAAACAGTCTTTTCAACTAGAACAGAATAATTTGAAGATATAAATGACACTGCAAGAAAGAGCTAAGAAGAGTTGCCAATACTTTTTTAAACATTAAATTAAAGTCAGCCCAGAAGCTGTCAACTTATAAAGAATTGTATCATGAGAAAAGATGATGGGATCCCTTTAAGTTTCCTTATTCTCTTCTTCTTATCCTAGTTTGATGTGAGGATAGAACTTGATGTAGGACTCGCAGCCAGTTTACTGTCCTTCCCATTCAATCTTGATTACACATTAGTGGAGACAGAGATTCGCTTTGCAAAGCGTCACTAGTCAGGCAGGTTGTTTTGAAAGATAGGGAAAAGGATGCAATTTTTTAAAAAAGAGATCTGTTTAATCCAGACATCTAAAACTGAAGAGAAGTTAATTAACTTTTGCAGGCTTAGGACAATGTCTCACGTACTTATCTTTAAATGTCTCAGTCAAACTTCTGTTACCCAATCTTCACCACAGCTACATGTCAGCCCATCCCATTTCAGAGAGGTATCTAAGCCCAGCGCAGGCTCCAGCCTCGCAGAAAAGGGTATCTCTAGAATTCATTCATGCTCTCCTAGACACTTCCATCTTAGGGGTAACTAATCACTCTTGGGAGGAGCCTATTTCTGTCCGTTGATAGTTAAAGTTGACCAGTGCAAAACCGCCTGCTAGAAGCACAGATATCTAAGGGCCAAGGAGACCACGGCCCGTCCGATCTGACAGCTCACTCTTTGCTAAAGCTTCTCTTCACACACAGCCTGTCCTTGTTTGCTCAGCACTCTGCTTCCAAAAAGCCTGAAAGCAACATCTCTGGCCTCATAAATCTTTTGTCTACTAAAATACATTTTTCAGTGCAAAATTAACCATGCATATGAATGAAACCCTTGATCAGGCCACAAGTTCAGTAATAAATTGTATTATTGTGTTCCAAAGCAAGTCGAATGCTTTTTGCTTGCTTAGTGTTGCCAAAAAAATGAAGTTGGATGTGGAAGTTTCTGAGTTGGCACTTACTACAGTTTTTAGCTAAACATGCATTTTGCACAGTCACCCACACCGAAAGACATACGTACAGCAAGGCCACCTACAGATAGTAATAAAACTGTACTGTCTGAAAGGCTGCCTATAAATCTTATTAAAGTAATCCCTTCCCTGAACCCAGATTATTACATTCACCTTTATGGTAGAATAAAAATTAATTTTCTCAGCTATAATAAGTGTATGATAAGAAGGCATCACTTGGGACTAAATAAAGATGATAATTAACTCCAACTGAATAAATCTAAATTTAGCTTGGACTAGCAATTTGTTTTCATAGAGTTTCTTCTACGACTGACTGAATAGGAATGGCAGGATTAGCATCCCATGCCAGTTCCAGCACTGCTGGCATGGAAAGGAATGAGGCAGAATGTAATCCAATACCCAAAAGGCCCGAAGATTAATTTGGGGTTCTCTATCAGCAAAAGTTTGGAAAAATGGAGAAAAAAAAAAAAAAAAAAAGGCTCAAAACTGGCATTGGTCTGGCAAGCAAAGCACGTGAAGGGTTAGACCCTAGAGAGAAGACTGCCCGCTGCACGCCCTACATCATCAGCATTATGCAAAGACATGAGCTCTGCCCTGGGCTGCTGGGATCATATTTAGGGGAAGCATCCTCTGTGCCTGCCCGATCTCACTCTTTCATAGAATCATAGAATCACCAGGTTAGAAGAGACCCACCGGATCATCGAGTCCAACCATTCCTACCAATCTCTAAACCACGTCCCTCAGCACCAGGTCCACCCTTCCCTTAAATCCCTCTAGGGAAGATGACTCAACCACCTCCCTGGGCAGCCCAATGACCCTTTCTGTGAAAAAACTGTTCCTAATGTCTAGCCTAAATCTCCCGTGGTGGAGTTTGAGGCCATTCCCTCTCATCATGTCCTCTGTCACCTGGGAGAAGAGCCCAGCTCACTCCTCTCCACAACTTCCTTTCAGGTAGTTGCAGAGAGCAATGAGGTCTCCCCTTAGCCTCCTCTTCTCCAGGATAAACACCCCCAGCTCTCTCAGCCCAACGTTCCTCATAAGGCCTGTTCTCCAGCCCCTTCACCAGCTTTGTTGCTCTCAGAAACAGGCTCTGACCTGGTACAGTCATTCCTAACCTGCACTCCCTCATCTGCAACATCCCAGAGGTGATTCCTAAAGCAACTGCAAAACAGGAAGACGCATCATCACACAAGCTCACAAACGAAATGGGGTAAAGTAAATGCCTCAAACAAAAATCCAAAGTTTATTCCAACTGTTTTACTTTGTTGAAAATAAAGCCCCTGATGGCAGCTCTGTAACCAGCAGATTAAGGAATTATTTTTTTTCCAAGGAAACAAGGCTCTACCCATAAAAGGTCGAGGAACTGAGCTGTTAAGTCACTACCCCATCATTTGCCATTCTCTGAAAAGATGATTAACTTCATTACTGGGAAGGAGCAGCTCAAGCTTGTTTTTTCAAAATAGATCCCGTATTACTTTTTTTGCCAGGGAACAGCAGGCAACCCAAGCAATAAAGTTACTGTTCTTCCTGCTTTCTCCAGTTTTCATGCTAGCTCACACAGACATCAGATTTGCCTCCATAAGAAGATTTTATCAGGTATTAAGCTACAGCTGAACCATTATAACTCCAGCAGAATGATTCTCCAATCAGATATGTTTATTCCCAAAAACTGGAGTTGTTTCATCTTAAAGGTGACAGCGTATGGATGAAATACAAGTATTTAATGTGCTACACTAACAACCTAAAGCCACATCTCATGAGGGTTTAACTTTCCTTTTGATGTCCCAGCACCATAATTTCTTCTTGAGAACTACCAGACTTGAGCACAATTCCTGTCCTAATATGAAATTGCCCAGAATTATGCTGTCCAGACCTGAGAAGTGGAAATTCCTCCTGGATCATTAACACTGGTTGCCGTAGTTAAATTTGCCAAAGCTTCTAAGCCAAAGATTCAGCATCTCTATAGGTTAGAATGTGGAAATTTTATTCCACCAGGGAGAAAAGAGAACCTGTTTCCTCCAAATGTGAACATCATGTCAAAGCTTGGAAGGATGTGAGATACAGGACATTACAGCTGTGACATCTGTAACTGTAGGAAGGCCATTCCAGGTAAGTTTTAGAGGCTTTTATTGCTCCCTCTGAACCCAGTACAGCAGGAAGCATGGTAACTAAGGCACCTGTTTTTATGAGTTGGAGTAATAGAAAAAATAGTTGCAATAAAAAAAATTTTAAAACTCTCTAAACATCCCTAAAATAGCTTTCCTTTGAACACACTGGGAAGGTTTCACCATCTGTGAGTAACGTGCCCATCCCCACACCCCGTAAAATCTTTATGCCATCACGTATTCTGTTTCATAGAATCATAGAATCGCCAGGTTGGAAGAGACCCATTGGATCATCAAGTCCAACCATTCCTATCAAACACTAAACCAAGTCCCTCAGGACCTCATCCACCCACACCTTAAACACCTCCAGGGAAGGGGACTCAACCACCTCCCTGGGCAGCCTGTTCCAATGCCCAATGACCCTTTCTGTGAAAAAGATCGTCCTAATCTCTAGCCTAAATCTCCCCTGGCGGAGCTTGAGGCCATTCCCTCTTGTCCTGTCCCCTGTCACTAGGGAGAAGAGCCCAGCTCCCTCCTCTCCACAACCACCTCTCAGGTAGTTGGAGAGAACAATGAGGTCTCCTCTCAGCCTCCTCTTCTCCAGGCTAGACACCCCCAGCTCTCTCAGTCATTCCTCATAAGGCCTGTTCTCCAGCCCCTTCACCAGCTTCTCTGGTCTCTTCTCTGGTCTCTCTCCAGAGCCTCAACATCCTTCTTGTGGTGAGGGGCCCAGAATTGAACACAGGATTCACCTCCAGCTCGCTGACACACATGCTTCTGGCCAAAGTCTTTATTGGTAAAAACATTTATTCAAACGTGTCTGATGGAAAAAGCCAGAATTAGGCTAAATATATCCCTGTAGTACTACCTGTATGTTGTGCCAAAGCCCTACGTGGTCTCATCCACAGACTGTACAAAGCACGGGGTAAGAACTTTCCTAAGCCAAGTGTTCACAACCTCCCAAGGCCAGTGAGTTTTTGCCCAAATCTCCTGAATGTAAAATACTCCTTCCATTAAGAAAGGAATCATTCCAGTGGTTGAAGGACACAGAACAAATACTAAGAGTGAAGCTGTAGAGAAATTGGGTGAACATGAAGAGAGCACGGGGACATTGAACACTCTCCAAAAAACAAGTAGAAATAAGATGAGATTCCCACAGGATTTCTTCTTCAAGTCTCCAAGACTCAAACTCCCACCTCTCCCAACAGAGGCAATCCAGGTATTTGTAGAACTAAGGTTTTCCAGCCCAGACTAATTCCCTGAGTGCTAGAAGTGTTTTTTCACTCTGTATCACACTTGGCACAGCCAAAGCCACCTTGGTGCAGATAAGTGACAAAGCTGCTTTAACTGCCCAAACCTCAGTGCAGGGAGGGTACCCAAGAGAGGAAATTCCCTATGACTTTTCTCATTTAATGTGGCTGTTGCAATGGCTCAGGTTGCTCTGCTGGGTTGATCACTGGCCTAACTTGGTTTTGATCAGGGGTGTTGATACAGCAGTTAAAAGTCACAGGCTGCTCTTGGCGAGTTTCTCTGCATCTCTCATACAACAGCAACAGGGAAATTGTCCTGCCAGTAACAATTAGAGGTGGTAGCACAGTGGCTAAAGGTCACAAATTCAGCAGCTGAAAGAACTGAGTGACAGAGCCACTACTGCAAGCTAAACTCAAGCTTAAAAATACATGATTATCCAAGGAGGGTTTCTACTCTAGTTACCTGGAGGGGAGAGATGACTGCTAAAGCTGTGCATGCACAGAGAGGTTTTGCATGACCTGCCACTTGGTGGGCAGAAATCCCACAAACACAAACCGTGAACAGTACTGCATACCTCAAGGTCCTTTCCCCAGGTGAACAGTGTTAGGATTTCCTAAAGCCTTCTCCATTATGGTTGGACTCGATGATCTGGAGGGTCTCTTTCAACCTGGTTATTCTTCTATGATTCCAGACACCCTTCAGCTTTTCTCAGACAGAGGTGTAAATGCCAAAGCCAACCTTGAAAACCAGAGTGTCACCAACCCAGAAAGGGTGATTTGCACGCCCTGGCAGCACAACTTTGTTATGGGGGGTAGTGGAAAGGCTCAGCCACCCTAGAGGAAGGTTCCAGAGACCACAACAGGGCTGCCAGAGCTCTTGCCCAGCTCCCCAGCACACAGCACTGGTCCTGGCATTGCTCCTTACTCCAGTGCAGAGTTGGTGCTTCCCTCCTGACAACTGATAAATAAGGTTTGTCACAGCTACGGGAGTTTCTCATTCCTAAAGAGGAGGTTAGAAGAAGGCTCACTACTACCATTATCCAAAGGAAAACTCATTTTCCCTCAGTGATATTTCATAAACAACAGAAAATAAGTATGTGTGCAGGAGTAGTCTCCAAATAACAGAAGGGCCTTACAAGGCAAACACACTCACTAAAGGCACCAGGTGACTGCAAAAGTAAATCTCTTAAATATATGCTCTGAACTATTAGCCAGCTGTGAAATATTTGTATTCAGTATCAAAACATCTATGTCACACAAAGCCAAGAGACTGACAGGAGAAAGACCAGGATTTATGTTAGCTGGGGTCTATCTGTCACGGAGATAGGAAAGCTAAGAGCGAGTCCTTTTATTAAAATCACTCTCCCACTGCAGATATTGATCTAAGCAGCTAAGGTTGAATAGCAAAGTGCATCCCCGTCTCTCACAAAGTTACTCACTGGTACAGCAGTAAAGCACTGGGGCAAAAGCCCCAACAACCCCACCAAGCGGCACCCCAAAAGCAAGTGGGCAGGGAACAAGGTATAAACGGCATCCCATGACACCACGTCACGGCTGCCTACCAGGATCCAGGAGGTCCCCGTCAACTCCACTTCTCAGACTTTCAGGAAGCCTATTTTGCTCCCCAGATCACTAATGCAGGTTGCCATTACCCCCAATACCAAATTCACTATGAAAACAATACAGAGAAGCACAGTGAGAATGTGTTGCTTGCATTCCCATTTTAAGGAGCAAAGGAAATGCCATTTCAAAAGGGTCCTTCCCCAAATCTGCTTCAGCATTTTCACTTTTCCCTCTAAGCTGCAGCAGCTTGGATCCAGACTTCTGCCCCAGTTTGGCCTGACCCCCCCCAGCAACTGTCCTCCCCTGTCCTCCCCCTCATTCTAGAGGACCAGAATCTCAGCTGTGTTTCTCTTTGCAAACCCCAGTGTGACTGTAGTCGATGGCCTCAAGCATCACACCTAAAGACAAAATGAAGCAAAGTAACTTGAAGTTCTGTATCCTACAGCCTTTCTACATTTTGCATCCTTACACAGGTACATCACTTTCTAGCACTTCTGATTCTCCCCACAGATGTTTTTCCTTTTGGCAGTACTGAGAAGCTCCTTGCACAAAGCCAGAAATTGCAGCATATTAAAATGCTGGCAGCAGATTCTCCAAAGGCATTGTCAGAAGGAGGTAAGGTTGGTCCAAAGCCTTTCTCCGCAGCACTGGGCTTTCACTGGATTCTCCAGCCTGTTGTTCAGAAGCTTTTGGAGGAAACGAGCTCCAAACCAATGGGCCCAAACAGCCGCAGGAAACCACAAAAGCAGCTTAGAATAAAACCCCTGTAAAGTTATTAAGGACACAGATACGTCTTGAATGCACAGAAAATCCTCTGTCTTACCAGCATTCATCCATATCCTACTGTGACTGTAATCCCAGGAAGAGTATACACCACACACAGCCCCGCTGGGGGACTGTGATAAAACCAAACGCGATGCAGAGACATGCAAAGCAAAACCCTGGGTCTGGTGCCAGCCCCACAGTTCTGCCTGAGCTCTGCCTGAGCTCTGGGAGCAGTCCTCATTTCACTCCCCACTACTCTTGGATATCCAACCTGGACAGCGATCCTGACTACACATGCTTTATTTTTGAGACTCTCCGCAATGTTAAACTCCTGGTTAAATCTTCCCAGTGTTCGGGTCTGTGGGAAGAAGTCAGCTTCTGCTTAGGCTTCCCCACCGAACTCCAGAGCTACAGGCTGCTGACTCCAGCAAGATTTGTGTCCCCATCCTGCAAACTCACATGCAGAGAGAGCATTTCAAGCGTGTGCGCAGCCTCACTAAGCCAGAGAGTTTTCCCACTGGGAAATCTAAACATAAGCTGCAGCGGCCAGAGAGCTGTGAAGCCACCCAGCCTTTTAGCTGCTCCAGAAAAAGCCCAACGGATTAATAGATTCACCACTACTAGTTCACAGATCTCTGCACCTTTTTTCTCTGAACCCAGTCTTTAACCTGCATTTTCCATTGCTCTCACAGGCAACCAATATTACACTAACCGGACCCCCAAAGCAATATGTGCTCTGTGACTCTCAGAGGAGCAACCACACAGGCCTAGCAGTTCCGACATCATTAAGATATCAATTTATATCTGCCTTTCAAGGAACAGCAGATGAAAACGTGAATCTTTCCTTTCTAATGACAGCTTTGTTTATCCCCACCTCAAATACTCAGAATAGAAGTTTCTGTTTTCTCTCAGATTCCTTTACTTAATTCAACATTTTATTTTCGGAATGACAACAGCCTCGAGCAACTCCATTAATTTGTTACGGAGTAAAAGAGCTCTGCATTCCTAGGGTGACTGCTGACCTCCTCCCCTGCTCCCCTGCTTATTGAAACAGTCCTGCTCAAGCACATCTTGGTATCACAACAAAGCATAATTTCTCATGCTTGAATGCATTATTTTATGTTAGGAATGCACGTTTGACATATTTTACAAATTCACGGCAGATGCTGTCAGAAAGGACAAAATAACCATCCCGCGGTACCGCTTTTCTTTTACTACCATGATCAAAAGCTGCTGCTTGTCATTCATACATGGAGAATGGAGAGTAAAAGGAGCCTGCAACCTCACCCAGAACTTCTTGAGTGTTTGTTTCTCTGCCTGTTGCCGATCAGCAATTTAGAATCCAATCTTTTTAGCACAAGGAAAATTCCCAATAGCTCCGGAGGAGGCAGTTCAAGGAGATCTTGTCAAAATATTGTTGCGTAAAGGAAGTGAAACCTTATTCTAGCTTTCATACTGCGATGCACCAAGTATGGTTATCTTGCCCATAGACAATTATTAACTTACAGGCAAAGAACAAAAGCTCTCAAGCAAAACAAAACAAAGTTGCACAAGGCCATAGTTGCTGTATTGTCCACTTGCATTAAAATATTAAGGTAATAAAAGGTAACAACCATTAGCTGACAGCATTTTCAAACTCTTCAGAAGTCATGAGAAGTAAATTGGATCAGATTTGAGATTGTCTGAGAAGGCAAAAAGCTGGACCCCTGGATGCCCCATCCCTGGAGCTGTTCAAGGCCAGGTTGGATGGTGTCTTGGGCAGCCTGATCTAGTGGGTCATGCCCCTGCCCAGAGCAGTTGGAACTAGATGATCTTTAAGGTCCCTTCCGATTCAAACTATTCTATGATTCTACAATTTCTCAACAACAGGGCAACTGCGCAGTTGAGAAAGAGTCAAATTACTTCACGATCATAGCCCAGCCCAGCACACTAGTTAGGAAACTTCAGATCGTCAACATGATGATTAGTTTAGTGCCTCACCAGAGCAGAAAGTACTCACCTACCAGGAGAAACTACCCTAGGAGTATGAATTGGATGCATAGTAATTTATAGCACTGTTTCCCTGTTAACTCTGAACTGGAACAACTCACTGAGAGCAGCCTGTGGCAGCTCAGTAAAATGACTGAGAATCGAGAGATCTGGGAAGCCTGAGACCAACCTTTCTGCACTAGAAATGTTTATGCATAGGATTAGCCTATAGTAGTAGCTGTCACCTCTTTCAGGGAAAATGAACAATTAAAGAAACAGGAACTGAATTTGGCCCAGTAATAAATAATTCAGTGCAGAGGTCAGAAATACTAGCAGCTCTCCCCTGCTCTTCTGGGTTACTTCTTATGTTAATGCAAGTCTGCAGGCCCAGTTTCAGGCTGGAATAAGACCCCATAAATCCATAAATGATCTCATCAACACTAACTTCAACTATGTGCCTCTGAATGCAGACCTGTCCTGCTCCTGCCAAAGGTTGCAGCATTTCTGCCACCATAGACCCTTCAAACTCAGACCTACAACTGCCTGGGGTCACCAGAGAGCCAGCCCAGTGTTTTGCACATGTATGATGGACAGTAGCCACACATAGAATCATAGAATCACCAGGTTGGAGAAGACCCATCGGATCATCAAGTCCAACCATTTCTATCAAACACTAAACCAGGTCCCTCAGGACCTCATCCACCCATCCCTTGAACACCTCCAGGGAAGGGGACTCCACCACCACCCTGGGCAGCCTCTGCCACTGCACAATGACCCTTTCTGTGAAAAACTTCCTCCTGAGGTCCAGCCTAAATCTCCCCTGGTGCAGTTTGAGGCTATTCCCTCTTGTCCTGTCCCCTGTCACTTGGGAGAAGAGCCCAGCTCCCTCCTCTCCACAACCTCCTTTCAGGTAGTTGGAGAGAGCAAAGAGGTCTCCCCTCAGCCTCTTCTTCTCCAGGCTAAACACCCCCAGCTCTCTCAGCCCAACGTTTCTGCAAGCTGAGGATACGGCTCCATCACGGCTCAATGTCAGCATTTGCCCATCCAAAGATGCCATAATGTGCAGTGAGAGGGAGCAGCAAAAGAAGCTGTGTTCACCTTCTGCCTCGTGGCATTTCCTACAAACCTCTGTGTGGAAACATCACAAGTCCGGTTCAAGTTTGAGTCAATTCAAGTTCAAGTCATATCTTATTACATCTGGTACTGTTCACCTACCCATAGCCTAGAGTATATAATTCTGCAGAAACTCGGCATACAGGTCACTTCAGCCCTCTGCTTCATCTGGCATTTATAACTACAGCTGAGCACATAATTCACACTGCATAATTTATCCATACGATCTAGCCCTTGAAACACCCAAAGCAGATTATTTCTTTGTATTTGTTTACGTTTTCAAAAATTCAGTCAACTTCTCCAATTCTTCTGAACTCTGCAAAAAGAGTTTCAAACTCTGGTTGTGTTCTTCCAGAGCTTGAGCTCTTGGCTAGCTGCACTATGACTCCGATTAATTCACCTCTTTTTTGGTCATCTACCTTCAACTATTCTTGTTTCCTGAGCGGAGGAAAATGTGTGCAAGCACTAAATCTCAAACATGCTATTCTAACATTTGGATTCCATTATCCTAGAGATAACATATAATCCTATAATGATATGTAATAAATTAACATTTAATCTCATATCAGAGAGTTCAAAGGGATCACAGCCAGCTGGTGCTAAAATAAGCATTTGCTAGAGGCTGCAAGACTGGGAGCCGAAGATGAGAAGTGAGTGAGATCTGAGCTGCTCTGAGACGTTGGCTTCGCAAGACTGGTTGGCAAGGGAAGGATCAAATAAACCCCTGATATGAAGGGGAATCATCTCCAAAAGCAAACAACCTGTGCCCTTCCGCTGTGAATGTAGTCCTCGCAGGCCATCCAGCGTGGAGGAAGGGTAGATTTCCCACCTCAGAGCTAACAAGCAGGGAAGGTCATTGTCACGCAGTGCTGAGCAGGGGAGTTAATTCGGTGCTTGATTCATCCCCCGTTCATCGAGGTGGAGAGACCTGATGAGGCTAGGAACATCCAGTTTGGGGTTGTGCTCTCTCCAGATGCAGAGATCGGTAGCCACCCCCTTTTTTGACTCCTTTATGCATGTGCAGAACTGACGAAAGGACGTACAGTTTCAACACAGAGAAGTCAAAAATCATTTGGCATTTTATTTCTCTTTCACACTCCTTCACACACAGCACTAATATACTGACCGCTGCACAGTCTTGATTAATAACAACAGCTGCTAACAAAGTTTTGTCCTTAGAGGCTTCCTTAATAAATGCATGTAAGTGACTCTGGTGAGGATGACTCGTTTCTCTTGAAGACAGGCACAATTAAAAGCCCCTGGCAGGAGGACACAGCCTCCCGAGCTGCACGAGGCAATAACAATCACCAGAAGTTGCTGACTGAAAAAGCAGAGATAAATCTCTGACTCGCCAAAGTCCCTCTGACTTCCACCAAGCTGAGATTTCACCACTGGGGCAAGGAGATGAGAATCTTTATCTTCCCATATACTCCATGTGCCACCTCCGTTGTTCCACCTATGTCGTATGGCATGGTACATTTTTAATTTACAGACCTCAGCATTTAATCTTGGGTCACGGGCAGCAAAAGCAGAAAAAAACTCTCAACATCAGTCAGATTCAGGTCTTTTCCCTGAATCCAAAGACACACTTCATTGCTCCATCTCAAACTGGAATACACTTTTAGAAAGAAACTGTCAGGTAGCCAAGAAAGCCAAGAATTCATCACAGACAGAGACAGTACTTTAAAAAGCATACTGCCAAACCTCTTCGCTAGTTTTCAGAGGAGACATCAGCCTTACTGCCAAATTAGATAGAAAGAAAAGGCAGTTACAAAACATAATGAAAAAGGAAAGAAATTTTAAAAGGGTAGCTGATAAAAATATACAGCAAGATGAATTTCACAACTCTGGACACTGACCACAGTCCTCTAGCTGATGAAAATTTAATAAATAAAAATAACCAAAAAAAAAAGCCCTGAAGTAGTATGGAATTATCTTTGCTCTTGCATATAACACACATTTCTATTACCCTTTCTGGATTAGCCAAATGAAGATCAATGTATCTATAAAACTCAATGACATGTTAATGCAAACCTTAAAAAAGATAAAATGCCTTTTATCTCAGTCTTAGGAAAACCTAATAAAGAATTAACAGTCCATGAAGCCATGGAATTTCACTCAAGGCTTTACTTTATGCCAGGACTTCCTACTCCATTAATTTTTAACCGACAGGTTTCCCCAGGCTTTGGGACATGTCGGTACAATTGTACATCGTCATTAAAATTGGTCCTATATTTTCCTTCAGAGCTCAGATAGGAACCTTGTCGTAGCTTG
Source organism: Coccyzus lansbergi (assembly GCA_033558105.1). NCBI lineage: Eukaryota > Metazoa > Chordata > Aves > Cuculiformes > Coccyzidae > Coccyzus > Coccyzus lansbergi. The sequence goes on along the minus strand of JAUMJK010000633.1, from coordinate 185,830 downwards.
TGGAGTTTAAATTTAGAAAACATCCACAATGGATCATATCTGTAAATCCGGAGTGACTGTTAAGGTAAATAAATATGCAAAAAAAATGGTAGACAAGTATTGATTTTGATAATGATTGGACAATTAATGAATTTATGAGCTAAAACTTTCACCTGCAGGATGAGAACTTTGGATCAGAGCTCATTTGTCACATCAGCATTTCAGATTTATATCAGAAGCAACTGCCAGGAATCTACTAACGCAACACTGGATGCTGAATCTTTAAAGAGATGCAGTCAAATATTAGTCTAGGATTTGGTTCAAGATTGGTTCTCAGAATTAATGAGACTTCAGTGACTGCCACGGGCCATGCCGGAAGGCTGGGATCCACAAAACCCCAAGCTCAGTGGGAATCCCGTCTCATCCAAATTCTCAGCTGTATTAATTTCTACTGACAAACACAGGGCAGCAAGACCAAAAATTTCAAGTGTCCATATTTAAAACCACATTAAATCCAATACCTCTGTAAACATTTCAAAGTTGCTTGCTCTCAAAAGGGCCTGAATACCTGCAGCTCCTGCTGACATTAAAGGAAATGCAGATGCTTTCCAATTGTGCTAATTAGGGTGGGCTTGACATGGATGCCAAGGAAAGAGCTCACTCCTTTTAGACACCCAGGGGCGAAGGTTGAGGCCACAGCACCCACCTGCAGCAGGATGGCTCTCCAGGGAAAATGTGCCAATAGCTGGAGAGACACTGCACGGAGCCTGAGCTTATACGCTCTGCAAGGCTGACAGGTTTGGGCTTGTGAATCAGCACGGGAAGAAAAGAGACAGCAGTAGCAGGGAAGACAGTCCCAAGGAAAAGCAGGAGGCAATAGTCCAGGAGAAGGTGATGGGAAGAGCAGTGTGCAAAGAGAAGGTGGCAGGAGAAGGAATGAAGCTTGACTGTACAGAGATTCTCTCCTTTTAAAACAAAAAAAAAAAAAAAAAAAAAACAAAACCCCAAACCCTAAACCCATCAATCATTAGTCCAATCAGTCCAAAGAGCTAAAAAACATTTTGAAGCCTTTCTGCCCTCACTGGAATGAAGGTGTTCTACCCTCAAACCACCTTAGTTATGGTTGGACGCGATGATCCAATGGGTCTCTTCCAACCTGGTTGTTCTATGATTCTATGATTAGTCAAGTACAGAGGAAAGGTTTCCCTGCCTCCAAGATCCCACCAGCACAGCATCCTTCCCAGGAGCCAAAGCACCTCAAACGCCTCCAGTCTTGAACACTGTTTGCTCCTGTTTACCTGGGACCATCCTCACCTTTCTTTCCACCTCTTCATCTTTCCCTGCTTTGTGAGAACATCTGCTTCTCCCGGGCACTCAAAGTTTAATTATTCTTGGTTCCTCTCCTGCACAGTGCCTTGATCTGGAAAATTTTAGATGACTTCCCAGGCAGTGTATTTATCTGCTGGCCTCAACAGCTGCCTGACCATAAAAATGAACATCTGACTAATGACAAACATTGTGCCAGTTGGGTGGAGACTGTCCTCTGCAAACTTTACCACCCTTATTCTGATAGACTTGAACCTCATGGCAAGAAGTTCGAGTCTCTCTCCTGCTTCCCACTGGAGACACAAGCACAGGTCTCAGCCAGAGAAAGAACACAGGCTTGAGACAACAGGCTGCCCAGGGAGGTGGCTGATTCACCTTCCCTGGAGGGGTTTAAGGGACGGGTGGATGAGATGCTGAGGGACATGGGTTAGTGTTTGATAGGAACAATGATCCAGTGGGTCTCTTCCAACCTGGTGATTCTATGATTCTAAGAGACGGAAGGGACAACCCATCCCATCAGTACCCAAGGACCATGCTGTGCGCACCCCTGAAGCCCAACCACTGCCTGATCCATACCACTGCTCTGCCAGTCAGATGCATCAGCAAAGAGATAAGAAACAAAGACTTAATTCTAGACAAGAAGAAAGAACACCAAACAAACCAAATAGGAAAGTCCACACCAAGAACTCCCTGTTTCTACAGTCCCACTCTGAGCAGCCACTGAGGAGATGCAGGAATCCTGTGCTGCCCACATAGTCTCACCTCCACATCTGAGCTCAGGGTATGGAGCTGAATGACTTGGTTGTCCTTATATGAGTTTATGGAAACAAGGTTTATGTATCAAGCTATGCACATTTCTTCCTCTACCTACAAATGCTAGAGATGGAATAAAAGCCCTGCACTGTAAATCAAATTTTTGGCGGGGATGGGGAGCGGGAACCGTTATTTTGCCACCTTTACTCACCCAACGTCTCATACAAACCAAGTGCACTTGGATCACAAACTTGGGATGCTAATCATCAGGAAACACCACCTCCCAACAGCATTCCATTCTAGATCTATTCCTGGTTAATCTTCAAGGGATGCTCTGACACTCTTACTCATACAGAATATGTGTAAGAACTGCAAACAGAAGAAAATACAGCTCTGTGCAGGGGGGGTCAGAGCAGTATCCTTGATTGCCAAATACGGAAAACTCCATCAGCAGACCCCAATATCTGCCAAGAGTCCTCTCTGAGGGGCACTACTTTTACGTAGTGAAAGCATGCTGGAAGCTTCAAAAAGGCAAATAAAGAGTAGGAAAACAAAGACTTACTTAGTAAAAATCTAAAATCCAAGCCCTTACCTTTCAAAGACACCCTTTGAACCTCACCACCTCCACTGAATTTTAGATGAAAGTCAGAGCCAAATATTTATAGGCTCCAGACTATAAATGAACCTGCCTGCTGCTATCACCATCCTAGCCTTCAGTTCAAGGCTGGGCGAGACAGCAACATGAAGACGGAAGTGAATTAGCTAAAGAGGGGGCACTTGTCAATCAAAGCTGCAATGCAAGACCACAACAAAACTCCGGTTTAACCTCAGCAGTGACCACCCATCATCATGTGGCACTTCAGCTGCTTGTCAGCAACCTGCCCTGCAGAACAAGAATGTCGTAGATGTCCTCCTGAAACTCGGCAAGGAAAAATGCACCTGTCTGCTGGGCATCCATCAAGGCTTTCCAAAGCCTGTGATCAAACAAATTCTCAGCAAGTTCCAAATAAGTTAGGGAGAAGAAAAATTACAACATAAAGCATTAATAGAGATATAGAGACATAGGCTGCACAGTTCGCTATGTGTCTGTCGCATCATTTCTCAAAAAAAAAAATAGAGTAGCTCTTACATAACCACATCCGACTAGGGCACAAGTTTGCACATAGATAGATCCTATATTTTCCCTCACCCCAAGCTCCAAGGACATTGGGCTGTGAAACAGACTCTGAGAGAGGCTCAACAGCAAAGCTGAGAAAACAAATTCAAAGCAACACCATCCAATATTGCAAGGTCCACTTGCCGCAGAACTTCCCAGCATGTGTCCACAGAAACTGGAGGTATCTGCGAGGGAAAGGATGATAGCCCAGAAGAGGTAACGTTCATTCTCTTCTTGTCTCTTGTCTGGATTTATTTGGTTTCATCTCTTCATACCAGCAGGAGTGCAGACGTTTAACTGGACCCCTGACATGGACTGTGAGGAGGCATAGTCTTAAGCAATTTCTTTACACCTGGACAGCCCTGGAGCTCAACTTTTTTCCCCAAAACATTAGTGTCTGAGAGGTCTGTAGTCTGAAAATAAATAAGGGCAGGATTCACAAGAGATTACCATATTTTAAACAACATGTGTTTGCAGTTTTCCTCAGAAGTATTAAGTTTTCAGAAACACAATACATTTACTCATGCAATTAATTGGGTAGATTGTAATAAAAACAAGAATATCCATTCCTTCTTCTAAGTGTAGGAGTGACAAGGAAAAGTACAATTTTAACTGATCAACAGCCTTATCTTTCTTTTCCCTGAGCATTTAATCACAATGTTTCCAGCATATACAGCTTGCAACAAGAAGCGAAACAAAACCTGTAAAGTGAATAGGCCAATCTGCACCTTTTGAAAATAAAGATATCCCACAACATCAGGAAATTAAGTCCTGGGAAGTCTGGGTTCTGACTCCTGTACTGCTGTCGGGGCAAGTGTCAGGGTACTCGAGCAGCAGTGGGGAACAGAGGCAGCGAAGGTTGAATTCACATCCTACCACAGACCCACATAACCCTCAGCTCTGGGGCTTGAGCTGTGCTGTCTTTCAACAGTATAGTGTGCATCGGCCTCAAACCTTGTCATTTTATCAATGAGAAGCAGAAATGTGTGAAGAGCAGCTTTCACTGCACTTCATTATGTTTTTAGCGTAAACTAAAAATCAATTGTCTCGTTAATAAAATTCCACCACAACAAGACAATTAGCGAGGCTCATTAATTTTTTATGCATGTTACTAATAAGCATTAAGCCAGCTGACCTTTCAGTGCCTAGTGTAGCGTACATTACACACTTCGCGTTTTCTGCCTTCTTTTCTTTGATTTACAGAGGTTGCAATGTGTTTTCTGCAAAAGCAAAGCCCAGCTTTTCCGTGAAGCTCAGAGCTGGCCTCTCCCTTCTGCCATGTAATTCCTGACCATGCCTGCCCAGCCCAGTGGGGTCACATGAACAGATGACCAGAGAAGCACAAAGACAACTCCAAGCAATTTCCACCTGTAGAAGAGATGCAAGCAAAGCTTGGCCACACAGGAGGATAAGAGGAAACATGGGGACTGAGCAGTCACCAAAAAATGTTCTCTCTGCAGGGACTGAGGATGGGCAGTCCCTGTCCTGCTCACCCCCAAGACAAACCACAAGAAGGATGTTGAGGATCTGGAGCAAGTCCAGAGAAGAGCAACGAAGCTGGTGAAGAGGTTGGAGAACAGGCCTGATGAGGAGCGACTGAGAGAGCTGGGGGTGTTTATCCTGGAGAAGAGGAGGCTGAGGGGAGACCTTATTGTTCTCTACAACTACCTGAAGAGAGGTTGTGGAGAGGAGAGAGCTGGGCTCTTCTCCCAAGTGACAAGGGACAGGACAAGAAGGAATGGCCTCAAGCTCCGCCAGGGGAGGGTCAGGCTTGACATAAGGAAAAAATTCTTCACAGAAAGGGTCGTTAGGCACTGGAACAGGCGGCCCAGGAAGGTGGTTGACTTGCCTTCCCTGGAGGTGTTTAAGGCACAAGTGGATGAGGTGCTGAGGGACATGGTTTAGTGTTTGATAGGAATGGTTGGACTCAATGATCCAGTGGGTCTCTTCCAACCTGGTTGTGATTCTACAATTCTATCCCACTCCAATACTCACAGCAGGGGATATTTGCTGGTGGTTTCATAACAAATAGCCCAAACCCCAGTCTGTCCATCCCAAAGCTGCCTTCAGCACAGCCAGAAGCACAGGATGTGCTGCTAATGGATGCATGTGGCCATTAAGTAAAGCAGAAATAAAAGAACTTAGAAATAAAATTAAACTTCTGCTTGAGTAAGGACTTATGGATCAGGCATTAAATCTGACTGGTATCTCTCTCTAGTGTCACTGCACACCTATTTTCTCCTTGTAAAGCACAGTATTGATTTTTAAATGTTTTCATTCACACTTAGAAGCTTTCCAGGATTGGACTTTATTCTTCAATATTATCCACTGAACAGTGAAACACCAGGAGCACTGCAGCATCTTCATTACAGGGAGTCCATAAAGAGAGGTTATCCGCAAGGAATTTCATAGGTAAAGCTGAGCTTTCCCTGGGACAGAGGCACGGACTAGACAATCCTTCAAGTTTCCTCCCAGTCCTGTTTCATGGGTATCAGTCGTTTCTGGAGGGTTAATTTGTTAAAATACAGCAAAGTGGCAAATACTAAGAAGCATTATATAAGCAGCGAATGCTTTCGCATATTTTATGAAGCTTCTTCAACTACGGTTCAATGTATCCAAGAATACTTCTGAAAATGGCATATTCTGGAGGGGATTTGGAGAGGAAATAACATATAGAATAGGACGACAGATGTTGCTAATTTACGATGCGAAGGCCTTTACTGAAAAGTGCACATTTTGCTTAAGATTCTCTACAAATGCTATTTTAATGCTGATTTCCTCCTCTTTAGAATTTCACAAACAGTTCTCAGTATGAACTTCAGCTTGCTCAGAAGTTTAGCTTGGATCAAAAGCAGCATCTGTAACCAGCACTTAACTGGGGCTTCAGTCCTGAGTAAGTTTTTTGAAGTGTACTTGCTTTTTAACTATGCCATTTGGAAAAACATGGCTGAGCTGTAAGTTGGGAATACAAGACTGTGTTTTGCCCTTCGCTCTTCCACTCTTGCCAGAGTTATTGGGACTTTTGACCTGGGAGTAAACTCAGAACAGCAACAGCATGAGAGTCAGTGAGATGGATGGTTCCCAGTACCCAGTGGGGGTGGAAAACAGAAGCAAGATCAGTTCTTGAAAAGAAGAGGGAGGGAAAAAATAAAGCAGGATATATTGGCCCAAGTATTTCATCAGTCACTCCCAACACTTCATGCACCATCACACAACCAAGCTTTTCCTCCTAACACCAAAGAGCATTTTGAATGAATCAGTTGTTCTCCTCTCCTCCCTCCCTGCTCTGTCCCGAAAGGTTTGAAATAAAAATGAGGAAGACGCACATCACATGTCCCAGATGCAGGAGCCTACATACATTCTTTCTGCTTACCAGCTCCTCCGCGCAGACATGTGGTTTCACAGTTCCTCTGTGGCTCTCTCAAGATGACACACACCACAGAGCAGATTATTTTCTGCAAGGTTGTGACACCACCAGGGGGGTCTGCAAAATCCTCCTTGTATGTAAGTATCAGTTAAAAATAAAAGAGAACCATGTGCCGACTTCTCCTTCTGGCATTCATTTCAGACACTGCTGGATCATGCCAAAGTGCAAATGAATGGCAGAAACAGTCATGTGCAGATGCTGCACTGAAAAACCTGAGATCAACCCAGGTCTTCCATTCTATCATAGGTAGTTTTTGCTCCTGAATTAAGGCAGTATCATTATTTCATACACAGTGACTTAAAAAAAATAAATAAAACAAAAACCAACCAAAAAAAGTAATTTGGGCTCCCTGCACAATCGCGTCAGGGATGGGAACACCAAGGTTTGTCACAGCATCAAAATGAAGACATGGCCAAGAGCTTGCAACTGTTTGGATTGACATTACGATACAGTCTATATACAATTAGACCTTTTCCACCAACTTTGTTCAGGATGAAGAAAATTATGTGCTCACTCACGGAGCTACAGAATCACTGCTTTGGTCACCCTTCTTTCCTCAGTGCTTTTTTTTCCAGTACATTGTTTGGGCTACCCTGAGCACAGGGGAGCTCGTTTCTTCATTGCTTTTCTTTCACCATATTGCATCGCAGAGCACAGTGAACCTTACTGGATCTTCCCTACACAGTTCAGAGTGAGGCTCCTGCTCAATTCCACAGTTGGAACAAGGCAAAAAGCCTAAAACCCCACCCACCATCCCAGGGACATAACTTAGGGTACCTCAAACACAGTTCTTTACTTTCATAGAATCATAGAATCACCGGGTTGGAAGAGACCCACTGGATCATCAAGTCCAACCATTCCCACTAGTCTCTAACCCATGTACCTCAGTACCTCATCCACCCACACATTAAACACCCTCCGGAAGGTGAGTCAATCACCGTCCTGGGCAGCCTCTGCCAGTGCCTAATGACCCTTTCTGTGAGGAAATTTTTTCCTTATGTTGAGCCTGAATCACCCCTGGTGGAGCTTGAGGTCATTCCCTCTCGTCCTGTCCCCTGTCACTTGGGGAAGTGCCCAGCCCCCTCCTCAACACATAACAGCACGTGGTCACACCACAGCTGTTCTGCACTTTACTTCCAAGGGTGACTCTCCTGCAAACCAGGAATGCTGAGGTGGGACTCTGGAGAACAAGGAAAGGCAACCAAAGGCAGCATGGGCTGCACCCATCTCCTTGGCACCACACAAAATCAGCGGGAAAGGCAGAGAGAGACGTTTCATAATTCAGTGGCAATCTCTCCCGCAGTGGATGGTTCCAGCCCAAACAATTAACTACCATCCAAGTTAAAAGCTGCTGAATGCCAGATCCTGAAAAGGCAGGCGAGGGTAGCAGTGCTAATTCTAAGCAATGCAAACATCTGGGCTCACTGAAAGCAAAGGTGTTTCTGCTTCTCCAGTAGCACTTCCCAGGACTGGGTGCTGCCCATTGCCACATCACACAGTCACAAACACGTGGCCACAAATACAGTCCTGGGATGAAGGCTCTGTGCATGCCCTACACACCACAGAATCATAGAATCATAGAATCACCAGGGTGGAAGAAACCCTCCAGACCATCGTGTCCAACCATTCCCACCAGTCTCTAAACCTTGCCCCTCAGTACCTCATCCACACGTCCCTTAAACAACTCCAGGGAAGGCGAGTCAACTACCTCCCTGGGCAGACTATCCCATTGCCTATTCACTACCAATTCCTGCTGCCCTGGTCCCCATCCTGGATTGGATGCTGGCAGCAGAGAGCCTTGGGCTGGCTCTCTGCACCACCAGGCACTGGGCTGCTCTACAGGCACCCGGCCAGACCCAGCTCAGCCCCTCAGCACCACAGGGCTGTGTGAGCTTGGCAATAATTCACACTCACATGTTCCCATGGTGCTTTTGGAGGAGAGCGATTACCCTGCAGAACACTATCTCACCCATTACAAGCAGAATTTATTTACCTTTTTTTTTTTGTTTTAATCTGATAAGTTGAAATTTCAGTACACTTGTCTGCAAAAACTCTGCATTACAAAGACATAAAACAAATACCAATTGTTTATAGACTAGGTTATTCATTCCCACTGTATCTTCCTGCATTTTACTGGCCATGTCTTTTATCAGCAATAACCAAGTACCTTTCAAGTTGACAACCTCTTTGGTTTACGGCACAAAATCACATCCTAGTGCCTTTCAAGCCTGCTCTTGCTGCACAGAATTCAAATAGCTCAAGGTGCGTCATTCTTGAAATGTTTGGTTTTGACACAATCCACGGGTTTGTTTTATTTGTTTGCTAATCAGAATTATCTTACAATGGGATTCTTAAGGCCAAGGAAACTTTTCAAAATCAGCAGTGCCAGGACCAAGTCTCTCTGTTAAGAAGGATAACATTCATAATCAAGGCCCAGGTAATTTCGAGATGCCAGGCCGCTTATAGTTAGTGCTAAAAGGAGCTGCGCTTCAAGGATATAGGAAGAAAACCATCTAATGAAGAAGGACAAAAGAAAATCGAGGTTGACTTGGGGAGCAGCTTGCAGGGGCACCCAGACTGCTGGGACCTGCAACAGGCACACAAAGCTACGAGATTTCAAGGCAAGAGGAGAAAGCCTGAAAAGAACAGACCACGGGTGAAAAGTAACAGAAAGAGCCTGAATGCTCAGAGCTGAATCCCAGCCTTGCCATGACCACTGAACCAGAGTTTCCCTTAGCAGTATGGAGGAATCCCAGCAGTGGAGCAAAGGCAATCGGCTCCATGGGGTGTGCTCCCCTCCCACACACAGGTACTGCCGGGCAGGGGTCTTCCCTCCTCCTCCTCCCTCCCTGCCACCCCTCCATCTCCTCACCACACACTTCCCTTCACTTATTTTCCTTTTGAAAGGGCTGATTCACAGCAATAATCAGGCATTTGTGTTTTAATGTTTTGATCGTAACTCAGTCCCCCGCAAGCCCCCTCCAGGTTCACGGCAGTGACACCTTCCCTTCAGAATCCCTCTCCAAGAGCCTTCATTTCTCTCCCTAATTGAATTGTTGTCATGGAAATCATTCCTCCTCTCCATCTTACTGAAAGGCTTTAAAAAAAAAAAAAAAAAAAAACACCAAAAATCCAGCTCCCTGCCCTACCACTTTTCAAGCAATCAGCCACACCACGTCTCCCTGAGCACAGCAGAGCTCTGGCAGCATCTTCTGACAGGTCACGGAAGCCCATCTGTGCCCCACGTTGCCCTTCTCCCACTGCCACCGCCTGACCCAACCAGAACACATGGGCACCACCACAATAGCTCATTTTAACACATCATGAGGATGATGAGCAGATTTGCTACACCACTTTCCTCCCAGATACGCAATACCCCTACAGGTCAGCTGCTACGAGCTGTAAGATGCAGAGGGAAGCCAGAGCCACCAGTTCTTCTCTGCCTAGATAGACAGACAGATGTAAATGTGAAGCGTTTGGGAGGTATTTTTAAAAGAAAAGTTTCCGCTTACATAAAAGGCAGTAATTTTGCAGTCCATAAATCCTGTTTGGTTTTTTCCAGGCTGGAAAGTTAATTACTGAAAATCACCCTTGATGAACTTCCAAGACGAGGGCTGCTGGAGCCAGAAACAGAGCTGGGATGACATGGCTCCAAAGAGAGAGAAAGAAATAACAGTGCTCAGCATAGCACTGGAAATGCTGCTCTGGGTGCCCAAGCTCGGGTGCTGGCGGTGGGGCTGCAGGGTCCTCTGTGCGGAGAGGACAACGCCGGCTGCAGCTGCTGAGCCCTGCAAAGAGGCTGGTGCAGCCATCAGGAAAGCACAGAAGGGTAAAACGCTGCATGGAGTGAGGAAAAAGGGTGTGGGAACAGCCCTGGAGCACTCCTGCAGTCGTGAGGGAGGGATCTGGGGGAGCCAGGAAGGGTTTGAGGAGGAGAGAGCAGCAGAGGGGAGCTGTCATGGACTGACCACAACCTCCATTCCCCTTCTCCTTGTGTTGCTCAGTGGATGGAGGTAATAAGCGCTGGGAATGGAGTGAAGTGCAGGCAATAAAAAGGTGTGGGTTCTTCTCATATTTCAGCAGTGCGTTCAAAGCCAAACCTGCGCCCAGAGTGGGGCATGCCAAAGCCTGAACCACCCAAAACAATCCCTTGCAGAAAACTCATCAAATACAAAAAAAAATCATAGAATCACTAGGTTGGAAGAGACCCACCCGATCATCAAGTCCAACCATTCCTACCAATCTCTAAACCATGCCCCTTAGCACCTCATCCACCTGCACATTAAACCCCTCCGGGGAAGGTGAATCAACCACCTCCCTGGGCAGCCTCTGCCACTGCCCAATCACCCCTTCTGTGAAAAATTTTTTCCTTATGTCCTGAGCCTCCCTTGGTGGATCTTGAGGCCATTCCCTCTCGTCCTGTCCCCTGTCACTTGGGAGAAGAGCCCAGCTCCCTCCTCTCCACAACCTCCTTTCAAGGAGATATAGAGAGCAATGAGGTCTCCCCTCAGCCTCCTCTTCTCCAGGAGAAACACCTCCAGCTCTCTCAGCCATTCCTCACAAGGCCTGTTCTCCAGCCCCTTCACCAACTTCGTTGCTCTTCTCTGGACTCACTCCAGAGCCTCCACATCCTTCTTGTGGTGAGGGGCCCACAACTGAACACAGGATTCGAGAAGCGGTCTCACCAGTGCTGAGTAGAGAGGGAGAATAACGTCCCTGGAACTGCTGGTCACACTGTTTCTGATCCAAGCCAGGATGTCATTGGCCTTCTTGGCCATCTGGGCACACTACTGGCTCATGTTCAGTCGCTGTCAACCAACACTCGTGTTGACACAATAGTGTTAATAGAAAACCTGGAGCAAGGTGAGGTGAAGAACGTATCATCAATACATTACACCGGAGTATGCAATGAAAAGCCACATTACTTGCGTAAGGAATTTCACTGGCAGACCTAACCACCCATGGAGATCAATCCCACACAGCCATGGGCCCCCCCCCCCCACTCCCCCACCCCTGGTCCCGTGTCCTGCTCACGCATTCAAATTCTGCAATTTTCTCTGTTCACCAGCACCTCAAGACCAACCCCAAACAAAGCCAGCAGAAGATTCAAACAGCAAACCAACCACTCCCACACCAGTGACAGCACCAAACCCAGACCACCTTCTTTTCAACTCTATTTCACTGGTACAAAGGCAGAACCCAGAGGTCAGTGGGAGGCCAAGGACAGCTTTCTGCACTTCATAATACACAAGGCCTGTACAGAGAAGCAGGATTAAAATATCCTAAATCCCAGATAGGAAGACACAAGCAGGCATTCAGCCATGACTAATACCCCAAATATTGTCAAGACAGAAAACAAGAAATCTGCTCCATGATCATTCACTGACAGAGTCCCATAAAGCTACTAATTAGAATGGTGTTTACAGTCTATATTTCATTTCATTTGAAGTTTTTACTCTGATTAGTTATTCTATCACCTGCAGAGAGCTAGTTAGCTGAATGCAAAGATGTCATTGGACTTAATCAAATAAAGTAGCACTTCGTAGAGGGGATTTCAGCTAGCTCTGCCCTGCTCAGCACTGTTAACCTGTTAATAACTTTTTTAAAATTTAAAGTTGAAAGCTAAGAAGAGTCAAGCTAGATCAGTGCTCAGAAGAGATAGCAGCAACAAAACGAGGGAGCTGCAGAAAAATCATAGATTCATAGAATCATAGAACAACCAGGTTGGAAGGGACCCATCGGATCGTCGAATCCAACCATTCCTATCAAACACTAAACCATGTCCCTCAGGACCTCATCCACCTGTGCCTTAAACCCCTCCAGGGAAGGTGAATCAACCACCTCCCTGGGCAGCCTATTCCAATGCCCAATGACCCTCTGTGGGAAAAACTTCCTCCTAATCTCTAGCCTAAATCTCCCCTGGTGGAGCTTGAGGCCATTCCCTCTCATCCTGTCCCCTGTCACTTGGGAGAAGAGCCCAGCTTCCTCCTCTCTACAACCTCCTTTCAGGGAGTTGGAGAGAGCAATGAGGTCTCCCCTCAGCCTCCTCTTCTCCAGGCTAAACACCCCTAGCTCTCTCAGACGCTCCTCATAGGGCCTGTTCTCCAGACCCTTCACCAGCTTCATGGCTCTTCTCTGGACTCGCTCCAGACCCTCAACATCCTTCTTGTGGTGAGGGGCCCACAACTGAACACAGGATTCAAGAAGCGGCCTCACCAGTGCTGAGTACAGAGGGAGAATCACCTCCCTGGACCTGCTGGTCACACCATTTCTGATACAAGCCAGGATGCCATTGGATCATGTATTGCTGATCCTTTCTTTTGCATATGCACCCCAGCTGGACACCACAGCTTCTGGAGGTGATAGAAAATAAGATTCAGTGTTCCAGCAATCCCAGGTTGTAGGGTGCATCTCCTAGAAGAAGCAATACTCCTCCCGGTGTCTTCTCACACTGAGCCTAGCTGCATTGCTTTTGGATTTCAAACCACATCAGTAGCTTTCTTTTCCTCTGAGGCAGGTCAGCAGTGGTCACAGTGTCTCCACACTGTGCTTCACACCCCACCGAGCCTTCTCCGAGGCTGCTGGAGCAGCAGCAGCACTTCATATGTCTTCCCTGCACACGGCCCTGCAGACTGCTTTTTTATCATTACATGACATGCTGATTTTTGTCCTGATGATAGCTTACTGTAACCCCAGGTCCTTTTCCTGAAGTGCTGCCTAGCCTGCTATTTGCCATCTGCAGCAATTCTTGCCCTAAGCTATCACTTGGCCCTTTTATCCTTTTTTCCAGATCACTATTTCAATCTGTCCAGATTATTTTAAGAAAGCACTCTGGTTCTTCTTCCCCAAGAATCTGCAATCCCTTCTGACTTTTTATCACCTGTCAGTTTAACAAACGCATTCTCCATTCCATTACCCAGATTGATAATGAAAATATTGAATAGACATGGACAGCAGCCAGCCCTGCAGAGCCTCACAGATTTTCTGGGAATTCAAGATAAATGGGCTGGTCTGTAAAGCCCTGACTCCTCCTTCCCCTCCGTCTTAAACCCTGGTACCACTTCCACTGTTATCTTTCTTCCAGGCAACTTGCACCTTGCACACACCCCCAGAGCACCCTCCTGCACCACTGGCAAGCTGCAGCCAAGTCATAGAATCATAGAACAGCCAGGTTGGAAGAAACCCACAGGATCATCGAGTCCAACCATTCCTATCAAACACTAAACCATGTCCCTCAGGACCTCGTCCACCTGTCTCTTAAACACCTCCAGGGGAGGTGAATCAAACACCTCCCTGGGCAGCCTGTTCCAATGCCTAATGACCCTTTCTGTGACAAAAATTTTTCCTAATGTCCAGCCTAAATCTCCCCTAGAGGAGCTTGAGGCCATTCCCCCTCATCCTGTCCCCTGTCACTTGGGAGAAGAGCCCAGCTCCCTCCCCTCCACAACCTCCTCTCAGGGAGTTGGAGAGAGCAATGAGGTCTCCCCTCAGCCTCTTCTTCTCCAGGATAAACACCCCCAGCTCTCTCAGCCATTCCTCACAAGGCCTGTTCTCCAGACCCTTCCCCAGCTTCGTTGCTCTTCTCTGGACTCACTCCAGAGCCTCAACATCCTTCTTGTGCTGAGGGGCCCAGAACTGAACACAATATTCAAGGAGCGGCCTCACCAGTGCTGAGTACAGAGGAGAAGAACCTCCCTGGCCCTGCTGGTCACACTGTTTCTGATCCAAGCCAGGATGCCATTGGCCTTCTTGGCCACCTGGGCACACTGCTGGCTCATGTTCAGTCACTCTCAACCAACACCCCCAGGTTCTTCTCCAGCCAAGTCTCTGGGGCTTCTCAAGCTCCAAAGACCCTGTTTAAAGTATCTAAAACTGCAGATGATGGGGAGGTCTCCCCTCCAGTAGAAGCGTACATGGGGCTCCTCAGTGGCAAGCCAGCACCTCTGTCCTTTTCCTGCTCAGCATCCTGCCTGGTGAAATATGTAAATATGCTTTCGCTTTAGAACTAAAATTGTTGCTTTCCTTTCCCCCCATTTAGCTTCCTAATCACAGCTAGCCAAGCTTGAAAATGCTGTCCTGCATTATGCAATAAGCTACTGAGAGCAGGGGAGTTCTGCATACACTGTGCTGCCGTGAAAAGCATTTCCCCCATTCTGCCAGAGGGCAAAAAAAGCCCCACAACTCCCAAAATAACAAACAAAACATCTGTCCTCTAAGAGGTGTTCACTTTTACCAGCTATTTGTCCCATTTTAGTCGTTTATCTACCGACAATATCTCAGAAAAAAAAAAAAAAAAAAAGAAAAAAAAAAAAAAAGCAGAGCAAAACCAGCTCAATTTGCAAAGAGCTGGGCTGGGTTCACCTCTAAAAAAGCAAGGGACAGTTTTGTCCCTAATTCTAATAAAAAAAACAGGAAAGGCTTCTCCAGCTGAGGGGCTGGGGTTTCCTTCGTGAAGGGAAAAAGCCATTATTTAGTTATTAGAGCGGAGAAATATCACTCTCTACAAGACCCAGAGCACTGAAATGTTCTAAAATTAATATACTGGACTATTCAGTGCATTTTAAAAATAGAATTTATTTTTCAGAGAACCTGTACACAAAGTTGCAGCCTGATGCAAATTAAAAGAGTAATAAACACTTCAAAAACACGTTTATAATAGAAATGCTAACAAATCCTTAACTATAATGATAATGGCTTGCTAGGCAGCTCTATAATGTAAAATTAATCCTTAACATGTCTTAATTTTTTTTTTCCACTGGGTCATTTAATAATGTGATAACTCATTTCTTTCCTCTGCCTTCATCTCTCACATTGCCATGGAGACAATTGTGAATCAGATATAAATAAAAATACTCTAACACTGTGGCACCACATGTTCTTTTGATCCGTTGCCAACCCGATTTTAAAATTACAGGAATTCACAGGAGCTCAATAATTAACAATTCATTTGCTAAGAAATCACTTCTTTTTAGCCAGTTTCCTGGTGGTTTGCTAACTCAGGACTGCTCACAGTTAGGAGCAAAAAATTAAAAGTTCTCTATTTCCTTTCAAAGACCTACCTTGCTCTTCAATCAGCAACTCTGAGGCAAATAATTATTTCAGGCCAGAGCCCGAACACCAGCACCAAGCTTCCTTTTGCAGCCTCACCGGTCTTGGTGTGATTCATAATGGGAATAAATTTTAAGGCAATTTTCAATTGTTTGAGCTCAGAATTTACAAGAAAAAATAAAAGCGCGTAGCGAACAAGTGTGTTTCTGGCCTCCATTATCAAAAGGGTCAAAATGTGTGGAAGGATCCCTGCTTCTTGTATTAGTTTGTTAAACACATGCAGCAGTAGAAAAATCATGATTAATTATGCAGTAATGATCTTCACAGCCCTTAATTGCTACCCAGTGATAGAGGCCATAATCCCTGATATTATCCATGTTCTCAGAAGTCCTGATGCAAAAGTCTCCCCCGCAACAATACCGCCGTGAAATTGCACAGGGGCAGGTCTGGGTTCAGCAGCATTTTAAACCAGGGGGAGCTGAATTCCACCCTTGCTGAGGGGCACGTGGTCTCAAGCAACTCTAGTGCTCACAACACCTTGTCGCTGTCATCATACATAACCTACAATAACTCGTAGCTCTGCACTCACAGCATGAGGACAGTCCTAGCGCTGCACGATTCACAATTAACGACTTCAGTCTGTTAACAGAATTCACTGTGTGCTTACACCTTTGAAGTCAGGGAAGAGCTCACCATCTCAGGTTACACAAAGTCTCCTGGGCAACTCCAAAATTTTTTATTTCATATAATCACAGAATCATAGAACAATCAGGTTGGAAGAGACCCACTGGAACATCAAGTCCAACCATTCCTATCAAACACTAAACCATGTCCCTCAGCACCTCATCCACCCACACCTTAAACACCTCCAGGGAAGGTGAACCAACCTCCTCTCTGGGCAGCCTATTCCAATGCCCAATGACCCTTTCTGTGAAAAAACTTTTCATAATGTCCAGCCTAAATCTCCCCTGGCGGAGCTTGAGGTCATTCCCTCTTGTGCTGTCCCCTGTCCCTTGGGAGAAGAGCCCAACTCCCTCCTCTCCACAACCTCCTTTCAGGTAGTTGTAGAGAGTAATGAGGTCTCCTCTCAGCCTCCTCTTCTCCAGGATAAACACCCCCAGCTCTCTCAGCCACACCTCTTGTTCTCCAGCCCCTTTGCCAGCTTCATTACTCTTCTCTGGACTCACTCCAGTGCCTCAACATCCTTCTTGTGGTGAGAGGTCCACAACTGAACACAGGATTTGAGGAGTGGTCTCACCAGTGCTGAGTACAAAGGGAGAATAACCTCCCTGGACCTGCTGGTCACACTGTTTCTGATCCAAGCCAAGATGCCACTGGTCTTCTTGGCCACCTGGGCACACTGCTGGCTCATGTTCAGTCGCTGTCAACCAACTCCCCCAGGTCCTTCTCCTCCAGGCAGCTTTCTAGGCAGACTTCTCCTAGTCTGTAGCTGCTCAGGGCTGTTGTGCCCCAAGTGCAGGACCTGCCATTTGGTCTTGTTAAACCTCATCCCGTTAGTCTCAGCCCAGCAGTCCAGCCTGTTCAGATCCCTTTGGAGCTTCCCTACCCTCCAGCAGATCGACACTTCCATCCAGCTTAGTGTCATCTGCAAACTTGCATTTACATGAAATCCTCACTTGAGGAGCATTATTATAGCATTTACATGGGATTCCATTCAGCCTCACCAGGCATTTCCAGCCCAGAGATGTGTTTCTCTCTGCAGCGTTTTCCATCTTTCACTGTCTTAGAAGTAGAAGGGCCAGTGTGGGCTGACCAAGTTATTAATCATTGCCATGTCCCTTCCATTAAAACACACAGGCTACGACTCTACAAATACCTCTGTGCATCACAAGGCACTCTCATGCATACAAGGTCTTGTAAAAAACCACCCACCTCTAACAACTACTTCTGTCCAGGAGGATTCAAAGTTATTTAAGAGCTCAACTCTGACTCTCAAGAGCAACATAAGCACCTAAGGAGTTTAAAAAATAGTGAGGACTCAGAGGTTGCCTTCCCAATATAATTCCCGCTGTCACAGCTAATTAGAATTACTGATTCAGCAGGTACTGCTTGATACCAGCCCCATCCTTCATCCTTCTGGTGCCTTACAATGATACGCTTCTAGAGTGGACTAGAGAATTTAAAAAAAAAAAAAAAAAGAAGAAAAGAAAGAAAAAGGAAAAAAAGGTCACTCTCGCCCACATGACAGCCGCTTAGAGCTGATCCATGGGGAAAAAGCACATGTCAACCAGCCCCACCAGCTGTCTGCAGATGGAGGGTTTCAACAGCAGCTGCTCCAGCTTCCGTCCTGCCTCCTCCTCTGTGGTAACTCACAGGTGGACAAATCCACCAGCCAGTGCTTGCAGAAATTGGACATCATGGAGTAGTTTGAGTAGGAAGAAACCTTAAAGATCATCTAATTCCAGCCCCCCTGCCATGGGCAAGGACACCTCCCAGAAGTCCAGGCTGCTCAAGTCCCATCCAGCCTGGCCTTGAACACCTCCAGGGATGGGGCAGCCACAGCTTCCCCGGGCAACCTGTGCCAGGGCCTCACCAATCTCATGGTGAGGAACTTCCTCCTTATGCCTAGTCTAAATCTTTTCCTCTCCAATTTAAATACGTTCCCCCTCATCCTATCATTACAAGCCTCCGTAAGTACTCTGTCCTTGGCCTTCTTGTAGCCCCTTCAGGTACCAGAAGGTCGCTATAAGGTCTCCTTGGAGCCTTCTCTTCTCCAGGCTGAACACTCCCAGCTCTCTCAGTCTGTCCTTGTACAGGAGTTGTTCCAGACCTCTGACCATCCTTGCAGCCTCCTCTGAACCCATTCCAACAGTTCCATCTCCTTCTTATGTTGAGGATTCCAGAACTGGACACAATATTCCAGGTGAGGTCTCACCAGAGAGGAACAGAGGGGCAGAATCTCCTCCCTCACCCTGCTGGCCACATCAGTGCACTTGAGGCATTCACTCTTTCTCAGTCAGCACGTACAGGGCAATGACATTCAAATCCCGCTTTGAATCCAAACACTAAATAATTACAATAGATACTAATTGGATAAAGCCTAATAAGGAACCTGTGGCTGGCGACCGGCACAGAAAGATAAACACAGAGCAGCAATTTTGTGTAAGATTAATTCAGTCTTTTGTGTCTTCCTGCGACTAGGTCCTGGTATTTTATCAAGCAGACCAAGCTGGTATAATAATGGGAGACACAAATAACCCAAGAAAGCAAGAAAATTGCATGATGTTCAGTTCTGCACAGTAGGTAACATCAGCCCCACCACTGTGTGGGTGAGCAGGGACACCTAGACCTGCCACACACGAGCACACCACCTTCACATTCCTAGGAGATCCCGTCTGAGGTGCAGAGTGATGAAACTTGCCTGAGAATGAAAAAAAAAAAAAGCAGGGACAGGAGGACTCTTCCTCACTTTTTGCATAATTTGACCTAAATCACATGCTCACACTACTCAGCCAGAAGTGGATTTGGGGAAAATAAGTTATTACAGGAGCTTTAGCCTCCCACATAGCTCCATCACAGGAAAGCCGTACGAGTTCTATACCTCTCAACAGGCAGCTTTTTGCCTACTGCCTGTGTCCAATTTCTCCTTATGATCAGGTCCAGTAAAATAAAGTTAAAATATAAACATTGACATCCATATCGCAAAGAGCATCAAGGCAGGAAGGTTTTTTATTTGAGGGAGAGGGCTTAATCCACAAAATAACTTTGACATTTTGTTGTATTCACTGAAAAAAACTCTTCAATCTCTACAGCCTGGCTTAGACAGTTGAAAATACGGATGAGCTTCTGATCAATACTTGCCTTGGGAGGAAAGCAAGGCATAATGGTGCCACGTTAAACATCCACTGTCCCAGTCAGACAAATCAATGATTCGTGATTTTTCTGAATGTCAGGCTGCATCATATCCTTCCTCCTCCTTGTTAGTGCTCTCAATTAGCCTGAAAATACTTCCACGATAGAATAAACCAATCTAGTGACCTGATCTCACCTGTGGTGTTTCCTACAAAATGTCAGAGCCAACCCCAGCTTCAAGAGTGGGAACTCAGAAAAAAAAGTACCACCCAAAGAAGCTCCCACCAATGGGCAAGGCTGGCAGCACCGGTTCTGAAGTGCCATCTCTGGTCCCACCAGCTCCGATTGTGGAGCTCGCAACTGGCTTGGAAAGGAGAAAATCTAATGGAGAAATGCACTGAGAGCTTTGGGGAGACCTGAGAAGGATGGACCCTCAGTCCTCTGAGGTGGAGGTGCTAGAATAATGGTTTAAGCCAATAGGTAAGGTGACCGTGCACAGAAGCCTTCCACCACCCAAAACCTCTCTTCTCCCGTTTAATCCCTGTTCCTATAGTTTGCTTTGAAAACAGTTGCATAATATCAGGTTCTAGCTGGGAAGCTGCCATGCACAGATGCTAATACAGCAAAGGAAGGGAGGGAAGGTGGGATATTCCCCCCAGATCCACCATCCTACTACAGGGAAAACCACGGGACATGAGGGGGGACTCCGGGATGGAACCAACACAAACTCGGAGGCAAATACAGCGCAAGTATTGGCTTAACATGCTCCAACAAAACAATTCCGTGGGAAAGTTGGTGGCATCTCCCGAGCTATTGAGAGTGTTGCCCTTGTGGTACCTGCCTGGCGTGGGAGAGCAAGAAGTCTCATGGTTTCCCAGCCGGCAGGACTGGCCTCAGCCAGGCAGTGGGAGAGAAGACAGCCGGAGCCGCCAGCTGGAGGAGTCGCACCTCCGTCTGCCTCGGAGGCAGTCAGACAGGAGTTACAGTGGCAGCCTAATTTTGCAAACATTATCTCTGCTTTACGACCAGAGAATTGAGAGACACACAGATGAAGCCTCCTCTGAAATTCAAAGCCCAACCACTGTGCAAAACTGAACGCTGATCTCTCGATCCCAGTCTAATAACCGAAAACACAAGAATATCTCCTACTTTCCTCCATCCAAATATCTCAGTAATTATTAAAGATTCAAGAGGGAGCACGGAAAGCCTACACACCAATTAAACTGTGTTTCAGTAGAATATCTTTTTTGTGATGGATGTGCTGCAATCCACCATGCGCTCCTTCTGTGGGCTTCTGGTTTTCATCAGCTGCTGTAGCACACAGTTAAAGACCCACAAGTTCCACCCTTGTTAGGATTTTGCTGCCTGTGTTCGCTCATATTGGTTCCCCATATTTATTAGCAGTTTGATAACAAAGTGAAGCACTCGTGAAACTGGCCCCAAGCTCCACTCGGTGAACTGTGAATTAACTGCAAATATAATTAGAGTCGTACCTCACACTCGGGACTGGGAGGAACAGGAGGTCTGCCCCAGAGCTGTAACTACAGTGGTAGGCAAGTCCAGGGCTGATAAAAATAGCAGCCCCAGCTAAAAGAGCAGAATTAATTACATCAGCTGTTAAAACAAGCTATACAGTGTTTGTTCCTCTACTTCAAAATCAAGAAGAAATCCCTTAGTCCTTCCTCCACTGTTTGAGGAGCAAGTGACGGTTCAAGTAGCTACAGTCTCCTCCTGCTGCGTTACTGGTTTCCAGGAGGTCTGAGTCCATTAAGCACTGCTCAGTCACAGAGAAAAAGTACACCAAAATTTTCTAAGCCAGGTACCCAAACCGATTTTCAAGGGTACCCATCTGTAGCCTTTGAGAAAAATCCAGCCTTCTGGTAAGATGACGATACTGCCATCGTGAGCACCCGCAGGCAGCTCTTCATCAGACGGGATGTCCTCACCAAGGGGACCAGCACTCTCACAAGACAAGCAATAGAAGATAAGCCGGACCACAGTGGAAGAGGAAAGAAAGGTGTGAGCTGTGACAGCTGAAAAACTAAGATATTTTCAAGAAATTGTCTGGTTTTCACCCTGGGAGCCTTGACAGGCAGGAGGGGAGGTGCTAACACGTCAGCAAGGACTAGAGTTGATCATAAAGAGGAGGAGAGGCTGAGAGAGCTGGGGGTGTTTAACCTGGAGAAGAGGAGGCTGAGGGGAGACCTCATTGCTCTCTACAACTACCTGAAAGGAGGTTGTAGAGAGGAGGGAGCTGGGCTCTTCTCCCACTTGACAGGGGACAGGATAAGAGGGAATGGCCTCAAGCTCTGCCAGGGGAGGTTTAGGCTGGACATTAGGAAAAAAATTTTCACAGAAGGGTGATTGGGCAGTGGCAGAGGCTGCCCAGGGAGGGGGTTGAGTCACCTTCCCTGGAAGTGTTTAAGGGACGGGTGGACGAGGTGCTGAGGGACATGGTTTAGTGTTTGTTAGGAGGTCAGTGATCCAATGGGTCTCTTCCAACCTGGTTATTCTATGATTCTATGACTTCAGTAAAGTGAATAGCAGATGGAGCAATGCCAGAAGGGGATTCCCCAGGAAAACAGGGACAATGGCCAGAAGTCGGAGTCTGGAAGACTTAGTCTGAGGACCAGGAAGGTCTTCCCTCAAAGAGGGCACAAGAACAGGCCATAGGGAGGAGAGGAATCCCCATCCTGGGGGCAATCTGGGACTCAGCTCAGTAAAGCCATTACCACCCTGAGCTGGTGTGTGCAACAGTTCTGGTTCACACAGGACACTGGGCTGGAAACCTCCAAAAGATCCTTCCAACCAGTCCTTCTACAACGTCATCAGGTATCACCTGTGTGAGGTTAAATGAGATGGATTTGGTAGGGGTGGGATGTGGGAAAGCACAAGCCATGAAGAGGAGGAAAAGTAGGAGGCTGAAGGCATGAGGATGATGTGCCGCTCTGTAGAAACAGCTTTCCTATGGAAACACTCTGATCTTTAGCAGGGGAATGAGCTGAGACACACAGCAAAGGGGAAGCACTCAAGCCGCACGTGTGCCCCTTCCCACTCAAGCTGTAGATAGAGAAATCCTCCACCATGGGAAGGAACAGCATACACAGCCTCCCACAACCTGGCCACGTCCTCCAAGCTCCCTGTCTCACAGCAGAGGCATTTCCCACCCCCAGGGCTGCAGCAGCAGCAGGGAATACCTTGGGAATACCAACAAAACCAGGACACTGTTCCCATCCACGCATTTCTGACTTAAATCCATGACTATAGAGGCAGGCAACGCACCATAAATCGAACAAAAAGCCTTGTAACATAATGTCTCCTTGTGTTGCCTTCTCCCATAAACAAGTAAGATTTATGCATTCCTGGGGCTATTAACAAGAGCCATTTGTCTTTATTTCTGCATGTAACTAATGGAGACAACACAAGCAACATTGATGAGCCTCATGGGATTAATTACTAAAGCCGTTTTCAAGGGGGTATCTGTGGACCTGGCTTCCCTCATACTGAAGGAAACATCAAGCATTTTTCAAAGCATGGGATGAAATTTCATTTAAGAGACCAATGGCCCATGTGAGTGCAATCATTACCAGGCTCAGACGTGGTGTAGCGAAAAATTACAAGTGTCCAAAAGGTTGACGACTTTCTCAGGTTTGCTTTAATTACTTAATTTTGCAGCTATTAAAGCAGCACGGCAAATCAAATCCAACAAAGCCAAAAACAAAAGAAATACAGAGGGAAAAAAACTAGCAGGTCCGCATGGGTCCACTCTGATTTGCTAACGGCCAGAGCTGAGGTGGTTCTGTCAGCTACCCATTTCTAGCCCTCTGGAGGAACCTGGAATTCAGGGCCAACTCCTTTCCAGGAAGATTAACACAAACCACAAGAGGAAGGAAAAAAAAAATGTAATCTATAAAACCCCCTGGCCCCAAAAATAAATCTAAGGGTTAGCATATTTTCTACAGGTTTATCTTCCTACTGAGTGTCCTCTCTGGGGCAACAGAATAACCAAACGAGGGGTGGAAGGACAGGACAGGACAGACAGAAATACTGAAGACAGTTTAAACTTTGTAAACACGAGTTTTCACCAAGACGACACAAACAGAAATGAGTCATTAGCTTAATTCATTTTATTAAAAAGTTGAATAAAGGTTAATAGAAAATTAGTCATCTTTCCTTAGTTTGTTTTTTTTTCCTACCCATCCTACATAATTTAATTAAAACCATGTTATGAGTTCCAGAGGATGATTATAAATAACCACACATTTTCTATTAAACTCCTTAGGTTTGTTCAGGAATTTCTATAGAAACTTATTAAATTTCTGTTTAACTCTGCTACATTTCATTCTGTTCTACACATCTTTTCCTTAAGTCCGAAGGGATTTCATGATGGGGGTGCCTCATTAAATAAATAATCTTTCCTATGCATGGCAGTCCAAACTTTATATTAACATTACATCAGTGCAGGAGACCATCCAAAGTGGAAAAAAATCTTTAAAAAGCAAAACTATTAGCATTGCTTTCCTGAAGAGGAGACAAGGCCAGTCAAAAAGACTTTTTTAGTTATCACTGCTGTAATCTAGCTGAAGAACACAAGAATAAGAAGGTTGGTATGGCCGTTGGTGTTGGGTTTTTTTTTCTCTTGGTATTTTAATTCTACAGTGGCGCATGCAAGAATACAGCCCATAGCAACTCAGCCAATCCGCAGGCTCAATGAAAGCCAAGGAGGTTTTTTTCCCCCAATTTTCTTATGTTGCTGTGGAGCTACAGTACAGAGCTATGTAGCATTTATTAAAGCAAGGCTGGGTTGCTTTACAACAGGTAGGATATATTGAATGAAACGAAAAAAAGGATTCAGAGCTCGCAGGCATCTGAAACCTACTGAAAATGGTAGAGAACAGCTCTAATAGCCTTAGTCAAGCAGATTCCTCTCGCTACCAGCCCCCTTGAAAATTTGATCCCACCAAATCCATTCAGCAGTTTCTGTGTCCAGTCAATTCATACTGAATTTAGAATCGTAGAATCATAGAACAACCAGGTTGGAAGAGACCCACCGGATCATCGAGTCCAACCATTCCTATCAAACACTAAACCATGCCCCTCAGAACCTCATCTACCCGTCCCTTAAGCACCTCCAGGGAAGGTGAATCAACCACCTCCCTGGGCAGCCTATTCCAATGCCCAGTGACCCTTTCCATGAAAAACTTCCTCCTAATCTCCAGCCTAAATCTCCCCTGGTGGAGCTTGAGGCCATTCCCTCTCATCCTGTCCCCTGTCACTTGGGAGAAGAGCCCAGCTCCCTCCTCTCCACAACCTCCTTTCAGGGAGTTGGAGAGAGTAATAAGGTCTCCCCTCAGCCTCCTCTTCTCCAGGATAAACACCCCCAGCTCTCTCAGCCGTTCCTCATAAGGCCTGTTCTCCAGCCCCTTCACCAGCTTTGTTGCTCTTCCCTGGACTCTCTCCAGAGCCTCAACATCCTTCTTGGGGTGAGGGGCCCAGAACTGAACACAGGATTCAAGGAGTGGTCTCACCAGTGCTGAGTAGAGGAAGAATTTCCCTGGACCTGCTGGTCACACCGTTTCTGATCCAAGCCAGGATGCCATTGGCATTCTTGTCCACTTGGGCACACTGCTCGTCATCAAGGCTTAAAAAAACCTCAAACTTAAAAGAGAAAAAAAGCCCCCCTTAGAGCAGTGCCAAGGTCTTTCCTGGCCCATAGCCACCTGCCTCCACAGAACAAGATTGATGCACTGGCAGAATATGCCATTTTGAAACTAATTGCACTACAAGAAAAGATTCTTTAATATCATGCAGCTGATCCTAGGGGGAACAATTACTAGGAGATAAAAAGAACAGAGGAGAAAAAAAAAAACTTCTGTGTGCAAAGACAGATTTACACAGTTTCTACATTTCATTAGGAAAGCCTTCTGTGGGTTTGACAGTCACCTTGAGCAGTATTAAGGAGGGAAGGGAGGAGTCAGCAAACATTCAGGAGCTGTAACAGTGCAGTTCTGCCCTCAGGCTACTGTGCTGCCATTAAAGGCCAAATCTAATAAGAACTCATCCTGACTTGCAAGCCAGAAAAGCCTTCAATAATCAATTAAACTGTGAGATATGACTGCAGCTGCTTCCATGTACACGGAACACTCGACTCTGGGGCTCTCATCAGTTTTCTGAGATCAATATGCATCAATGCTTCGCTGTCAGGCACATATCCGTCATCCCTAAAGGCTGTGATCGAACAGCGGTGCCCTGAGCACATCACAGGAATCATCCCCAATTTTCCTTTGCAAAGCCAAGACAAGGTTTGACTGAACAGTTTGTTCCTCAAGAGCAGGGTGCAAGGCACAAGCATTGGAGACAAACTTTTTTATTCTAAAGGAACACCAAATCATAGAATCGTACAGAATCACCAGGTTGGAAGAGACCCACCGGATCATCGAGTCCAACCATTCCTATCAAAGAAACCACACAAAGGAGGCCTGTATTCTTTAAGACCCAGTCCAAAAATCCCAGCTATAATCTTTATGCAAAGGGCCTTCCAGCAGGTATCTAAATGCCATGGAATCAGTTCCGCCACAATTTTACTGCCACTGAACCTTGCCTATCTTTTCATCCTAACATAAGATTTTATTTTCTGAATAGAACAGAATAATTCCTAATTTGAATTCCACTGCACAACAGAAACAGCCTGTAAAATCTTAAGAAGAAGCCCGTTCCCTCTAGCAGAATAGAAGATATATTAGGCTTCAGGACTGTATAGAGCAGAACATAAAATTAAAATAACAGTCATCATAGAGTTTGATAGCATCTTCCAATCTCAAAGATCTCAAAAATACATTACTAAATGCAACAGCCATTGCTCTGTTAGACAACTGCACGTCTCTAAAGTGAATCATACATTCAAGAGAGGGGTTTCAAAGTCTTTATGTAAATGCGAGGTACTTTGTTGATCCATGAAACGCTACCAGCTCTGGGAGGGAGCACAGCAGCACTACACAAAGGTCATAACATTCACCATAGGTGTGCCTGTTACTCCAACTCAGTTTAGACAGCAAGAGTAAATTAGCATTTACTCTCTCACCAGCAGAGAAAGATCATCCCATAAATGTATTTTCATCAACTTTATGTAATTCGGGTCCTTCAGTTCCGTTGCTCTCCCCAGTACTTAATGCCTAAAGAACATATTCTGTGGTTAAAAATTGGTATTGCTATAAAGCGATGTAATAATAATATCCTTTTTCAAGCCAACTCCCACAGGCTTCTCACTAGATAGTTTAATCGAAAATGATAGTTAAGAGTTGCCTCAGTGTTTTCATTAGGGGCTACTTTTTTTAAAAAAAAAAAAAAAAGTTTTAGTTTTTATGGAGATAGAAAGCAAGCACAATCTGTGCTAAAAAGTTTCTGAAGTTCCCAGTTCAGTCGTGTTGATTCAAAGTGGTCCAATAGACATTTTTTTTAAACTCTCATTTCTTTTTAAGAATAAGCTTGGTTCATCCTTTATCCTCTTTCTGCAAACACAAGAGAGTCAGATCTATACCCACTATCCGACTTCCGCAAAGCAAAACTCATTCTAACAGGATATTTTTTAATGCAAAACCTAGAATTCAATTTTTAGGTGTCTCAAATACCTCCCGATGCTGATAAACAGGAACATAATCCAAGCAAAATAAGTGTCTTGAATCCTCACAGCTAAATTCCAATTTCTTTGCAAATTCCGAATGTTTCCCTCCAGTCCCCAGAGTTACACGTTGCACAAGCAGGTAGTAAAGGCAGTGACCTGGGTTGTTCTGCCAAGTATATAACACGCCATGAAATATTGCAAAGGAAAGTGCAAAAATTAGCCATCGGAGAATCTTCGCAATCAATGACAAAACCCACTGGGGTCTCCCTCGCTGCCAAGTAGGTCTCCAAACCCTGACATTTCCTTTATGAGAGCTTGTTTTCCAAGTCATTAATTTATCAGCATTTGCACAGTTATTTCATAACTCCAGAAGAGCAGCAAATCTGCTGGGAAGCCCAAAGAGTTCCCACCCATCGCAACCCACAGGAAACAGCTGGTATTTTTCCTAACATCCACCACACAGCAGTGCCCTCATGCCCTTACATCAACTAACACAATCCAAAGCCAGACGGGTGCACCTTACTTTCCCCACTCAGCAATAAGCAACCTCTCAAATATGGTTGGACTCGATGATCCGGTGGGTCTCTTCCAACCTCGTGATTCTATGATCCTATGATTCTCATTTTCCCATGATCGGAGGAGACTTCAATATTGGAAAACATCAGGCTGAAAAAATCTGGTTGAAGTTGGAGATGTTGAGCACTTCAGCATCTGGGAAGTCATTGCAAGATCCTCCAGTAACAAAGGAAAGGAAATCAGCAAACAGCAGGACTCGGGTTGACACCCAAAAAGTTACGCAAGCTTTTGAAGAAACAGCCATCGCAGCAGCTAAACTTTGTCATATCTACAGGTACAAACTGGAGAGAGGCAGATTTAGAACAGACATTAGGAGGAATTGCTTCACCATGAGGGTGGGGAAGGCCCTGGAACAAGTTGCCCAGAGAACCTGTGGCTGCCCCATCAAAGGCAGGTTGGATGGGGCTTGGTTAGCCTGATCCAGTGGGAGGTGTCTCTGCCCATGGCAGGGGGGTTGGAAGCAGATGATCTTTAAGGCCCCTTCCAACCAAAACTATTCTATGATTCTATGATATTTGACTTCAGGGAAAGATGACTTCACAGAGCAAAGCCTGTCAGATTCATCACTTTCTCCATCCTCCGTAAAACTTCTCACCATAAAAAAAAATGGTTTTTCTCCAAATTGTTTTTAAAGGAAAGCTAACTGTAAAAGCTCCTAAAATAGCCACTAATCCCTCACTGATCCCTGAAAGCAATCTGCCCAATGCCTGTTTGCACCTGAGAGACCTGATTCTACATTTTTATTTAACTCAAAACTCTTGCTTGCTGTCATGGGAATAAGTCGGGCAAAACAACAACCAGACACCAACAGGCTGCAGAACAGGAACACATGCAACCGGAGAAATCCAAGTCAGCCTGGATGCATCATGTGGAAAACCCTTTTCACAGGAGACACCCCAACTTCATAGAATCACAGAATAGTTTTGGTTGGAAGAGACCCATCGGATCATTGAGTCCAACCATTCCTATCAAACACTAAATAATGTCCCTCAGAACCTCGTCTACCCATGCCTTAAACATCTCCAGGGAAGGTGAATCAATCACCTCCCTGGGCAGCCTGTTCCAATGCCCCTTTCTGTGAAAAACTTCCTCCTAACGTCCAGCCTGAACCTCCCCTGGCAGAGCTTGAGGCCATTCCCTCTTGTCCTGTCCCCTGTCCCTTGGGAGAAGAGCCCAGCTCCCTCCTCTCCACAACCTCCTCTCAGGGAGTTGTAGAGAGCAATGAGGTCTCCCCTCAGACTCCTCTTCTCCAGGATAAACACCCCCAGCTCTCTAACTTCATTAGTTAATGCTGTCTTTGCGGGTACAAGGACACAAAATAGCCCAGATATACCTAGGAACCAGTCCCTGCCAGAAGGGGAGGGCTCATGGTAGGTACAGAAGACTCGGGACGGATATTGTCTCCATTGCGAAGGCATTTCCTTCACAAGCATAAATAAATACGTAGCCAGAACTTCATACCTACTTGAAATGGGGTTTAGCTTTTGTTATACTCTTTGCCATTCACATGATGTAACTACTTTCTGTTCGTTTTAGTAGGCGCTATAAATACAACTGGAACCTTCAAAAACATCATCCTGACGCCAAACCGGCCCCGCACAGAGTGGGCTCGACATCACCACCTAAGATAGCTCTAAATTGCCTGGCTGAAACGATAATTCCCTCTGCTAGAAGAGGGGAACTATCTCATTGGGAAGAAAAATTGATTTGGGGAAGGATTTGAAATGCTTCAGCTTCATTTAGACTAATCCCCCTAACCACCAAGATAAATCCAGTTTAGCAATCCCCACCCCATCCCTCCAGACCAGGCCTTGCATGGCACGTTGATCCAAGAAGGAAACACTTGTTAACTTTTTGCTGAAACGCAGTATTAAAAACATCTGAGCTGGTAACTGAGAGTTACCATCCAAAAGATTGACCTAAAGCAGGACAAAACTTGAGATTTCCAAGTTCATTTATCGGAAACTGCTACCAAGGTAACACAGACAGTAATAAACAACAACCAGGGGGAAAACACCCCCAGGAAGACAACGCGTTTCCTCGGGTCATTCCCCTTTTCTACCCTGTTTGGTTCTTAACATATCAAGTATTGGACCTGTATGATATGACATCTTTTGCATTTTTGGAGAATTAAGATCAGAGTTTTTAATAGCTCTACTAAAAGGAAAAAAAAAAAAAAAACTCATTAATGACTGAAGACAAAGTGCTCTGAGATTTCTTACATGAGGGACTCTCCAGCACAGATATGTTTGTGTGAGTCAACAGCATATGTCACTCTCAGACAATAAAACATTTGAATGAGACTTTTTTTCTCTGCTAGCTTTATTTAATGAACAAACAGAACAGATCTTCAGCACATCTTTTTGAAAGGATGCCCGGCAAGGCACAGGTTAAGCTGGTTTTCAAATTTCACCATGACAGGCAGAGAATTTTCCAATATTGGTATAGATCTGGAGAGAATGGCTGCATAGGGCAAACAAAAGGATTTATTTCCCTTTTTATGATAAGATGACAATTCAGGAGCCTAGCAGATCCTTAAACAGAAGTCTCTAGTGGATGGATGCAAACAGAAATGAGCCCAGGCACCTCTGCTGCTATTTTGCCAATCACATTTATATATCCTGCCCACATCCGCAAAGGGAAAATTGAGCTCTATCAGAGGGCCAGATGGACTCTCAGTCTCAGGTGTTGACAGTTTCCATTTCTTAACTGGTTTACAAATGAATGTGGATGTTTAAGGATGAAATTGCATTTTTATACAGCACAAGAGAATGGCCTTTCTGGGTACACCTGTCTCGTAAAAGAAGCCACTCACAGCTCCAGCTCATCCAAGAAAAAGAGGCCGAGGGCAGTGCTCCCCCAGCTTGGCAGGAGACTTCCCCAACCTCTCTCACCTGCATGCATTGAGTCAGGTCCCCTGGCTTTCACAGTGGTCCTTATATTGCTGCTGCTGCTCCTATTATTAGTACTACTATTATTATTAATTATTATTATTATTACTGTTCCTGAGACAGGATCAAAAGCTGGTACAATAGAGTCAAGGTGGGCTTTGCTCTGCCCTGCCAAACACTGACATAATTACCCAGGTCCCAACCGCACCACAGAGCCTTCGTAGTGAAGTGATTCAAGAGTCCAAAGGAACTCAACTGGAATTCAAATTCCCAGGGGAGGCCATTGGGCTGACAGAAAGGAGAGGAAAAAAAATAAAAATAAAAAAAAAATCTCAGAATGGGTACATTTGAGCTGAACGTCTCAGAGAGACGGTATTGAACTCCGCTGCACTATATTTAGACTCACTTTTCAAAAGATAAATGCACTTCAAATTCTCTTCATTAGGTCCTATTCTTCAGGGGTGTTTTATTCTGCTAAGAGCATAAATGCTGTGCCTCGGACAGGAGTATAGTGGCCTCTCCTTCCCTGGTGGCACAGGGAGCTTGACACTCCCTTCCCTTCCTCAGAAACATTCCCATGAAGACACAGCAGGAGAAGAAGGTAATTCTTGGTTCAAGGGCCGGTTATCAGCACACATAGGGTGGAAAAACCCTCACAGCTGGGACAGAACCCGTTGAAGCCCAGCAGAGCCCGAGCTCCCCTGCACGCAGACACACAGGTCAAAGCTGGACAAACTGCTTCTGAAACCGCCAACTCCCCCTGCAGCAACTAGAGAACTAAAACACCCTTTTTAGATGACTAATTGTTAGACAAGATACATCCCACGTGTGGCACACTCCTCCTCGGTGTCGCCAGCCCGACTTCAACACTCTGCAGGGAGCAAAAAGCATCACTCTCTTCTGGATTCCCACGAAAAGCAGGAAGGCAGTGATCTCGGGATGGGTCTTCACTGCAGAGCTAAGCCAAGCTGCCTCAAGTCGTGTCCCCTTGGCAAAACCACTGAGCATCCACCCGGAGCCCCATGGCCCCTTGGGGACACGGCGTACGGGATCAGTGCTGACACAGCGGCTCAAGCCTTGCTCCAAATGCAGGTCAGCTCCTCCGAGCAAGCCTCGCTGCTCGCTAAAACGCAACTTCAGCACACCATGGGCTGGCTCTGGCCCACGAAGAGCCCAGATGGGGCTGCCACAGCTCACAACACCCTGAGGCCATGTGGCGTAACTGCCTCCCAGCTGCAGGTGCCACACCGGAGCCTCTCTTATGAAAGGTTTGACCAAACCTCAACCCAGAAAGCCGGTTTGAACAGGCCAGGCAGGACCCAGAGGGGCAAACGCTGCTCGCTGCAGACTCTCCTCCAAACTCTGCAGTAACTCATTTTACAGAGAGTGATCCCCACGCTCTAAGTCAGCTCAGATTTAAGAAGCCACATGCTTCGAATGTCTCCAAAGGATACTAAAATGAAAACTCGGTCACTGTGACTACTGTGAAATGCTATTAAAGAGAAGCTAACATTTGTTTTCAATTATCCAGTGTATATTTGAAAGACTTAAAAGTGCCTCCGGATTATTAAATACATGTTGTGCGTTTACTACATGCTTGTGCATGGAAAATGAAGGTTATCTGACAACCATCTCCAAATACCGATATTGTATCAATACCATTATATTGATATATAATGAGTCTCCCTGGGCTTCGAATCACATTGAAAAGTAAAATGAGAAAACAGAGGTATGCTAAGCACTGCTTCTTGAGATGTAGAGTAAATGCAAATTATAAAGCTAGTATTTTATTCCCACATCTCCATTTTGTTCATAGCAGAGCACGTTGCCATTTTAGTCAAGCTCCCCGCACAAAATGACATAGAAAGCAGGAAGGTTTGTGCCAAATGCAGAATGACATCCATAAATTTATGAACTAACTGGGCTGACATTCAACGCAGCGCAAAGTGTTTGCCAATCAATAGCCATGAGCATCGGTTCCCCGCGAACAGCATTCCTGTGCTCTTCAGCCTCCCATCAGCAACAGGCAATGCCATTTTCTGCTTAACTTTATGATCACTGTAATCTCCTCTAATCAATGATATCGACAGGTCTGCAAGATCGAAATCCAGCAAGCGCAGCACTGAGGCAGCGGACGATGCAAAATGGATGTGCGATAACGACAGCGCCTGGGGTACGCGGCGCTCTCGCAGTGTTGCTTAGCAATATAGCCCATGCATGCCCACCCTTCCGCTGCTGCCTACACCCAGGGAGGAGAGAGATTTCGACAGCAATCAAAATACTGACAAGGAGAAGCAGGAGGAATAACCGTATGCAAAACAGATAATAAGTGTTCTGCCTTTTCTGTGTGATCTACAAAAAAATTAACTCCCAGCTCCCCATAGTATCATAGGAAGCAGGCAGACAGCGGATGGTGCTGGTTGATCAAGGGTATCTCTTGCTTTCCCTCCTGGCATCCTAGTGACTTCCTGCAAAGCTCACAACTGTCCCCAGAAAGACACCTGAAAAGCAGCCTGCACTGGGAATCCGAGAGCTTGGGCACATCCACAGTTGCTTGCAACCAATAACATACTTCACAGAATCACAGAACAACCAGGTTGGAAGAGACCCATCGGATCGTCGAATCCAACCATTCCTATCAAACACTAAACCATGTCCCTCAGCACCTCGTCCACCTGTGCCTTAAACACCTCCAGGGAAGGTGAATCAACCACCTCCCTGGGCAGCCTATTCCAATGACCAATGACCCTTTCTGTGAAAAACTTCCTCCTAATGTCTAGTCTAAACCTCCTCTGGCGGAGCTTGAGGCCATTCCCTCTTGTCCTATCCCCTGTCCCTTGGGAGAAGAGCCCAGCTCCCTCCTTTCTACAACCTCCTTTCAGGTAGTTGGGGAGAGCAATGAGGTCTCCTCTCAGCCTCCTCTTCTCCAGGATAAACACCCCCAGCTCACTCAGCTGCTCCTCATAGGGCCTGTTCACCAGCCCCTTCACCAGCTTCGTTGCTCTTCTCTGGACTCACTCCAGAGCCTCAACATCCTTCTTGTGGTGAGGGGCCCACAACTGAACACAGAATTCAAGGAGCAGCCTCACCAGAGCTGAGTACAGAGGAGAAGAGGCTCCCTGCACCTGCTGGTCACACCATTTCTGATCCAAGCCAGGATGCCATTGGCCTTCTTGGCCACCTGGGCACACTGCTGGCTCATGGTCAGTCGGCTGTCAACCAACACCCCCAGGTCCCTCTCCTCCTGGCAGTTTTCCAGCCAGACTTCTCCCAGTCTGTAGCTCTGCATAGGGTTGTTGTGCCCCAAGTGCAGGATCCGGCATTTGGCTGTGTTAAACCTCATCCCACTGGACACTGCTCAGCGGTCCAGCCTGTTTAGGTCCCTTTGCAGAGCCTCCCTACCCTCCAGCAGATCGACACTTGCACACAGCTTTGTGTCATCTGCAAACTTGCTAAGGGTACCCTCAATGCCTTCATCCAGGTCATTGATGAAGACATTGAACAGGGTTGGACCCATATTTGTCTCGTTTTCTCTTGCAAAGTATCAGCAGAAAGTAAACTTACCATCACTACCAGAAAGCTTTGCTGGGATCCCCACTCGGGATGGATGAACAGCACCCGAGACTGATTCAAGCCATGACAGCTGTGCCAAATGACACCAATCCTATCTAAAGGACTGCAATACCAGGTCCCTGAGGTGGCAGGGAGGGCTTTGGAGCAGTGCTCTGGGTTTTGAGACGGAACCCACACTGTGCCCACAAACGGGGCCGCGACACCCACATTCCTGGAGCCTTTGGTCCTGTAGAAGCTGCTTATACTGAGATCAAGTGACCTGTAATAATCGCCTCACACGGGAGAGATGGTGAACAGTAGAGCAATAGCAAATAACAGGTTGTTTATGTTTTTGTTACGCTTCGCATTAAGCCCTTCAATTTAAGATTTAATTCAGATTTATTAAATATATATTAGATGCTAAATTCCTGCCGATTATTGCTTAAAGTGACCTGCAACGTGAGTAAAACAATTCTTCCATCTCTGAATTGCTTCCAGATACCCCCAAAAAAGGCCATGTGGGGGAAAAAACAGCTTCTCAGGCCCCTTTTAAACATCTGCTGCAAACTGGAGGTTTCTGCTCAGTGACTCGCCTGGTCTGCTTAGTACTGGTACTTTAACACTACCGGGACCGGGAAATCCCCCGGGGAGCAGAGTAAATGGTCAGCAGAGGTATGACAGAGTCAGCATCCATCTCAAGCACGTACAAGGGATGCCTCGTAGTCAATGACTGAAAATCCCTCCGCGTCAAACACTGTCAGAGCAGTTAGATCATAAACTAATAACTGTCAATCTCCATTTGTTTGCAATGCTGCAAAGAGGGCTTTCATAATTCTCTTAGAGATATAAACCAGGCACTCGGATTTTGCTTTAAATGAAAGCATGAGATAATGTTAGCTGCCGGTAAACCTCAAAGACAGTATTTATACAGCATCAGAAACATTTGCAGAGACAGGAGATAGATGCCTTTGGGCTGCAAGACCTTAAAATCTACAACCCATATCCTGCAAACTTCTGTGCCTGTGCTTAAGCACTCTGCAGGATCCGTGCCAATCAGCATCATGATGGCCTCGACAAAGCCACACGTTTGCAGAGGAACCTATGAGAATTTGACAGTGCATTATTCTTTTTTTAATTACTTTTATTTTTAATTGAGGATAATATATTAGACCCAAAAGCTAAAGGCTTCAGCTTGTATGCTAGAAGCACAGCACAAGCTGCACAATGAAATCTCTGGAAGCTCTTTCCTAAGCAGAAGGCAAGGAAGCTTTACTCATTTACTGCAGAGGATCGTGTTCGTCCAGTCATTGCGTAAGGACCCTGTCCCTGTGTTTCAAACATCAGAACCTCCTGGAAAGCAATTCTGGCCCATGCAGTCCCAGACCTCCACGTTCTGCAGCTGCTGGAGGTGGACAGGCAGAGGTGGTGTTGCCACATTAGAAGATACTATACCTCAGAGTAAATTCATAGAATCATAGAAGCACTAGGTTGAAAAGACCCACTGGATCATTGAGTCCAAACATTAAAAAGGAAAAAGAAAAAATGGAACCAAAACACAACAATTTATAACAATTCCAGACGCCAATACCTCTCCCACCCTTGTGGGTCCAAGAAAGACTGTCCTGGAGACAGAGTAGCATCAAACACAGGCCTTATGAGGAACGGCTGAGAGAGCTGTGGGTGTTTAGCCCAAATCACAGAATCACCACCAGGTTGGAAGAGACCCACAGGATCATCGAGTCCAACCATTCCCATCAATCACTAAACTATGTCCCTCAGGACCTCGTCCACCCATCCCTTAAACACCTCCAGGGAAGGTGAATCAACCACCTCCCTGGGCAGACTCTGTCAGGGCGCAATCACCCTTTCTGTGAAATGAAGAAGAGGAGGGTGAGGAGAGACCTTATTGCTCTCTCCAACTACCTGAAAGGAGGTTGTGGAGAGGAGGGAGCTGGGCTCTTCTCCCAAGGGACACGGGACAGGACAAGAGGAAATGGCCTAAAGCTCTGCCAGGGGAGGTTCAGGCTGGACATCAGGAAAAAATTTATCACAGAAAGGGTCACTGGACACTGTCAAAGGCTGCCCAGGTTGGGGGTTGATTCACCTTCCCTGGAGGTGTGTAAGGGATGGGTGGATGAGGTGCTGAGGGACATGGGTTAGTGTTTGATAGGAATGGTTGGACTCAATGATCCAACCTGGTTGTTCTGTGATTCTATGATTCTATGATTTGTTGGGTGGCCGCACGCACCTTGCAGAGGAAGCAGTAAAACCAGCAGCATCTGCAGACTCCTAGTACATTTTTATGTACCTTGATGACCAGAGCAGAACTTGCAGTTTCACCTTACAAAGTCAAGCGAGTACTTCTTAAATCCCACCTGAATGTGGGCAGATTAATAATGGAGAAACGTAGAGGGTGGAAAGCACTAGAGGGGAAAACCAATGCCCAGAGGGGTGGAATCATAGAATCATAGAACAACCAGGTTGGAAGAGACCCACAGGATCATCAAGTCCAACCATTCCTATCAAACACTAAACCATGTCCCTCAGCACCTCATCCACCCGTCCCTTAAACACCTCCAGGGAAGGTGAATCAACCACCTCCCTGGGCAGCCTATTCCTATGCCCAGTGACCCTTTCCATGAAAAACTTCCTCCTAATCTCTAGTCTAAATGTCCTCTGGTGGAGCTTGAGGCCATTCCCTCTCGTCCTGTCCCCTATCCCTTGGGAGAAGAGCCCAGCTCCCTCCTCTCTACAGTCTCCTTTCAGGTAGTTGGAAAGA
Organism: Coccyzus lansbergi; assembly: GCA_033558105.1. Taxonomy (NCBI): domain Eukaryota; kingdom Metazoa; phylum Chordata; class Aves; order Cuculiformes; family Coccyzidae; genus Coccyzus; species Coccyzus lansbergi. The sequence continues at coordinate 148,909 of JAUMJK010000633.1, read as the reverse complement.
GTAATGAAGTCTCCCCTCAGCCTCCTCTTCTCCAGGAGAAACACCTCCAGCTCTCTCAGCCACTCTTCATGAAGTCTGTTCTCCAGCCCCTTCACCAGCCTTGTTGCTCTTCTCTGGACTCACTCCAGAGCCTCAACATCCTTCTTGTGGTGAGGGGTCCAGAACTGAACACAGGATTCAAGGAGCGGCCTCACCAGGGCCGAGTACAGCAGGAGAATAACCTCCCTGGACCTGCTGGTCACACGGTATCTGATCTAATCCAAGATGCCACTGGCCTTCTTGGCCACCTGGGCACACTGCTGGCTCATGTTCAGTCGGCTATCAACCAACACCCCCAGGCCCCTCTCCTCCTGGCAGCTTTCTAGACAGACTTCTCCCAGTCTGTAGCTCTGCATGGAGTTGTTGTGCCCCAAGTGCAGGACCGGGCCCTTGTCCGTGTTAAACCTCATCCCACTGGACACTGCTCAGTGGTCCAGCCTGTTCAGATCCCTTTGCAGAGCCTCCCTACCCTCCAGCAGATCGACACTTCCACACAGCTTTGTGTCATCTGCAAACTTGCTAAGGGGAGATAGTCAACCCCAGATTATTTAACTGGCAAGAGAGGCCAGAGGAGCAGCCTAGTCTATCAAGGCTGTATAAGGTATATATAATCTGAGATATTCACCGCTGCTTTCACAGCTTGTCACAGAGAGGGTCATTCAGGGTACTCAAAGGCAGACTCATAAGACAAGAGCTGACCAGCTCAGCCTCACACCTCCTGCTCCAGCCACGCGCTGGATGACTCCAGGCAGGGATGCAGTGTTGCACCACACAGGATGCAGGATCTGAACTCTCATCTCTGTTCCTGGTGCTGGCAGGGACCACAGTTACTGCACATCATCTACCTGAGAAATAAGGATAACTGTGCTGAGCATCTTTCTCCTGCAGATTGCAGAGCACTTTTTAAAAATAAGCAAGTGTGAAAAAATGCTGGCAGAAAGGACCATAAAATAACCCTCTAGGGGAAAAATCTAAAGTATAGCAAACTTACTAAAACAGGATGCAGCCTTTCTGTTTCTCCCCTGAAGGTAAATTGAGGCAATTTTCGCAAATACGTTAAATTGGCATGAAAAACTAAGTACGAGGAACAGTGTGTTTCTGCTTTGGAATTTTTTCTCACCTTTTCAGGTTTCTTCCTAGTACTCAGCCTCATCTTCACTTTCAATTTACCTTCAGAGTTACCACACGTACTCACTGAAAACTAAAAGACATTCAGCCCTCATTTTTCAGGGTCACCCAAAGGAGATTTCAGCTGCCCATCCCGATGCAGCTGAGGACTCTAGATTATTCATCTGTTGGTCCTGCAGGTGCTGCTTTGATGAAATTGAAGAAGTGCCCATCTAATGGGAGTTTCTGAGAAGGAGCTGGAAAGACTGCGAACAGGATGGTAGAGAGAGTACAAAGTAAAATGAGATCATCATAAGGGGGAAGGAAACCAAGGAGGATCTGGAACCACCTCCATTTAACGCAAGGCTGAACTCTACAATGCTGAAAACACCAACTAGAATCATAGAATCATAGAATCACCAGGTTGGAAGAGACCCATCAGATCATCGAGTCCAACCATTGCTTGAAAGAGTCATTTACAGCCTCAAGGAACCTCCCTGCCAAGGCAAAAAAAAGTTATTTCAGACAACGTATTGAACCCTCTCCATGATTAGAAAAAGAGAAAAGAAAGCTGCCAGCACCTAGGAAATACAGGCAGATTCAGGTACCAGAGGTGGCAAAAGCGAGACCATCGCACCCTCTGCCATGAGATGCTCCAGCTCCACTTTGGAGCAAAGCAACACTGACCCGCCCAACAGGCTTGGTGTTCAAAGTGTGGATGATGCAAAAATATTTCAGAGGAACCTGCAGGGACTTCCCTCAACTTGTTCTCACCTTTTCTGTTTTCATCTCCCTCCCTGGCAGGAACCAGATCCTCCTGGAAAGCCGCATCCACAGCAGGCAGCCCCCAGTCATAGTCTGAAGCCACAAAGATCTCTTTGCAGGCTCGGAGACCTCCCAAGCTCAGGGGGAGAAAGCTAGGCTGTCAGCATTAACTAAGCCCACATCAGATCTTCTCCAAGGGTTTAGTGAACCCACCTGTACACCCAGTGACCAAACTCCTGGTGTCAGGGGTGCGGGAGGGGAGCGCAGCTGCCTCTGAACCAATCACAGCAGACTGGGGCTGTAAACCCATCGAACGACCCCAGGGCAGAGTTGATATTCCATCATATAAAAAGAATGAGCTTTTGTCAGAGAGATCACAAAAATCTATTTTATCATAGAGAAAGAGAATATATACACACAGCCCTTTCTCTGTGGGGTGTGTGTGTAAATATAGAATATACATACACACACACACACTTTCTCGTTTCCAAAGCAGAGGACAACAGCATGTTTTCATACCATACATCTAAAGAAAAGGTCTTGTGTCAGTTCTACAGCAGAGGGAATTTCAACTCGCAAGGAAAGAAGAGGGGAGGAAAAAAGGTCACAAAAAAGAGAGAGAGAAAGCGAGCACGCTTCGCTCCTTATCATGTCTGAGGAACTTAACTCTAGTGAAGAGCAAGACGTAAAAACTTCAGACAGCGAAGCAATGTTCTGGAGACCACAATATGCATAAAAACTCCTGCAAGCCCTTGTTGAATGTTCCTACCCTCCTACCCTACAGCCGATCCCTCCAGGGTGCAGTTTTCAGGAGACAGAAAGATTTAATGCCGCCTTGGTTAAAATAAGCCCCTGGATTCTTGCTGCAGAGACTGTCACCATAGCGTGTTCCTCTGGTTTATTATATTAATAAGCAGAGTCATTCAGCACTCAACATGACGTGGCTCTTTGACTTGCACACAACTGTGTCCCCAAGCTGCAGCAACACACAGAGCCCTCCCTCACTCCTCCTTGCGAAAAACACTTTGTTATTTTGAGGCAAAACATCCACAACTTCTTACAAAAACGTGGCAGATTCCCACGAGGGGATAGAGGCCGAATTTGCCCCCTGTTGCTTCCACTTTCCCACATTTCCAGCCAGGCTTTCGGGGCACCAGGATGGCATTTTACCCGAGCCCTCCACCTTCTTCCATCTCATTCCCATGTACCCAAGGAGTGTGTTGAACCTCTTCTCTCCTGATGAAAGCCAAAGAATCATAGAATCATAGAACATCCAGGTTGGAAGAGACCCACGGGATCATCGAGTCCAACCATTCCTATCAAATACCAAACTATGTCCCTCAGCACTTCATCCACCCGTGCCTTAAACACCTCCAGGGAAGGTGAATCAACCACCTCCCTGGGCAGCCTCTGACACTGCCCAATCACCCTTTCCATGAAAAATCTTTTCCCAATGTCCAGCCCAAATCTCCCCTGGTGGAGCTTGAGGCCATTCCCTCTCGTCCTGTCCCCTGTCACCTGGGAGAAGAGCCCAGCTCCCTCCTCTCCACAACCTCCTCTCAGGTAGTTATAGAGCAGGAAACAAGAGTCTATTAAAATTGGGGGTGGAATAAGCTTAATCCATGAACAAAGCTCTCTTTCCTTTCCATGGCTTGAAAAGCAGCACTGTCCTCCTTGTCCTTGCCTGAATTTGCATGAACTTCCTTAGTACCTCGAATGACTGCTCCCTGCCTCGATTTCCCCGGCTGTGAAGGGCAAGTTGTGTTTACGCACATCAGGCAGCGCCACTCACACATCTTTCTGAAGACGCCCCATGTGCAGGGCTATTATTGTCACTTCTTTTTCTGGGGTGTTTGTAGCAAGCACCAGCCAAAAAGGAGGCTGCATCACTGCTGCAAACACTATTATCCACATGTAATAAATCATAGAATCACAGAATCACCAGGTTGGAAGAGACCCACCAGATCATCAAGTCCAACCATTCCTATCAATCACTAACCCATGTCCCTCAACACCTTGCCCACTCGTCCCTTAAACCCCTCCAGGAAAATGCAGGGGGACCCCAGCTGATTTTCTACTCCCCTTCCCATAAAGGCTTTTTATTTTTTCCTTAAGACTCAGCCTTAGTAACGTGTAGTGTTGCAGAGGTTTTCTACCACGTAAATGATGGGTAGTTTTCATATACTGATTATGCCAACCCCACCTGTTTACCTTTGCTAGGACTGCAATTATTTTAAGAGTAATTGTAAAAATAAATTGGGGAGAAATTGACAGGAACTTCCCAGTTTGGTTTTCAAAACCAGAGCACTGCCAAGCATGACTTGACCTCAGATAAGTCACTTGTAGCCACTTATTTTAAAAATCAACTGAGCCTGCCCACGCATGGAAAACAGACCATTCTGCAGGATTGTGGGCAGAAATGGGTCCCAGGAGGTTCAGAATTCAACCCAGACACATCTTCCTCATTCACCACCACCAGCTTAAGCTGCTACAGTGCCTGGATCTTCCCAGCAGCCCAGCAACTAACACAGAATAGGGTCAAGCAGCCCAGAGGGGAGGTGCATTCACTCAATTCTAAACAAAAACAATAGTATGGACCAAATATTTTTGAAGTTACCTTTTTCACAGCTGGAGCAGCCATTCTCCAGTCCTCCATGCAGTTCCCCTGCTCCCCCTTCTCCACCTGGATCACAGGCAGATGCCAAGCCCTGGAAATTATTCTTAGATTTGCAGCACCTGGCTCCTTGGCAGGCTCCTCGGGCAATTAAGTTCATAGCTTTAAAGCTGTCTCAAGCTCTGCTTCACGGGTTCACTGCTCTTGGCTTGTAGCAGTCTCTTCTCATCTTCCCTGTCCATCATTTTGTCTGGAAGTTGCTCTTAAAATATGGGAATGACTCTACTTACATCTCTCTCTAATTAGGAGCAAAAGTAACAATAACAGCCCTCCCCACGCTGTCCTTTAAGCACAAGCATTTGTTTTACTTTCACAGCCATATTCAGGAGGCCCTGGGAACTCTTTTGGTCTTGAAACACGATGTTCTTAAGAGTCATTTGCAACCACTAAGACAGCCTGGACAATTATGCCTCCACACAAACACAATGTTTTTCATTCTTTTTTTTTTTTTCTGAGGTTGTAGGGGGAAGCTGCATTTCTGTTTAGTTGCCTCCTCTCACTAGCAGTGCTCAGAGCCACTTTTTTTCCCTGCAGACAAAAAGGCAGAGAAACACCCACCCAGCACCTTGGAAATCCGTCCCCAAAAGGCAGCCGAGCGAATGGGTCTCTCCCAAGGATGGATGCAGCTCAGCCTCAGAGACAAAGGTGGGGGGAACTAAATCCATGAGCCCCAGAGGTCTCCCCAAGGGAAGGATTTTGCATTTCCTGCCAGCAAAAGGCTACAGAAAAATAGTGAGGGACAATGTGGGTTCTGTCCCTCATCGTCAGCCTGAAGTGACCCCCTCCTGGGACAAGAGGACAATCTGATGCCTGATCCAGTTTGTCTGATTAAAGTTGCCAACAACTAAGAGAGAACTGTATGTCTGCTTGAGAACCCGCAGCTCGTTTTGGATGAGCCAAGGCACAGCCACCCCAGGGTGACATCTCTGGTCATTGGTTCCTATCAGTGACCCCTGAGCAAGCACCAGGCGAGGTTACCCCTAAAAAAAAAAAAAAACAACCCAAATCATACGGTCCCAAGAGCACAGAGTCACTACATCAGTGTCTCACATATTAGTAATAGCAGAATAAATGTGGTGGAGAGCAAGTTTTGAAAGAGGCATTTAAAACCAAGCAACTTCATGCGTTATCATCAGAGGATGTTTCACGGAAGCAGCACCTTTGCCAGCTCTGTGTCTCACACCCAGAAACAAGCTGCAAACCAGTCTGGAAACCCACCCACCACAGCAGCTCCTGACCTCCCAAAATGCTCCCAAGGAGAAGGAAGCAACAGCCTGCTGATTCATCCTTGCTTCCTACCATCGCTGGCTCAGCACTCAAGGCCAAATTAATTGGCCCAGCTCACAAGAACATACATCCAACTGGATAGTGCTTCTCCAGCTCAAGAGAAAACACAAGCCTTCATTCAACCCCTCCAGGACCACCAGGAACAGCTCACACATTTCCACATCTAGGAACATATGGTTAGAGTCACCAGCCATGAAGAGAAAACCCATCAAGTGACCCTTTTTGTTTGCTATTAGCAGCTTAAAGTTTCTCTGTCCCTGTGCAAACACAGAGTCCTCACCATGAAGAAAAGAAGGACACGTGCTGACCGATGGACCAACCAACAGGAGCAGTTCAACCATGTCATCAGCATCCAGTTCAGTCGATTTAACAGGACCATTGCCTTGGGTGACTGATGCTTGTGATGGGCAGGTCAGAGGAGGAAGGGGGATGCTCTCCACTTCTGGCTGGGAAGGAAGTTCAATGCTCTATCAAACCCCATACCCAGCATCCAAAGCTCCTGTCTGGAGTACAAACCAACCAAAACCTGTGCTTCCTCAGCACAACAGCTGCAGTGGGGCTGGGCTTTCTCATAGCATTAGCACCCACCCCATCATTGGGCCCCTCACCACAAGAAGGATGTTGAAGCTCTGGAGCGAATCCAGAGAAGAGCAATGAAGCTGGTGAGGGGTCTGGAGAACAGGCCTTATGAGGAATGGCTGAGAGAGCTGGGGCTGTTTATCCTGGAGAAGAGGAGGCTGAGGGGAGACCTTATTACTCTCTACAACTACCTGAAAGGAGGTTGTGGAGAGGAGGGAGCTGGGCTCTTCTCCCAAGTGACAGGGGACAGGACGAGAGGGAATGGCCTCAAGCTCCACCAGGGGAGATTTGGGCTGGACATTGGGAAAAGATTTTTCACGGAAAGGGTGATTGGGCAGTGTCAGAGGCTGCCCAGGGAGGTGGTTGATTCCCCTTCCCTGGAGGTGTTTAAGGCACGGGTGGATGAGGTCCTGAGGGACATGGTTTAGTGTTTGATAGGAATGGTTGGACTCGATGATCCTGTGGGTGTCTTCCAACCTGGTTGTTCTATGATTCTATGATCTACCTCTCCGCTGCAGAGGCACCTGCAGCCCCACCACAGGACTCATGGAAAGCATTCATCCTACGCTTTTTGAAGGAATAAGCCCATAAAGAGAAATGTACAACAGATCTCAAGCATTTAAGCACATTTCCGTAACTGTGCACAATGATTCCCAGGCAGCAGCCTTCATTAAGCTGGAGCTGAAGCTGAGAGCACCAATTAGCGACATGAAAAAAAAAGGGAATGAAACTGCTGCAGTTATCTCTAAACAAGGATTACAGGGCCAGCCTAATCCTTTATGCCCGACTTTGCTGGAAATGATGGCAGGTTAATGCTCTGGGAGGCAGAGCGCAGTGCTTGGGGTGGGCGGCCAGTACAGTCACCCCATGCGGCTGCCGCAGGTCGAAGCTGTTAGGGGGGAAGAGATGTAAAGAGCAGTTTATCCACACATCCACTGCCAGAAAAACAAGGAAAGAAGAGGAAAAGTGAAATCCTGGCAAAGCTCTAGTGGACACCTCCCTCTGTTCCTCAGCCCCCGGGGGCAGCTGCAGGAGGAGTGTGCAGGCATCAACTCCTGCCCAGAAGGTCTCAGCAGCCGCTCGCAGAAGATGCTCCAGCTATTTCAGTCATGCGGCAAATTAAAATTACTCTTTTTTTTCCCCCATTCATTCCGTATTTTGGCAAATTCTTTAGCTTTGTGCTGTGCAAAACAGTTCGACTGGAGGACCATGGTGGCATGGCCCTGCTGCATCCCCGCTGCTCAGCTCCCACCGTGGGAGCTGATTTCTAAAGCGCTAAAATGATTTATTCAGTTGCCCTTCTCACAGACTGAACCTGCTCAGCCTCCAGATAAACTTTGTCAAGTTTAGCCTCAGACTGGCAAAGACACAAACCAGCACAAAACACAAACCAGCAGAAAAGATCAAATCATCTGTTTAAAGGGCAAGCGTTATGGATTTTTTTTTTTTTTTTTGTAAGAGCCATGAGCAATTATTTTTGAGCAGAGAGAACTTATCCATTCATTTATCTTGAGAATAAAAGTGGGAGAAGGGGAAATGATTGCTTTGTCATTGTTTGTCAGATTGCCACTATTAAAACAAAGTCAGAGGACTGCCAGAAGATCTTCTTTCATCCAAATAAATATCATCCTCATAAACATTTCAAATCCATAGGGAGAAAACCTAAACCGCAGACAAATCTTCCCACTGTGATTCTAAAGATAAATATATAAACAACAAAAGAAATCTTCTTCCTCTGCTTATAAGACTTTAACATTCAAGCTGGGCACAAAAGCTTTTTAAAAAAAGATGCTGTCAAAGGGAATCCAGAACTGAACCAGAAAGCCAAGCTTGGAGATTTCCATTATCATCCCAGCATCATCACATAGTAGGTCAAAGACATTAAAAAAATAAATGTAAATATAAATATATATATATATATAAATATAAAGAGTCTGCATCAGGAACTAATTCACTTTTGCTGCTCCGCAGAGCAATCATGCCTCAGGACCTGCAGCTAAATGGCTGGAGCTCATGTAACTGGAGCAGCAAAGGAAGCAGCAGAGAACTTTAATGGCTTATGAAATTCAATTGAAAGTGATGGCTGCAAAAGGGAAACATTTAACACACTACCAGCTTAAGGTGGGTGCAAACACATGCATGTACACATAGAGAAACACACACATTTACATGGACCAAGAAGGTGGGAGCTCATTTTCCACTCACTTAGGTGTCTGCAGCCCCCACCGCACTCTAGGGAAGGAGACAGCACCCTCATACAGTAACTTAAACAATATATAAATATTTTAACACCTCCAGACCTTTTGCCACTGGAACCTTTAATATAAAATCCATCTTTTGTGAAAATGGCAATACGTTATTATGACCTGCCCCGTCCACCTCTTTGAAAGATTAGAAGCCACGTTCTGCATTTCATCTTCGGCTGGAGAGGGAACTCATAAACCATCCCTGCTATTTGAGAAGACTTTGAATAAACTGTTCGCAGCTGATGTACTTTTCCAACACAGATCTCTTTTGTTATGAAGCCTGTCTCTGATGAACAATAGAAAAAATATTGTTGACAGGGGTGTACTTTTCCATCAACTCAAAAATATCATTTTGCAGAATATTTTCACAGCTCAGCAGAAGGTGGAAAGAAAGACAATATTATGACTACATAAGCAAGAAAAAATAATTCATTGTAATTAGCTTATGGGAGTTTTCTTGTTGGTTTTGGTTTGCTTAAGTGAGGTTCTTAACTAGTTAGAGCCCCACTCTGACTTAGAAAGCCTTCAGACAAAACTTGTGTTAATCCAAGATTAACATAGAATCACAGAATAGAATCATAGAACAACCAGGTTGGAAGAGACCCATCAGACCATCGAGTCCAACCATTCCTATCAAACTCTAAACCATGCTCCTCAGCACCTTGTCCACCCGTCCCTTAAACACCTCCAGAGAAGGTGAATCAACCACCTCCCTGGGCAGCCTCTGCCACGGCCCAATTGCCCTTTCCGTGAAAATTTTTTTCCTAACATTCAGCCTAAACCTCCTCTGGTGGAGCTTGAGGCCATTCCCTCTTGTCCTGTCCCTGTCACTTGGGAGAAGAGCCCAGATCCCTCCTCTCCACAACCTCCTTTCAGGTAGTTGTAGAGAGCAATGAGGTCTCCCCTCAGCCTCCTCTTCTCCAGGATAAATACCCCCAGCTCTCTCAACCATTCCTCATAAGGCCTGTTCTCCAGCCCCTTCACCAGCATCATTGCTCTTCTCTGGACTCGCTCCAGAGTAACATGGGTAAAACATTCAGAATTTGGCCAAAACACTTTAGAACAATGCTTATGTTCACAAGGCATCAACAAGAACCACTGCTAGCCTTAAGATTATTACTTCTAAGTGTTCCCATGTGGACAGCCAGTTGGATGCTCTGGGATGCATCACCCCAACTCAGACACACGGACGGAATTGTCAGGTCCTGGCAAGCATCAGCCCTATTGTTTATCAAAGGACTCAAGGCACACAGACACAGCTGCTTCCCAGAAGGATCAGAGCATCCATCGCACCACAGCCGCCACTCCTGGGACCAGGCAGGGCACGGCGTTCACACGAGGAATTCACACAATCACCACGTAACGGAGCTCGCGCCGGCATGCTGTACCAGTTGATTCATGGGGAGGCTGTGATGTGCAAATTAATCATTATAACTTTTAATTGAGCTAATGTAAGCATCATATGTTTCTAATTACACAATGCAGGGAGGAAAAAAAAATATCGCAAATGAATTTTACTGCTTAATCTAATCAGGACAGCAAGTTGGGTTTTAATTACAAGTTGTTGTGCAGCGGTAAAGCATCTGCTGCAATTCAGCAACTCCAGACCCAAAGCAAAGCCCTGCTGCGCCTCCCTCGTGGGCTCAGCACCCAGCTCTGCACACCACAGCCTCTCCCAAACGCATGGTGGTCATGGCCTCATCTGGGGACAGCAATGCATCCCTTCAGGAGCAGTGGAAATGTGCCCTCCCTGCCTGGCTTGCACAAATGCCCACCCTGAACGCCTCTCCCAGCAAGTTCTTGGAGCAAGTGTTCCTTCAGGACACCTCTGAGCTTGCCACGTTCAAATCCCACCATCAATAACCCCTCTTTTAATCTCAATGACCATATCAACATGCGGCGGCAGAAATCTTTACAATCTTCCTCCAGCTCAGTGCCTGTCAATTTACAACAGCAAGAAGCAAGTGGCGCCTTTAGAGCCAGTTTCCTCTATCTCCTTACAGCTCAGGAGGAAGGAAATCAGAAAATGCATGAAAAAATAAAACAAATTGACAAAACAAAAAAAAAAAAAAAAACCACAAAATATCTCTCCCAGACTTTGTCATCATTTCCAGAGAAGAGCAATGATTCTGGGGAAGGGGCTGGAGAACAGGTCTTATGAGGAACGGCTGAGAGAGCTGGGGGTGTTTATCCTGGAGAAGAGGAGCCTGAGGGGAGACCTCATTGCTCTCTCCAACTCCCTGAAAGGAGGTTGTGGAGAGGAGGGAGCTGGGCTCTTCTCCCAAGTGACAGGGGACAGGACGAGAGGGAATGGACTCAAGCACCACCAGGGGAGGTTCAGGCTGAATATTACGAAAAAAATTTTCACATAAAGGGTCATTGTGCAGTGTCAGAGGCTGCCCAGGGAGGGGGTTGATTCACCTTCCCTGGAGGCGTTTAAGGGACGGGTGGACAAGGTGCTAAGGGACATGGTTTAGTGTTTGATTGGAATGGTTGGACTCGATGATCCTGTGGGTCTCTTCCAACCTGGTTGTTATATGATTCTATGATTCTGTGATCTGAGGTGGTGCCTGGATCAAGTTTTTACAACAAAATTAAAACCCCAGAGTATTATGGGTTTTAATGGAGCCACGGATAGAGCCAAGCAGCTCCAGCACGGCAATGAGCCTTCACAATGCGTCACCTTGAGAATGTATCACTGTGAGGGATGTGACGAGGACAATGTTCACTGCCCGACTGTACCTGCGGTGAAGAAAAACATCTACTTGCCAATAACTCTGCTGGTAATTAACTAGAGTTTCAGGGAGGAAAGAATGTCTCTGAAATGTATGGCAGATACCTGGTATCTGGGAAGCAAAGGCAATCTATTTTTCTTGCATTATTTTTAATTTCATACAACTTCTATTTATCAGGAAGGGAAAAAAAAAGCCCCAGAGATTCTGACCACTTTAATGTGCTTGAAATTCTGCCAGTTATCTGCATTAAAGCAAAAATCTGCAGCGTTTTTGAGTTTTTTTAAACACCAGGAGGCTGATTACTGTGAAACAATCTTAGGTTTCTCCCACTAAGTGGACAGATGGATTGCTACTTTTGCAATTTCTTTTTTGCAGCTCTGTATTCAGCTGTTGGCGGAGCCTCCAGTCCAGCACTCCCCACTATCACGTCTCTCCTCATACTCGCCATCTCGCTTCCCAGCCCGAGGCTGGGGGTGGAAGAGGCTTCCCGCACAGCCCTGAGACGAGCACACGTGTTGGCACCACCGCAGCCCTGTCCCACTCTCATGGCCGGGATGGGGGGAGCGGGGACGGCACAACCACCCCAGAGCCCCACACCTGGGGTTTCAGGCCAAGGGAGATGGTGGTTGGTGCTATGGAGAGAAGAGTCACCAGCACTGGCTGGACCAGATCTCTCCAGTGTCCCAGTAAACAAGCTGGAATTTAAAGGGTGCAAAGTGACAAGGAAACAAAAAGCATTGCTAGATGCAACCCTTGACTCTGCAGTTACCTGAAAGGAGGGGGCTGGGCTCTTCTCCCAAGGAACAGGGGACAGGACAAGAGAGAATGGCCTCAAGCTCCTCCAAGGGAGGATGAGGCATCAGGAAAAAAGTTTTCACAGCAAGGGTCATTGGGCACTGGCAGAGGCTACCCAGGGAGTAGGGTTGAGTCACCTTCCCTGGAGGGGTTTAAGGGACGGGTGGATGAGGTGCTGAGGGACATGATTTAGTGATTGATGAGAATGGTTGCACTTGATGATCCAGTGGGTCCTTTCCAACCTGGAGATTCTATGATTCTATGAATGTAACTTTTAAAGGAGAAATTTTACAAAGTGAGAACCAAAACTCTCGCTGCCAAATTCCATCCCTGGTCCCCTGACAAGCCCTGTGAGCCCACTCACAGTGGGAAGTGACTGACAAATGGCCTGGAACACACTGGTCTCTGGCCAGCAGCTGTTGCATTCGCAGCCCATCATTCTCGCAGGCAAAACTCAGCAGGTCGGGAGAAGAACTTGGAAGAAACTCTTTGTCATGCAGGGAAGGGAACTGCTCTTTCAGAAGGTGCTTTTTAGGAATTGGTCCTCTGAGCGGACACTGCCCACTGTCGGGCACCGACCTGCCGCAGCTCAGGAACTGCAGCCCCTTTAAGATGAGGATGAGAGGCAGAAGGAGGAAACACTCAGTTTGATCCGAGGAAGTAAAAAAAAAACCCCATGAAAAGCAAACTCCCAGCCCCGGGAATGACTAAGCACAGAGCCAGGCAAGGCAGGCACCAGGCTAGCGAAGGCAGCTGCACAGCACACGTTCCCAGCTCTGCGTCTGCACTGGGTACACTGTACAGAAGAACCACTTCTGGGGGAAAAAACCAAACCAAAACCCTAAAAACAAGGAGCCGATTCTTCAGCCAGACACATGAACTGCCTACGAGTGCCACTTCTAAGCGTCCCCACCTGTCCATGTCTCCAGCTGATACACAGATAGCAATGTAGGGGTCAATAATGGTTTATCTAAAGATATGTGTCAACCCATCTCTCAGCCGCTCTCAGAGAAACCTTTTACAATAGCCACTTACTTTAACCCTGAATTATATGCCTCTGCTCATCTTCAGGGAGACGCAGCACAGGAAGAAGCAGGCAATTCCCTGTGATCTGAAAGCTCGCTTTCTAAATCAAATCAATTTTTCTAACGTAATTTGCCTAATCTAAATCACTGACCCATGTGTTTTCTCACAATCCTTTGACAAGAGCTGCACCAACTGAAGTTAAAACACTTCAACCAGACCGATTCATAGAAGTCTTTAGAGGAATTCTTTCATTGCTGTAATTAATTCTTTAAGTACCACAGTGGGATGCTCTGAATTCAAACCCAGTCCAAGGAGTAATGATTATACTAATGGGAGAAGCTGTGCAGTAAATAAATGCAAGTGCCCTGCTGAAAGAGATCATTTTCAATAGGAGCCTGGCATTCGGGGGGATAACTGTGTTTTGGAGATAATAACTCAGGCAATGAAGTCTCACAGGCTGGAGTCTGATAGGACAGTTCCCAGATCCCGCACACCTCACCAGGCTGAGCACTGTGACGGACGCCCATCGGTGCTGGGGCTGCTCCGGCTCCCAGCCCTTTGTTGACGATGCCCACAGTCGCACCGTAACCATAATTGTTGCCTAGGACACAGGTCCACGTGGCCAGCCCACAGACCCCATCCCCACCTGAATTCAAGCTGGAGCGAAGCATCAGCCACGCGTCGGGAGCAGCCAGGAGAGCTGCAATTTATCAACAGCTTTGTAAGCACATTAGAGCACAGGGACGCAGGAGGGCTGAGCCCTTTCCAGCCATGACCAGAGTAAATTGCTGGTGTCGGGCAGGGTTTGCACAGCCTTGTGTGTACCCTGCACCTTCCAGGTGTCCAGCCAGGGAACACAGGAGCCCGGCTGCCAATACACACTTGGACCCGGCTACGAAAGGCGTCAGTGGCCACGGGAGAAGACGTGGAGACAGAGAACCTAGAGGAGTTTGGGAAAACATCTAAAAGTTTGCTGGTCGGTGCAAGAATCTAAGCAATGACTTCTCTTTGGCTTTCCCTATTTGTTAATTCACTAAATTCACAACCCTGTGCAGAGCTGCAGACTGGGAGAAGCCTGGCTGGAAAACTGCCAGGAGGAGAGGGACCTGGGGGTGTTGGTCGACAGCGACTGAACATGAGCCAGCAGTGGCACAGGTGGCCAAGAAGGCCAATGGCATCCTGGTTTGGATCAGAAATGGTGTGACCAGCAGGGCCAGGGAGGTTCTTCTCCCTCTGTACTCAGCACTGGTGAGGCCGCTCCTTGAATCCTGTGTTCAGTTGTGGGCCCCTCACCACAAGAAGGATGTTGAGGCTCTGGAGCGAGTCCAGAGAAGAGCAACGAGGCTGGTGAAGGGGATGGAGAACAGGCCTTATGAGGAGCGGCTGAGAGAGCTGGAGGTGTTTCTCCTGGAAAAGAGGAGGCTGAGGGGAGACCTCATTACTCATAATGGCCTCTTCTCCCAAGTGACAGGGGACAGGACAAGAGGGAATGCCCTCAAGCTCCGCCAGGGGAGATTTAGGCTGGACATCAGGAGAAAGTTTTTCACAGAAAGGGTCATTGGGCATTAGAATAGGCTGCCCAGGGAGGTGGTTGATTCACCTTCCCTGGAGGTGTTTAAGGCACGGGTGGGTAGATGAAGTCCTGAGCGACATGGTTTAGTGTTTGATAGGAATCATTGGACTCGATGATCCGATGGGTCCCTTCCAACCTGGTTTTTCTATGAGTCTATGATTCTAAATGCAATAAAACTTCCTAATGTATATAGTGTGCTGGGCTGCAGCATGGTCAGAGAAAGGAAGGAAGATATTTTAACTCTGAATAAGCAGGATGCTTCGATAAGACACAGCAGAAGCTACAGCCAGGAGCTCATCAAAGCCCACATCCCCCAGGGCTCACAGCAGGCATCAGTAATCGGAATATGATGCTAATGGCGTTACAAACACAGAAGGTTTTGTGGTGAAAAGCAGTGCATGACATGGATGTTTGGGCTTTAAAAGGACACATCAGAAGCACAGTTCCTCAGTGCAGTCCCTGAGAAGATGTCCCTGATCACCACAGGCTGCCAGGCTCCATCACACCAAGGAGGCGATGAGGGAGCACCACAGGCAGGGTTCCGCTCTGTAGGAGAGACTTTGATTTTAGCAATAAAGAACATTAATTCCATCTTTTCATTATTAAGACTTAGAATCACAGAATCACCAGGTTGGAAGAGACCCATTGGATCATCGAGTCCAACCATTCCTATCAAACACTAAACCATGTCCCTCAGCACCTCATACACCCGTCCCTTAAACACCTCCAGGGAAGGTGAATCAACCACCTCCCTGGGCAGCCTATTCCAATGCCCAATGACCCTTTCTGTGAACTTTTTTTCCTCATGTCCAGCCTGAACCTCCCCTGGTGGAGCTTGAGGCCATTCCCTCTCGTCCTGTCCCCTGGCACTTGGGAGAAGAGCCCAGCTCCCTCCTCTCCACAACCTCCTTTCAGGTAGTTGTAGAGAGCAATGAGGTCTCCCCTCAGCCTCCTCTTCTCCAGGATAAACACCCCCAGCTCTCTCAGCCGTTCCTCATAAGGCCTGTTCTCCAGCCCCTTCCCATAACAGGCCGGTGCAAATCAAACTTGGCAAAAGAGACAAGGGTTAATTCAGCTCCGTCCTTCCTTGTTTGAGCTGACAGCACTCAGCACTACAGTTCCAACCTGGGGCAGCCCAAGAAAGCTCTGACACCCATGGGATGGTTAGTAGCCACTCCAGTCACAGCCAGGGTAGAGCTGGAGATACCAAGCAGCTCAGCCACCACAACAAGCCAGGGCTGAGACAAGGAAGAGGAGATGGTGTCCAAGCCAGTGGATTGGTCGTGCCAGCATGAGGGGTGCCTCAGCCCTGGAAGAGCAGCAGCAAAAAAAATAAGGCCAGAGCCCAGCTTCACCCAACACCTTTGCTGTCCCACCAGCAGGGCTTTAGGCACGGGACCTCTGTCCTGGGGCCCCTCATGGGGATGATGGGAGAGCACAGACCTCATCTTCAGCGACCGCCATCCTCTTCTCTAGAACCCTTTGAGCCCTACAGATGGAAGAATGATCATAGAATCATATCATAGAATCATAGAACAACCAGGTTGGAAGAGACCCATCAGATCATCGAGTCCAACCATTCCTATCAAACACTAAAGCATGGCCCTCAGGACCTCATCTATCCATGCCTTAAACTCCTCCAGGGAAGGGGAATCAACCACCTCCCTGGGCAGCCTATTCCAATGCCCAATGGCCCTTTCCGTGAACAACTTCCTCCTAATGTCTAGCCTAAACCTCCCCTGGAGGAGCTTGAGGTCATTCCCTCTTGTCCTGTCCCCTGTCCCTTGGGAGAAGAGCCCAGCTCCCACCTCTCTACAACCTCCTTTCAGGTAGTTGTAGAGAGTAATGAGGTCTCCTCTCAGCCTCCATGATGAATGATTAACACTTGAAAAGGGTAAAAAAAATGCCTTGACTGCTACAGAATTCATGCTGTCATCTGGTTTTCTCTTGCCTGTTTCTCTTCTTTAAGGGAGTTGAGCATTTTTGCACCAATACTCATGCTAATAACTTTCAGTGGGCTACTCCTAAGCAAAAGGCAGGAAATGAGTAACTGAGCTGTATTTTTTTTAAAAAAAAAAAAAAAGTAGGAGGAAACCTTTGTATATTAATTCTCATAGCTGTCAGAGATGAGGATCTAATAATGTTAGTAACCAGGCTACTCCATTATTTCCAAACACTTTGGAGGAGAACATCTTAGTGGGAGATGAATTAGATAGAGCAACCGAAACTGCCTTCGGAGTATCTTCGGAGCATAATCTATGGCTCATCACCACATGCATTTCAAATCCTTGCCCTTTATTCTCCAAAAAGCCTCCTACAGTAAATGTATTTACATGCCAGGCTTGGCTCCATCTTTCGGAGCACTTCCCGCTCACCGTTTAACCATTTGTCCCTGTTTTGCACATTTGGCTGGGTTTGGCTCTCTTCAGGTGATAAGGATGGAAAGTTGTGGATTCAGGTCATCCGCTAAATGACAGAACGATGTGGAGAAGCGAAGACGGAGGCGGAATACAGGAGAGGTCTAATAGGCTGTGAAATGCTCTGCCAAAGGAAGCAGCAGAAGTCCTGCTGCCTGCATCACTGGGAACCAGGCACACTCAGGAACAGACTGTACCGAACAACCATCAGCGACGGGAAAGGCAGCTTATTCGCCAGCTTCTCCAGCTCTAAATCCCACGATTCAAGGATGGCTGATGCATGATGCCCTTCGAGCTTGCCCTGACAGAGCTCTGCTGCTTCAAGAGAGCTTTTACCGTCCCCTCTAGATGCCTCCGTTGCAACATTTTAAAAGCCTGTTCCATTGTGCAGGTCTGCGTCCTCTCCTTTTTGCACTCAATGAAAGACATTCAGACTCCCTCTGTTTATCGGTCCCCTACCCCTGGCTCTCTTAAGTGCCTTTCAAAACCACCAGTGACGTTTCAGACTGCTCTAACACCACAGAGTCAAGGCCAGAGGCACCAAGGGGCTCTTGTCCTTCGCTGCACCAGGCAGGGACCTGCCCCACACACACATCCCGATCAGCTCCTTCCAAAACGCCTGTCAGACTTGCTCCTTTTCTCCATCAAAAATACGGTTACCAAAGAGTCAACAGCTATCAGCTATATCTGCTGAGTTTCTAATTACTGCTAGTTGCATAGAAAGCCGCTCCATCTGCTCGAGGTGCCCTTTTAGGGTGCACGGACTCTTTTTGTGGTGCGAGTTTCATCTTTTTTTGAGCTGCAGCAGAAGTGTTTGTCTCAGGAGCCACAGTATCCATTAACCAGCCCTCCCTCCCCATCATGGCAAAGGTCTCGCTAAGAAGAAGTTCTGGCTAATTGACAACAGCTCCTAAACTGAGATATAGAATAGTTGCATCTGTCACTCAGGCAAGCAGCTGGCTTTGGCAGCCCAGTTGCTAAATAACATGAAATGGTTCATTTTTCAGAACTTGGGAAAGATCCTTTATGAGAAGAACGCAAGTCTCCAGCACTACAGATCATTCCTGCATCTTAAAATTCTAACGTTGCTCATAAAATTCACAAGTAACATAAAACCTGTTCCTTCCACTACTCTACCAGTCAGAAAAACTGGATGTAAATCAGCTGCGGGTGGGTTTATTACGGGGCCCACAAGCAGATAAGGTCCCATCCACCAGACCTCATTGCTTAGCGGGAAATAAATCTCTACTTTGCCATCTGGTTTTGGGCTTCACCTATGCAAGCAAAACAAACAAAAAACCCCAAATATACTTGTACCTCTAATTTAATCTTATTAAGGATTTTATTTCTCGGGTAAATAAGGATGACGATTCCACACTCTACAGCAGAAACGCTTTTTTTCCCGTGGTGGTTTCCTCCCAGAGCTCCCTTGGCAGAGGACCCAACTCTCCCAATGTTGTGTATTTAGGGCACATGTTACCATGGGGTAGAAGTAGCTGCTTGGCACCATCTCCCACACATCCAGAGGCTAGTCCTGGTGGGAAGGTCATCTTTGGCACCTCCCGAGCCTCTTGGCTTGACAAGAATAAGGATTTTGATCCCTGCTTCTCCATTTAGCCCCAGTTTTAATTGCATCGGTGGGGTTTTCCCGTTCCTTCTTTCTAGCCAGGGCAGCCTTGTGACACCATCATAATTCATAGAATCATAGAACAACCAGGTTGGAAGAGACCCACCAGATCATCGAGTCAAACCATTCCTATCAAACACTAAACCATGTCCCTCAGCACCTCATCCATCTGTGCCTTGAACACCTCCAGGGAAGCTGAATCAACCACATCCCATCATAACTGTCAAGCCCGAGCTGCCCAACACAGGTGGTTTTACCCCATCCCCTCTCTGTTCCCACCCCTCTGGTCCCTGTGGAGTCTGTAACCCACAGGCAGCACAAAGCTCTGGGGCAGGAGGGCGGCAGAGCTGGATTTACAGCCCAATGGAAGCCCCTGTGCTGCCAGCTACCCCTCAACCTCTCAGGGCAACCCTTTGCTTCACCCCGACTGCCACCACCACCACAAAAAGTCAGAAAAAAACAGAGTTAAAATCAAATGCTACACTTCATTTTTCTCTCCTTGCCTGAAGTTGCAAGAGGCGAGATAGGACGTAATCGCCACTTTTAAAATCATCTCCTACGACAGGCAAATTGATCAAGTGGGGAGACTGGGTTGCTTTTGAACTTGAACAAACTGATTTTCCATGAAAGATGATGTTTACATTGCCTCTCAATGGGCTCCTGAAATATGCATACCTCTTGCCATTTCATCACCGAAATTTGGGAAGAGTGTTTCAAAAAAAAAAAAAAAAAGAAAGAAAGAAAAAGGGAGGAAAGGAAGTGTTCTCAGATCTGGAACACATCATAAATTCATGAAGCTTTCTGAATGCTGTCAGAAACAAACACCTCTATGTAAACAAAGAGAAGCTGAAAGGGGGCTGCAAGAGAATTTCTGAATAGCATAGAAGAAACGTTAATATTTACACTGCATCCAAGGCTGAAGTCTATCATGCAAGGTACTGTGCAAACAGTGAAGTCCTTCCACATTGATTTTACCCACCACAGACACTCCAAGCAGCACTCGCATCACTTCCCACCGCGGCCCTCGACGTCACAGAGGGGCATGGAAACACCCAGGGAAAGTCAGACACCGAGCATCCTCCGTCCACCCCTGTAGGTTATCTCAGAGGACTTCTGTGCTTGTAATTTCCACCTGCCCATCCTCGATGGGAACAGCTTCCTCTGAAATGCCAGCTGGGAAACTCCCGACAGCGCGAAATCAAAGCATCTTCTGCAAAATCTAGAGTGCCACATGGTAACTCACACTCCCCGGCTTCCGTGGCACTTAATGCGAGAGGATTTGACAGCCCTAGTCGGGAAAGCGTCTCCATTCCCACCACGTGCCAGCACATCAGCTCAGCCCCTGACAGGGGGAAGCGCTGACACGAAGCCAACTAAGTCACCGCTTGTCATTAACAAACATTAGTTATATTTAGGCAGGAGGAGAAGGAGGAATCAAGTTCAGTGAATTTAATTTGCTGAGCCGAGAGCATTTATTTCAGTGGGATGGCTCCTTCTTCAGTGGGATGGTTATTTAGGCCAGAAGATTCTCATTTCGCTCGCTTCCCACAAGAGGTGGGACATTGCCACCTCCTGTTTGCTCCCTGGTTGAACCTCTGAGATAGGACAGGTTTGCAGCCACCTGCACGAGCTCGGTCAGTGAAGCCACCTCTCCATCACGGCAAAACTCCTGCTTCTTATCAGCCTCAGCTGCTGAGGACAGGAAGAGTAGCACCATGAGTTGCCACAACCCAACGCCACGAGCAATGATCCCCTTTGCTTCCTCCACCTTTCAACAAAGGGATCCCACTGGGACAGCAGCCAGCGTGGGTCTCCTGAGCCTCCTGACCTCAAGTCCCATCGTCGAGGAGCTACAGAGAAGGGCAGGTGGGCTCTGACTCCGTGGAGCCACCAGCATGGGAATCTCCATCCTGCGGTCACCAGTGGCAAAACCCAATATAGCCCAAGACTCTATGTGGCCCAAATCGCTGCCGCTCCTCTCTCCAGCCTCTTAGAAACACAGGAGCCCTTGCCCAGAGGTGCTGTGCACACCAGACGTTTGCCTGGGCTCATAACGTCACCAAATCCACGACGGCAAACCCCACACAGCAATTAAATAAATGTCTCTGGCTCTGTTTCAGGAATGCATCCCCAATGCAAAAACCCTAACGGAGACACAAGCTGCATCCCAGTCTCAGCCACCCTCTGCTCTGACCTCCTACAGCTGCTCCTGGGCTCCTACCTCCCTCGCCACACTGAGCTGCTTTAAACAGAGATAATATGGCTTGGGGAGAAAGTCCTGGAGGACCTATCGTTCCCAGTAATAAAATACAGAAAATTAATTGCAGTTTATTGATTTTTTTTTTAAAAATGTAACTTATTTTGCCATTCAGAACTCAAGAGACTCTATTGATCAGCCAAAGTCAGGTGTCACTGACTGGAGCTTTGCGACCAAGCTTGACAAATTGAAGAAAATAATCTGAAACAGAAAGAGTGAGTGATGCGAGATGCCCAGCTTCAGCTGTACCAAGGAGGCTGCAGCATCGGTGACAGGAGATTTTTTTGAAGTGAAAAAATGCTGCGCAGGGCAAGTCACACAGTTGCCTCCTGCATTCCCGGAGGGCTGAACGCCGATCGCAGCAACTGTGCCTAAATCCAGAGCAGCTGCACCAGCTCCAGAAGAGCACTGCTGGACTTAGGCTGATGGGAAGTAAAATCACGATACCTGAAATATGTTGCTTTTGCGGATGTTGGAGCAAAAGGCAGCGTAAGAATTTCAGACTTCTCCCTCCCATCCTACCATCCCCCAGACCACATCAGTTTGGACAGTCATTACATAAAACACTGAAATCTGCACTAACATGGGGAAGATAACCTGCATTTCAACAGTTTGTGTGATCGCATTCTGCAAATCTGTTGTACAGTAGATAAAGCAGGTCTCAGTTTTGTTCCCAAAGAGCCTCTGCAAAAAAAAAGCACTTCCATATTATGTGAAGTGATGCAAGGACATATAATAAAATAAGCATAACGGTGCTCCACCCACAGCTCCCTGGAGCCAGAGCCTAAAAGCAATTCTCAGGTCCTTCCTTGCTCAGGGAATCTCAGCAGCCCAAGTGCACTTCGCAGGGGCTGAAGGAGCTGGTTTGTTCCATAAGCTTCTCGCGCCCTGTCTCCATGTCCCTGTCATCAGCGAGCCCCTCTGGGGCCTCAAGGAGCGAGGCAGCAGGCAGGAAAACAAATATTCAGGTAATTCATCCAGGTGGTTCACAGGATAACCTACCTATTCCTATAACCTCCAAGGCAGCTCGACCGCCGCCAGCGAGGAAGGCGGCCAAAATCCCTGCCTAGATGCCAGCGACAAACGGGGGCCTCGTGCCAGCAAGAGACATCCTCGAGCTCCGTGTGAGCAGCCTTTGGCTGCCAAACACACACGCACACCCTCTGCTCACAGCCGCACACGCGCCAGCAGCAGGGCCGCCAGAGACCCGAGGACAGTAGAGTGATCTCTTAATTGGACCTTCACGAAGCCATTTAGGGCACCCGCCTGATGAGCGGACAAATGCCACCCGCTCGGAAGAGGCTGGAGGAGCCCAGCCCTGCGCAGCTCCCGTCCCCGAAACGCAGTCTGCCCAGAGCCAGCCCCGCAAGGGGGAAGGGAGCGAAGGCAAATAAATAGAGAAAAATGGCAAGTGCCCAACGCGACCGTCTGTGTGAGCCGGGAGCTCTGCAGCGATGGCGTCTCCGGGCACGGCTCTTGCAGGTGTCTCTCCCATCTGCAACAACCCAAACCAAGATGTGGTTCGTTAACCCCTGTCACCCAGAGGAGGACGGTGAACGGAGCTCAGCGAGCAGCAGCGAGGTCAGCGCAGCCCCGAGGGACGTGTTCCCTGGCACTGCCACCGCTCGCCCCAGATCCCACAGCCCCTCTCCAGGTGCCAGGGGTGGGACAGGGCAGGGGCAGCGCTCCCCAGTGATGCTACAGCCTCAGAAAGAGAGAGAGGCACAGGCTGGGGACACGTCCCTTATTCACAGCTTGAGCTGAAAGCAGAGTGCGAGTTTCCAAGGCGCACAGTGTGCAGGGAGGCATTCAGAGAGCAGGGGAGAGGGATGGGGACGACAGTAGGTTTGCAGCCACAAACTGTTTGAAAGTGGGTTTCCATATGTTTAAGCACTCGGAGCGCTGGAAGACTTACACCCACAGCCCAATCTCACCATGGTAGCTGCCCACACAGGAGGCAACGGGAGGAGAGGGGGGGAGATGAGAGAAAAGATTACATTAATGTGTCAAAGCGATTTTAAAAAAAAATAAAAAAGACTGGAAACCTGGTCGTTTGTTGCTCTCAGCACTCTTCTCAAATAGAAGGCGAGCTTCTCAGCACCGTGCTGCCAATGGAGCTGTGGCTTTGCCAGGGCAGGACCAACACACCAGCCACTTGCGCCCTGCGCCCCCCACTCCTCAGGCCCCACACCCCCATATCTGTGCACCCTGCTCCCCATGTCCTGCCCAGCTGGGTTTCCAAGTGCCCCCACGGGGGTGCACAGCTTGGGAGAAGGAGGAGTGGGAGGGCAGGGGCAAGCAGAGCGAGGACCCCCTTCTGAACCCAGGCAGATGCCGCTTTCCTTGCAAATGTTCTTCCTCCAGGAACAGCAGCCACTGCTATTCCCCCACGCACAGATTGCTCCCTTTTCACCCCAAATCCTCGCAGGTCGGCATGGCCCTAACACCTGCCCAAGTCTCCTCAGCAGCACAGGCTCTGCGTGAGTCTCGCACTGTCCCAAAAACCACCAAAGGCAAACGAACCGCCGAACAACTTCAGCACCGATGCACCTTAACTCATTTGCTTTTAACAACCACTATTTAATAAGGACAAGAGCTGCTGGGGAGCTCAGAGGAGCGAGCGGCGTCAAATGTGCCAGGAGAGTCCTGCAAGAGGCTTTCCCAGGGGCAGAGCTTGGTCTCGCCAGCCTGGGGGGAGCTGGCACAACCGGCAGGTGAGGCCCAAAAGGCTCCCGAGTTCAGCTGGGGAGGAGGAAAAGAGGGGAAAGACGGGAAAGAGAAGAGGGGAAGAGGGAAAAGAAGGGAAGAGGGGAAAGAGAAGAAGGGAAGAGGGGAAAGAGAAGAAGGGAAGAGGGGAAAGAGAAGAAGGGAAGAGGGGAAAGAGAAGAAGGGAAGAGGGGAAAGAGAAGAAGGGAAGAGGGGAAAGAGAAGGGAAGAGGGGAAAGAGAAGAGGGAAAGAGGGGAAAGAGAAGAAGGGAAGAGGGAAAAGAGAAGAGGAAAAGGGGAAAGAGAAGAGGAAAAGGGGAAAGAGAAGAGGAAAAGGGGAAAGAGAAGAGGAAAAGGGGAAAGAGAAGAGGGAAAGAGGGGAAAGAGAAGAGGGAAAGAGGGGAAAGAGAAGAGGGAAAGAGGGGAAAGAGAAGAGGGAAAGAGGGGAAAGAGAAGAGGGAAAGAGGGGAAAGAGAAGAGGGAAAGAGGGGAAAGAGAAGAGGGAAAGAGGGGAAAGAGAAGAGGGAAAGAGGGGAAAGAGAAAAGAAACAGAGGGGAAAGAGAAGAGGGGAAGAGGGGAAAGAGAAAAGAAAAAGAGGGGAAAGAGTAAAGATAAAGAGGGGAAAGAGAAGAGAAAAAGAGGGGAAAGAGAAGAGAAAAAGAGGGGAAAGAGAAGAGAAAAAGAGGGGAAAGAGAAGAGAAAAAGAGGGGAAAGAGAAGAGAAAAAGAGGGGAAAGAGAAGAGAAAAAGAGGGGAAAGAGAAGAGAAAAAGAGGGGAAAGAGAAGAGAAAAAGAGGGGAAAGAGAAGAGAAAAAGAGGGGAAAGAGAAGATGGGAAGAGGGGAAAGAGAAGACAGAAAGAGGGGAAAGAAAGAAAGAAAAACAAAACGAGAAGAAGAAGGAAAAAATAAAGAAAGAAAAAGGTAAGAGGTGCTGCAGCCGCTCTCTGCAGCCGCAGCTGGGAAATGCCACCTCAGCTCACCTGAGGGCCTGATCCTGCCCTCGTTAGCCGGGGAAAGCCTCTCTGCTTAAAACGGAGCGCAGGGCAGGCAACACGAGCGTTATTTTACCGGAGAGGCTCAACTCCCGAGCATCCTCGCCTCCCTCCCTCCCCACACACCCAGGGCGGGGGGAGCAGGGGGTCGGCAGCCCCGGGGGAAGCCCCAGCACACAGGGAAACCCAAACTCTCTCCCTTTTTCACCCCAAACCGGCAGCGACACGGCCGGAGCCGCGGGGCAGGGATGCAGGGATGCAGGGATACAGGGATACAGGGATACAGGGATGGGATAGAGGGATGGGATAGAGGGATGGGATAGAGGGATGGGATAGAGGGATGGGATAGAGGGATGCAGGGATGGGATAGAGGGATGGGAAACAGAGATGGGATAGAGGGATGGGATGCAGGGATGCAGGGGTGGGATAGAGGGATGGGACACAGGAATGGGATACAGGAATGGGATAGAGGGATGGGATACAGAGATACAGGGATGGGATAGAGGGATGGGATAGAGGGATGGGATAGAGGGATGGGATAGAGGGATACAGGGATACAGGGATGGGATATTGGGATGGGATATTGGGATGGGATATTGGGATGGGATACTGGGATGGGATACAGAGATACAGGGATGGGATAGAGGGATGGGATAGAGGGATGGGATAGAGGGATGGGATAGAGGGATACAGGGATACAGGGATACAGGGATACAGGGATACAGGGATGGGATATTGGGATGGGATACTGGGATGGGATACTGGGATGGGATACAGGGATACAGGGATGGGATAGAGGGATGGGATAGAGGGATGGGATAGAGGGATGGGATACAGAGATACAGGGATGGGATACAGGGATGGGATACAGGGATGGGATACAGGGATGGGATACAGGGATACAGGGATACAGGGATACAGGGATGGGATACAGGGATGGGATACAGGGATACAGGGATACAGGGATACAGGGATACAGGGATACAGGGATGGGTTAGAGGGATGGGGAAGAGGGGTGGGATAGAGGCACGGGATAGAGGGATGGGATACAGAGATGGGATAGAGGGATACAGGGATACAGGGATGGGATACAGGGATGCAAGGATACAGGGATGGGATGCAGGGATACAGGGATGCAGGGATGGAATACAGGGATGGGATAGAGGGATACAGGGATGCAGGGATGGGATGTAGGGATGGGGACAAGTTTGGGAGTCCCAAAAAATAGGGACCCCCCCCCACCCTGCGCGTCCTGTGGGCTGAGGGCAGCTCGGAGCCAGCAGGGACAGGGAAACGGCCACGACTAGTAACAGAGCAGAGGAATAAAATACATAAGTAGAGTTTCTCCTGTGGCCAGAGGGCTGGGGAGGGGGAAACGGCCACAAACAAGAGCGGAGAGGAGGGGGGAGAAAATAAATAAATAGAGTTTGGCAGCCGGCGGGAGGGCTGGGAAGGGAGAAACGGCCAGAGATGATAACAGAAAGGGGGAAAGAAGATAAACAAACAGAGTTTCTCCTTTGGCTGGAGGAATGGGAAGGGGGAAACGATCTGAAATGAAAACAGGAGGGGGAATAAAATGAATAAATAGAGTTTCTCCTTCGGCCGGAGGGCTGGGAAGGGGGCAAAGGCCAGAAATAAAGGGGAAGGGGGCGGGGGGGGTAATAAAATAAATAAACGGAGTTTTTAAGGCAAAGGCAAAGGCGGGGGTGGTGGCGGAGCCGGTTACCTCGGCACAGCAGCAGCAGCGGCGCCAGGAGCAGCGCGGGGCCCCGGGAGAGCATCCTCTTTGTTCCATGCCCAGAAGTAGTCATGGTGCTGATTTATTTGGAGCGGGGGCGGCCGCGCCGGCCGGGGGGTGGCGGCCGTGGAACCACTCCCCCCGCTCCCCCCCCCCCACCCCCCACCTCTCCGCGGGGCGATCCCCGAGACAACCCTAATCCACCCACCCCCCCCCCCCCCCCAACACCGGGCACCGGGAGCTGCGGCGGAGCCGGGAGGGGATGCACCTGCCGCCGGGGAGCCCCGCACTGCCCTGCCCTGCACCTATGCCCTGCACCTATGCCCTGCACCTATGCCCTACTCTACACCCCAGCTCTGCACCCCCTAC
This sequence comes from Coccyzus lansbergi, assembly GCA_033558105.1. Classification (NCBI taxonomy): domain Eukaryota; kingdom Metazoa; phylum Chordata; class Aves; order Cuculiformes; family Coccyzidae; genus Coccyzus; species Coccyzus lansbergi. The sequence continues at coordinate 121,976 of JAUMJK010000633.1, read as the reverse complement.
TTTGCACCCCTGCACCCCCGCCTAGCCCTGCACCCCTGCTCTGCACCCCTACAGCCTCTCACGCTGCTCTGCACCCCTGTCCTGCACCTCTGTCCTACTGCTCTGCCCCCCCAACCCGCACTCCAACCCAGCTCTGCGCCCCCACCCTGCGCTGCACCCCTACTTTGCACCCCTGCACCTCCGCCTAGCCCTGCACCCCCTGCTCTGCACCCCTACATCCCCACCCTGCTCTGTATCCCTGCCCTACTGCTCTGCCCTACAGCTCTGCGCCCCCACCGTGCATTGCACACCTGCTTTGCACCCCTGCACCCCCATCCTGCTCTGCAGCCCCACCCTGAACCCCCAACCCGCACTCCAACCCAGCTCTGCACCCCCACCGTGCACTGCACCTCTACTTTGCACCCCTGCACCTCTGTCTAGCCCTGCACCCCTGCTCTGCACCCCTGCCCTACAGCTCTGCCCTACTGTTCTGCACCCCCATCGTGCATTGCACACCTGCTTTGCACCCCTGCACCCCAACCCTGCTCTACACCCCTGCCCTACAGCTCTGCACCCTCAACCTGCACTCCAACCCAGCTCTGCACCCCCACCCTGCGCTGCACCCCTACTTTGCACCCCTGCATCCCCACCCTGCTCTGCACCCCTGTCCTACAGCTCTGCACCCCCACCGCGCATTGCACACCTGCTTTGCACCCCTGCACCCCAACCCTGCACTACACCCCTGCCCTACAGCTCTGCACCCCCAACCCGCACTCCAACCCAGCTCTGCGCCCCCACCCTGCACTGCACCCCTACTTTGCACCCCTGCACCTCTGCCTAGCCCTGCACCCCTACTCTGCACCCCTGCCCTACAGCTCTGTCCTACAGCTCTGCCCCCCCACCCAGCTCTGCCCCCCTACTTTGCACCTACCCACCCCCGTCCTGCCCTGCACCCCTGTCTGGCCCTGCACCCCTGCACCCCTATCGTGCACTGCGACCCTGCCCTACAGCTCTGCACAGCTGCTCTGCACCCCTGCACCCCACTGTCCCCTGCACCCCTGCTCTGCACCCCTGCCCTACAGCTCTGCACCCCCACCCTGCACTCCAACCCAGCTCTGCATCCCACCCTGCACTGCACCCCTGCTTTGCATTCCTGCACCTCTGCCTAGCCCTGCACCCCTGCTCTGCACCCCTACATCCCCACCCTGCTCTGCACCCCTGTCCTGCACCTCTGCCCTACAGCTCTGCGCCCCCACCCAGCTCTGCACCCCCACAGGGCACTGCACCCCTACTTTGCATCCCCGTCCTGCTCTGCACCCCTACACAGCCCTGCACCCCTGTTCTGCACCCCTGCACCCCTATCGTGCACTGCGACCCTGCCCTACAGCTCTGCACCCCTGCACCCCCACCCTGCTCTGCACCCTCACCGTGCACTGCACCCCTGCTTTGCACCCGTGCACCCCCACCCTGCTCTGCAATCCTGCCCCCCTGACCTGCTCTGCACCCCGACCCTGCATCCCTGCCCTACAGCTCTGTGCTCCCGTTCTGCACCCCTGTACCCCTATCCTGCTCTGCACCCCTGCATCCCTATCTAGCCCTGCACCCCTGCTCTGCACTTCTGCCCTACAGCTCTGCACCCCTGCTTTGCACCCCTGCCTTCCCCTGCACCCCTCCCCTGCACCCCTGCACCCTCACCGTGCACTGCACCCCTGTCCTATAGCTCTGCACCCCTGCTCTGCACCCCCACCCTGCACCCCTGCACCCTAACAAGCACTGCACCACTGTCCTACAGCTTTGCACCCCTGCACCCCCACTCTGCTTTGTACTCCCACCGTGCACTGCACCCTTGCTTTAGCACCCCTGCACCCCTGCCTTGCCCTGCACCCCTCCCCTGCACCCCTGCAGCCTCACCGTGCACTGCACCCCTGTCCTATAGCTCTGCACCCCTGCTTTGCACCCCCACCCTGCACCCATGCCTTGCCCTGAACCCCCGCCCTACAGCTCTGCACCCCTGCACCCCCACTGTGCACTGCACCCTTGCTCTGCACTCCTGCTCTACCCCCTTACCCTGCACCCCCACAGTGCACTACACCCCTACTTTGCACCCCTGCCCCCCCGCCCTGCTCCGCACCCCTAACCGCCCCTCTCCCCTCTCCCGCCCTCCCGCGGGCGCCTTGCGGAGGGAAGAGCTCGGGCGCCCCCTGGCGGCGGCCGCCGTCACTGCGGGGCCTGGGGCTGCGGGTGGAGGGAGCCGGGAGGCCCCCCCGGCCCCAACCCTGCTGCGGGGTCACCACCCGCCACACCAACCGGCCCGGGACACCCCCAGCCAACGGGCAGCCTGGAACGGAGCCTCAGCAACCCCACAGCAAAACGTTTCTTCCCAAAAGCTCATCCCAAGGCCCCCTCTCTCAGTTTAAACCCCTTCCCTCTGGTCCTGTCCCTGCCCTCCCTGATCCAAAAGCCGCTCCCCGGCTCTCCCGAAGCCCCTTTCGGCGCTGGGAGCTGCTCTCGGGGCTCCCTGCAGCCTCATCTTTCCCGGGCTGGACACCCCCGGCCCCAACCGAGCTGCCCCCACGTCCATGGGAGAAGAGCCCAGCTCCCTCCTCTCCACAACCTCCTTTCGGGGAGTTGGAGAGAGCAATGAGGTCTCCCCTCAGCCTCCTCTTCTCCAGGATAAACACCCCCAGCTCTCTCAGCCGCTCCTCATAGAATCATAGAATCACAGACTCACGAGGTTAGAAGGGACTTACCAGATCATGGAGTCCAACCATTCCTATCAAACACTAAACCATGTCCCTCAGCACCTCGTCCACCCGTCCCTTAAACACCTCCAGGGAAGGGGAATCAACCACCTACCTCCCTGGGCAGCCTCTGCCAGTGCCCAATGACCTTTTCCGTGAAAAAATTTTTCCTAATGTCCAGCCTAAACGTCTCCTGGCGGAGCTTGAGGCCACTCCCTCTTGTCCTGTCCCCTGGCACTTGGGAGAAGAGCCCAGCTCCCTCCTCTCCACAACCTCCTTTCAGGTAGTTGGAGAGAGCAATGAGGCCTCCTCCAGGCTAAACACCCACAGCTCTCTCAGCTGCTCCTCATAGAATCATAGAATCACAGAATCACCAGGTTGGAAGAGACCCACCAGATCATTGAGTCAAACCATTCCTATCCATCCCTAAACCATGTCCCTTAGCACTTTGTCCACCCGTCCCTTAAACACCTCCAGGGAAGGTGAATCAACCCTCTCCCTGGGCAGCCTCTGCCAGTGCCCAATCACCCTTCCTGTGATTTTTTTTTTCCTAATGTCCAGCCTAAATGTCCCCTGATGGAGATTGAGGCCATTCCCTCTTGTCCTGTCCCCTGTCACTTGGGGAAGAGCCCAGCTCCCTCCTCTCCACAACCTCCTCTCAGGTGGTTGTAGAGAGCAATGAGGTCTCCCCTCAGCCTTCTCTTCTGCAGGCCTCTCTCATAAGGCCTGTTCTCCAGTCGTGCAGAGTCGTGCAGACATGGAGAGGAGTTTGCAGAGGGCACAGCAGCAGGTGAGCTGTGTCCCCTGGCCCCAGCTCGGGGCTTCAATCACAAAGCCACACACTGCTTGTCCTCCATGTCCCTCTCCCCTCAAATCCAAAAATAACCCACTGCCTGAGCCGATATTTCACCGCAAATAAACTCAGCCCTTTACGAGCTGGGAGTTGTTACTGTGATCGCAATAAAAACAGCGAGGTAGGGAAAGAAAACGAAAGAAAAAACTAAAAATCATCCCCTTGGGTTCTTCCACAGTTTTGCAAACATGTCTGAGTTAGATTTTTTTTTTTCTCCTCCCTGCATAAACAACCTTTTATGTAGTACTTGCTGTAATCTTGTTTGCCTCCATAACCACTCCTATGAATGTCATAAAAAATTTAAGTCTAATGTTTTACCACTCCACACGAACAGAAACGTAAATAAATGCTTGACCCTGGGATAGGGAAATGCTGAACGGTGGCACCAGGGTCACACACACAGAAATCGAACTTGGGCTGGAAGAACTCGGCTCATGCAGCAAGAGCAGGGGGAAACTAGAGAACCCAAAGATTTTGTTTCCTCAAAGAAGGAAAAGCTTATTATTATTATTATTATTATTATTAATAATAATAATAATAATAAAGCTGCAGTGATGAAGATCACCTCTCTGTCTGCTCTTGGTATGGGATAGACTAACGCACAACAGGAACATTTAGCTGCTGGTGGGATGTTGGTGATGCAAAATAAGTTAATAAACTACTCCAGATGTACCTGCTACTTTCCTGGGGAGTGCAGGGCAAGCTTTGCTTTGCTTGGCCAGGGAGGTGGAGGTACCCACACTGCCCCTGACCCCCAGCTGGTTGCTGGGGGGCTTGTGCCGCCCTAAATGTGCCGTGTGAAGAGGTGTGCCCGGGAGATAGAATCATAGAATCACGGAATCATAGAGTCATAGAACAACAAAGTTGGAAGACACCCACCGGATCATTGAGTCCAACCATTCCTATCAAACACTAAACCATGTCCCTCAGGACCTCATCTACCAGCACCTTAAACACCTCTAGGGAAGGTGAATCAACCCACTCCCTGGGCAGCTTCTGCCAGTGCCCAGTGACCCTTTCTGGGAAATATTTTTTCCTAATGTCCAGCCTGAACCTCCCCTGGTGGAGCTTGAGGCCATTCCCTCTTGTCCTGTCCCCTGTCACTTGGGAGAAGAGCCCAGCTCCCTCCTCTCCACAACCTCCTTTCAGGTACTTGTAGAGAGCAATGAGGTCTCCCCTCAGCCTCCTCTTCTCCAGGATAAACAGCCCCAGCTCTCTCAGCGATTCCTCATAAGGCCTGTTCTCCAGCCCCTTCCCCAACTTCATTGCTCTTCTCTGGACTCGCTCCAGAGTCTCAACATCCTTCTTGTGGTGAGGGGCCCACAACTGAACACAGGATTCAAGGAGCAGTCTCACCACTGATGAGTACAGAGGGAAAGTACAGAGGGAAAGTACTCTGTACTCAGAGATCCCAAAGTTCATCCCAAAGCCACCCATGAGTTTTGCTCTGTGCTGCCCCAGGGGCAGCAGCATAAGGCAGGGATTCAGATCTGTGTTCCTGGCACTGTTCAATACAAGGGAATCGTCTGTTGGCTCAAAAACAGAGACAACCCCCAACTGGAGTTCACTGGACCAGCACTTTCTCCTGTGCCCCTTGCCCAGCCTGCAAGTCATGCCAAAGGCTTTCACCCTTATGGCAGCAGGGGAAAACATTCAGACTTTATTCCAGCATCACTACACTTTAAGTGTGGTTTTATAACCAGTATTTGAAAGAAAATCCAAAGTGAGAAGTTTTGCAGGCTGGAAAAGTGCTGACAAGGAACCGATGCTGTTCCTATAGATACAGGTGTGTCGGCCGAGAGGTGCTCAGCCCCATCCCGATAGCTGCACGGACCACTAGAATGGTCAGTAACCTTCCACACTCATGCTGAAGAGTGTAAACAGTAAAGCTGTTCTGATTTATTTGTGCCTCTTGGACAAATAAAGAAGTAAGATCTCTTCCCACCTCTGCAAAATACTCCAAGGCTTTTGTCATAAGCTAATGCATCCAAGTAAAAAATGCAGTGGGATACAGGCTACCTACAGTGCTACCTACAGATTGCAGGGCGGTTGCTCTGGCATTGCCCTCCCTCCTCTTCCTGCAGGTTCCCTTGTTTGTGTTGCAAGAACCAAACCAGAAGAAAATAAAATACAAACAATAACAAACTCTTCTGAAGGTTTTGCCACTAAGCTCTAGGGGCTGTGTACAAACAAAGAGGAGGAAACTGGAGTTATCGTGGAGAAAGGGCATCAGAATTAGAGATTTTCCAGCATAGAAAACGCCTTGCGGGGTCAGACCACAGTGCAGGAGCTGCTGCCATCACAGGGGCTTTGGGGATTCTCTGCAGGCATTTCCATATGGGAAAGCAAACCCCGTGGAGAATCCAGCTGATCACTGACTATACAGGCAACTGGCACGTGTTTCCCTCGCTGAGTATAAAAGAGGAGGGGTGAGAAAACAAGTGGGGATTTTGGGGGAATATGAAAAGCGTAAGGAAGAGTTGCAGATGAATCAACGGAATAAACAGTTATAGCTGATGAAGCGCAGCCCCCTTGTCGGAGCAACAGGGCAATAAATGCTCATTTCTGTACAATTCCTTGGAGCTTCTGGTTTCTCTATCAGCCACTGAGTCGCTCGCAAGCTCCTGAGCGAACTTACAGTGTGGCTTGTCTGTTCCTGTCTTCTTCTGGTGCAAGAGCAGCAAAAGCCAAATGAGGAGATGCCGCCGAGACAGCCGAGCAGCCCAGAGCCTGTTGGTGCCATAATCTGGGTCTCCCATCTGCGATCCTCAAAATAATTCATTTCCCTAAGGAGATTTGCTTTTAAGTCATTCCAGTAGGATGTTGCCATACTTTCTTTGTGCCGAAGTGGTTTTTGCACACAGAGGTAACTTGTGTTATGAAAGACTTTAAAGACTTCGCAGCGTTACGGAAAGCTGTTGGTTTTTACATCACTCAAATGTCAAAAGACTGAAGGTTTTGGGAATGCCCTTAGGTAAACAGTAAGGATGAGAATTTTAAAGATGTCTTAGCATATTGGGATGCAAAAACCCATCTGGGAGATACGGAGAGGTAAGGATGGAGGCCAGATCCTGAGCTGTGTTTAGACACTTATATCCTGGAGCCTTGAGGCTCTGGAGTGAGTCCAGAGAAGAGTGACAAAGCTGGAGAACAGGCCTTATGAGGAATGGCTGAGAGAGCTGGGGGTGTTTATCCTGGAGAAGAGGAGGCTGAGGGGAGACCTCATTGCTCTCTACAACTACCTGAAAGGAGGTTGTGGAGAGGAGGGGGCTGATCTCTTCTGCGCATTGACAGGGGACAGAACAAGAGGGAATGGCCTCAAGCTCCACCAGGGGAGGTTTAGGCTGGACATCAGGAAAAAATATTTCCCAGAAAGGGTCACTGGGCCCTGGCAGAGGCTGCCCAGGGAGGTGGTTGATTCACCTTCCCTGGAGGTGTTTAAGGGACAGGTGGACAAGGTCCTGAGGGCCATGGTTTAGTGTTTGATAGGAATGGTTGGACTTGATGATCCGATGGATCTCTTCCAACCTGGTTGTTCTATGATTCTATAATTCTAATAAGGAGCCCAGGACTCTGTGTGGCACAAAGGGGGCTGCAGAAATGCCATTGCTTGCGCTACATTTGATGCAATAGCTGATAAAGGGGGGAGGGGTTGAATATTTTCTTATTTGCTTCCAAAAAATACAAGCCCAAACTGCTGTTTGGGGGATCACTAAAGTAGCCTGTGAATCCAGGTCTAACTCCACAATCAGTCTTGTCCGGGGGAAGAAAATGGCAACGTCTAAGTATTTTTGCTGCTTTTGAACAGAAATGTTTTGGGTTTGTGCGTTGAGCAGCCTTTGGAGATGGACCTCGGTAATCTCCTTAGTTTTAAGTACAAAGGCAGAGATTATAGGAAAGCAAAAATCTTTCTTGCCAGCAGGACAAGTCATGACCTGAACAGCACTGTGAAATCAGAGGGGCCACATTCATCAAGGCATCAGGTATCTCTAGAACAAGGAAGACTGTGAGCAACTCTGGAAAAAGGGGAAAAAAAAAAAAAACCAAGTCTGGTCTGCAGCACAGGGAACACCCGCACCAGGACCTGTAATGAGACCTCCTGGAAGCTGATGAGCCCAGCTCTGCATCTGCATCCTGGGGATGGTCCTGACAGGCAGGGAAACAATGGGAAGAAACTGCTCTATCAGCTGGTGGATTTGCCAACACTGAAAGCCACCAACTGCTCCCCAAGGGGTGGGAAGAGGCTTTGAAGGACCCAGATGAAAGTTACTCTTATGCTAGCACTTTCTCCTCAAAGCTTGTGAAGAAGCAAGAGCATCTTGTCCTACAGTTTGTGTGGGGCTCCAGATTTATCTCTGGGAGAGAAACGTTGGCAATAAAGAGAAGCAAAACTCTGGATGTCCCCATTGCCCTGCGGACGTGGCAGCAAAGTTGGGCTCCAGCACCCTGCAAAGAGCCCAGCACCACATTACTCAGTGCTGGCATCCTGAGTGGAAACATGGTTGGACTCGATGATCCAGTGGGTCTTTTCCAACCTGGTGATTCTATGATTCTGTGAAATTCCACTTCAGGAGGTGCCAGCCTGCTCAACCTTGGCTATTAACCAGCACCAACCGGGAGCCGCAAAGCCGTCAGCCGTCTTCCTTGCAAGAAGCTGCCCGAATGCTGCGTGCAGAGAGCACAGAAGCCAGAAACTCTGCCAGGGGTGCCATCTGGCCCCCTTAGAAAGCCTGATTCGTTTAGAGCATCATTAAGGCCTGGTATCCCATCAGAGCCCGTCTGCCGACTGCCTGCTTGCAAGTTGCGAGAAAGAGTGTTAGCTCCAGGTCAGAGAAAGCCCAGATTTTGCAAAAAACAGAGTTGTATCCATTTTGCAATGTTGGAAAATACTGGGGTAATGAATCCTCAGTCCATAGGGCTGAGGCTGTTGTGTCGCTGGCGGCTGCTGATTGGGAAGTTCCTGCAGGGTGTTAGACCCTCTACCTGCTCCGGAGGTTTTCACACTCTGCCTAGAGCAGAAGAGCAGGGAAATCATCCCAGTCCCCATTTTTCAGGTGGGGAAGCACATTGGCACTGCTGCTTAGAGCTGCTCTGAAGAAACCTGAGCCCTGTGAGCTGTCATCCCTTCTATAGGAACTTTGCCATCTGCACCACCGCTTGTAATGTGGCATCTTAAGACATGAAACGGGGTCCTCTGGGGATCTGCCCCATCCTAAGACACAAAACGGGGTCCTCCGGGGATTTGCCCCATCCTAAGACACAAAACGGGGTCCTCCGGGGATCTGCCCCATCCTAAAACACAAAACAGGGTCCTCATCATGCAGAGAGAGAAACCAAAGGGCCTAGAAAAGGAGAAGGAGCCATTGTTCACCTGGCAGTGTGGGGCCAGCGTGAGTCACTGGAGGTGAGTGATTCACCCAGCATCACACAGGAAACCTGTGAGCAAAGCAGGAATTGAAGCAGGAATATGTCTTTTTTCTTTCTTTTAGTCACCTCCTCTCTCTCATTATCCTTAAAGCCTCTTCCCAGAGGTGGAGGGGGCTTTACTTTCCAGACAGGAGCAAGTTAATCGCTCCCAGGAGGGAAAGAACAGAGCAGTGGGAATAGTGCCCCACTGCAGCCGAGCACCTGCAGAGACTAAAAGGTGATGAATTGCCATAATTTCAGCTCCCTCCTTTACCTGCATTTAATTAAATTGGTTTAAGACAGGTCTGAGTGGGAGACTGATTTCTCCCTGTGTAATTTAAAACACCTGCAGAAGAGGGTAGCCTGGGGTGGGGGACACTTGGCAAAACCCACATGCATGGGCCAGGGGGAAACGCCCCGTGCCAGCAGCAGCACCTGCACCTCCCGGTCACACCGTTCCTGATCCAAGCCAAGATGCCATTGGCCTTCTTGGCCACCTGGGCACACTGCTGCCTCACGTTCAGTCACTCTCAACCAACATCCCCAGGTCCTTCTTCTCCAGGCAGTTTCCAGCCAGACTTCTAGTCTGTAGCTGCTCAGGGTTGTTGTGCCCCAAGTGCAGGACCCGACATTGGACCTTGTTAAACCTCATCCCATTGGTCTCAGCCCAGCAGTCCAGCCTGTTCAGATCCCTTTGGAGCCTTCCGACCCTCCAGCAGATCCAGCTTCCACCCAGCTCAGTGTCACCTGCAAACTTGCTAAGGGAGCACTTGATGCCTTCATCCAGGTCATTGATGAAGACATTAAACAGGGCTGGACCCAGCACTGAGTCCCGGGGACACCACTTGTCACTGACCTCCAGCTGGAGTTAACTCCATTTCCCACCACTCTCTGGGCCATCCAGCCAGTTTTCCACCCAGGAGGCAGAACAAAGGAGAGATGCTAAAAAGCAGGTGGGGATTACACCCCACCTCAGGGCACTGGGCAAACCCTGGAGTTTGGGGACAGGGCAGACACAGCCATGCCTGCAGCAGTCCCTGGGGACCAGGCACAGTTGTTGTCAGCTAGTGCTCGTGCCCCTGTTACTGAGAAAAGAAAATCAATCCAAACCACCAAGTGTTTTCCATGGAGGTCACAGCCGGGAAAGTTCTCAGGTAACACTCCCACCAGAGAGCTGCTGCAACCAGGAGACACACACAGCTACCTGCTTGCTGGCTCATTAAAACAGTCTTTGTGCTCCAGAAATGCATATAAAAGACACACGCAGGACCTGTCATTCTTACAGATTTCTTCTCTTATGTTTGCTCATTCTTAGCTAAACTAAGAAATGCCGTCAAAGGGGTTGTTTCAAAGGCAGCCTGGAGACAGAAAGGGAGCGAGCCTGCGCCCCGAAAGCCTGGCTAATCAAGGGAGGGGGATCCGCCTGGCTTCCTCCCTTTCCAAGCACGGCTCGTGCTTCAGCTTTGAAGAGCTGTCATCCGTGGCACTGCTCTGCTTCAACATTTATACTGAGACATTTTTGCTTAGAACATATATTTTTTTTAATGTTTTTTTTATAACCAGCCCACCCACTCTTTGCCTCACTGCATGGCTCTGGGAGCACAGAGCAGGAATGGTTCAGAGTCGTCACTAAAGCCTAAGGGAGGGTCCAGGTGCCAGGACCACATCCCTACTCCAGATCAGCATCTGTATAAACAAATGGTTGGACTCAATGATCCGGTGGGTCTCTTCCAGGCTGGTTGTTCTATGATTCTATGAAAGGGACTTTTTACAGAGCCAGTGCCGAGCAGGCTCTATCCAATTGAGCAACAAAGCTGGTGAAGGGGCTGGAGAACAGGCCTTATGAGGAATGGCTGAGAGAGCTGGGGGTGTTTATCCTGGAGAAGAGGAGGCCAAGGGGAGACCTCATTGCTCTCTCCAACTGCCTGAAAGGAGGTTGTGGAGAGGAGGGAGCTGGGCTCTTCTCCCAAGGGACAGGAGGAGAGGGAATAGCCTCAAGCTCCACCAGGGGAGGTTCAGGCTGAAGATTAGGAGGAAGTTTTTCACGGAAAGGGTCATTGAGCACTGTTAGAGACTGCCCAGGGAGGTGGTTGATTCACCTTCCCTGGAGGTGTTAAAGGGACGGGTGGACGAGGTGCTGAGGAACATGGTTTAGTGTTTGATAGGAAGGGTTGGGCTCAATGATCCAATGGGTCTCTTCCAACCTGGTGATTCTATGATTCTATGAAAGGGACTTTTTACAGAGCCAGTGCTGAGAGCAGGCTCTATCCAATGCCAGGATCTTTAGAAATTCAGGCCTAATGAAGAAGAAAGACTTTTGGCCCCACAAGGACTACAAAAATTAATGGCTATTATAACTGCAACTACTTGAATCAAACGCAAGGCTATGTGTCAACGCAACCTTTTTGCCATCTTAGCAATTTATTGCAAACCTATCTGTCCCTGCCCAATTTAAGCCTAGCAGGAATAAAACTCATACAAAGCAAGCAAAGTGAGGAGCAGAGATGCTACCAACCCAACTCCTGGGAGCGCAGCCCTCTCCTGGCCCCAAGCAGAGGGGTCGTGCTGGTGTCCGAGGGGGGGTCAAAGCCCAGCAGGTATCAGGGGGAGGCACAAACCCAGCTGCAAGACCTATTCCTTTTCACCTAGTGTCACCTGCTCCACACAGGCAGGGGCCACCCTACCCCAGAGCAGAGGTGCCTCTGCATCTCTCCCGCTGCAGGAAGGGGTCAGGGCAGAGAGAGCAGAGTGAAAAACACCACAAGGATGTGCTTGAAGTAAAAACCCTCTTGTGCAGCAGCCCAGATGCAGACACTCTGGATGTGTTCATTAAGCTGAACAATGCCTTTGGATGATATTTGAAGAGCTGATGTAGCTGCCTGTGGCATGAAAGGCAGAGGTGTGATTTTTCTCCCATTATGCACCGTCAGTGTCTTTAATCTCAACCCGCTCAGCGAGCTGAGCGCTGACACCGTCCACGTCCTGGTTGGCAAACACAACTAATTAGAGCCTGTGCGAGAGACAGCGCCTCATCAAAGGGGGTTGTGGAGCAAAAAGGGACTGTGGGGGCACCGTCTGCAGAGGGGGATTTATCTTTGAGACAGCACAAGTAACTCCTCTTTCCCTTCCTACATGGAACAAGGTCTCTGGCAAAAACTAAGAGATTATGTTAAATAGATGAAACTCATCCATCTGGGATGGGGTTGGGTAGATATTTTGCAGGGAAGCAGGATGGATTGGGGCTGGCAGCACCCATGCCGAGTGTTCAAGCGAGCAGCAGAACCACTGCACAGCTTCATCGACCCACGGTGCTTCCCATCACAGCCGTGTTCTATGAATTACTTACAGGTAGTTGTAGTCTCCAGGCTGGTTTAATATTTCATTGTGTTCTTATCGGTCAGATGCAGGACAAGGGCCCAGAGAAATCAAAGTCCGGGGCTGAGCCCTGTTAATGCCACCACTTAAGTTTGCTAAGGAGCCGCGAGTGTGCTGCTCGTCCCTGCGATTTAGATGTGCAGTGCATGATGTGCAGGTGGAATTATTCATACCAAGTAATTTCTCCTGCCCGTATTAGCCTCTGGGAGAGGCTGCAGTGAATCCACTCGACCATACGAGCCAAGAGCTTCTGCTAAGCAGCTACTTAACAGGAGCAGATCCGAGAGCTGCGTGGCAAAGGGAAGCCAGGCAAAAAAAAAAAAAAAAAAAAAAAAAAAAAAAAAAAAACACTCAGGGTTATCCAAAAATCACAGGAAAACAGCTGCTGTGCAGGGGTGAATGTGTCCAAAACCTTCTTCCAACCAAAGGAGCTCAAACTGAAGCCTTCAGCTGCCCAAAGCCTCCCACCACCCTTTGCCAAAGGGGCACAGATCAGGGCAGTGTGGTTACGCCTCAGAGCACCAGCCTGGCTGTATCTAGATGACCTTTCAAGGTCTTTTCCACCCCAAAACACACTCTGGTGGTATGATGTGGGTTTCCTCTGCAAACCCTACGGCAACTGGAATTTGAAATCCTTTTTCCCAGTTCTCCCCAGGAGCCTGTCTGGGCTAACGCCACCTTGGTCTCACCTACAGATCCAACATCACCAAGCTCGCAGCTGAGCTCCTAAGGGTCATCCTAAGACAAGATCAGCAGACAAGCCACTTCCCTACTCCGATCAGGAGATGCTCAGAATATTGATGTTATTGTTCACCAATTGGGGGGGGAAAAAAGAAAAAAAAAAAAGTACTATAAATGAACATATTTGGTGACCCAATTTGAGTGGCTCATTACAATTAGATCAAGCTAATTGCCAGTTTTGTATTTCATTTGGCAACTTGTTAAGCTAATTGAACAAAATAAAACTAATGAACAATTATAATGAAGTTTATAATTAGAAAAATGAAAAAAAAAAACCCTCAGTGTGAGAATATTTAAGGCATAATGAATGCTTCTGGAGGTTTAGGAGGGAAAAGGGAGGTGCCAGTAAATCACACCACTCTCTCCCAACAAAATGCTTCCTCTCAAGAGCCGAAGTTCTTGGTATATTAACTATTTCCAAATTATGTCAACCTGGTGCTTTGTTAACGACATTAGTGCCTTAATGCACACAAATGACATTTACAGTGACCCTAAATGCAGGAATTAGCTAGGGAGACAGCTCAGAGTTGGACATTAGTAATAGCTCTTCTCAAGCCTGTCTTGACAATGCAAATTAAAGTCTCTATTAAGGACAGGTTTATAATGCTAAAAGTGAAAAACAAGCGTGGGACGCAGCGGAGTTCACAACTCCCTGACGGTGGATCTATCATTTCAATATGCAAACCTGCCTTCCCAGTCCAGGAGCCAGGGAAGAACAGAAAGAGCAACGCTATCTGCGTGATTAGAGACATTTTTTAAAATAATAGAGTTATTTTTATTGCATTCAGTTCCTACTTAGATTTGAATAAATCCATTCCAGCTTCCCTTCACTCCCTGCTGCTGAAGCACAGAAAATTAAATACCATGATAATACACAGAGAGTGACCTTTCGGAGTTTCAATTTACAGGGTCAAGCAGGTACCCACCAACACCTAATAGAATTGTCACATCGGATTTCGCATGGCTTAAAAACTTCTTCTCCTCCAGTTTGTACATGAAAGTAATTATTTCATATAGAACTCAGTGGGAACTGAGCTTTTGCATCAGGGAATAAAGGCAGAATCTCTTAAACAAGAGCAGAAATGTATTCAACCTTTTCAATGCCTGGTGGTTTCCAGCACTACTTGCTCTCTGAAAGCAAGTGCTGGTTTTCAGTAGGAGCTTGTGGTGCCAAATGCCCAACACACAGGGCAGGGATGAAGCACCTACAGTCTGGATGGGCCAAAGGGTGGGAGATGGGAAAACCCATCACCAGAGTGTGGCACTGATCACACTCACTACCTGCCACCACCTTGATTCCAGCCTGGAGTCCCAGTCATGATAACTTTCTTCTTCCCATTTACATAGCTGCTTTACTCTCCCAGAGATTAAGATGATAAACTGATTCAGGAAAAACAGGTTTATTTTTATGAGCTATCAGAATCTCTGTTTCTCCCCAGTTTTAATTCCAGCTGCATTAGGGGAAAATCTGTTTTCTCGCAGCCGTGTCTCAATATTTCTATGCCATCAGAACCAGCTGTCATCTCCTCAATCTAATTACAGGTTTTACCAGGGGAGTGAGAACATCCTGGTATCAGTGTGGGTCTGTAGCTGTCTTTGGCACTCTCCGTGCTTTGCTACCTTACCATCAGCCTTGACTGGATGTTTTTGCTGCAGATGTCTTCATCTGTCACCCTGGACAGATGGCACAAACACACTGAGGCCAGGGTTTCCCTCCCTTCAGCTTGTGATGCTCAGAGCAGGGTCCAGGCTCACTTCAGCACGGGCAGGAGAAAGTTTTGGCAAGGAGAACACAGCCTGCCATGACCACCCATCCCCATCATCCCTCTCTGCAAAGATGCAGAGTTCATCACCGCTAGAGCACCAGTGATCTTGCCATCTCCTCCTCAGGCTGGCACCAGGGGGGCAGCACCGCTGAGACACACACTGAGAGGCAGGTGGTACCTCCAAGACAGCATCACCTACCCAGGGTGGTGGAGGAAGGATGAACACAGCATCAGCCCTTGTGAACAGCCGTGGCACAAAGATCATCATCATAGAACAACCAGGTTGGAAGAGACCAGTTGGGTCATCCAGTCCAACCATTCTTATCAAACACTAAACCATGTCCCTCAGCACCTTGTCCACCCGTCCCTTAAACACCTCTAGGGAAGGTGAATCAACCACCTCCCTGGGCAGCCTCTGCCAGGGCCCAGTGACCCTTTCTGTGAAAAATTTTTTCCTAATGTTCAGCCTAAATCTCCCCTGGTGGAGCTTGAGGCCATTCCCTCTTGTCCTGTCCCCTGTCCCTTGGGAGAAGAGCCCAGCTCCCTCCGCTCCACAACCTCCTTTCGGGGAGCTGGAGAGAGCAATGAGGTCTCCCCTCAGCCTCCTCCAGGCTAAACACCCCCAGCTCTCTCAGCCGTTCCTCATAAGGCTTGTTCTCCAGCCCCTTCACCAGCTTCGTTGCTCTTCTCTGGACTCACTCCAGAGCCTCAACATCCTTCTTGTGCTGAGAGGTCCAGAACTGAACACAGGATTCAAGGAGTGGTCTCACCAGTGCCGAGTACAGAGGGAGAATAACCTCCCTGGACCTGCTGGTCACACCGTTCCTGATACAAGCCAAGATGCCATTGGCCTTCTTGGCCACCTGGGCCACTGCTGGCTCATGTTCAACCGCTGTCAACCAACACCCCCAGGTCCTTCTCCTCCAGGCAGTTTCCAGCCAGACTTCTCCTAGTCTGTAGCTGCTCAGGGTTGTTGTGCCCTAAGCGCAGGACGCAGCATTTGGCCTTGTTAAACCTCATCCCATTGGACTCTGCCCAGTGATCCAGCCTGTTCAGATCCCTTTGGAGCAGCAAACAGAGCCACCCAGGGAGGGGATGAGCTGAGCTCTTCCCGCAATGCCCAGAGCACCCTCCCTCATGGCAGGCAGGACAGCAGTGCCACAGCAGCCACAGGGTTGCCACCCAGCAGCATGTGCAACCCCCAGGATTACAGGCATGGATTATTCTCCTTACATTAATCCTGGCAACACCTGTATTTATTCTCCATACAATAAAATTGAAGAGGGCAAAGCACCTGGACAAAAGCAGTCAAGCTTTTTTCTCTCCAACCCCAGCAGCCCCAGTTATCCAGCTCACAGATTCAAATACTACCTTTCTGCAACAGCCACACTGAGGACAGTCAGCTGGCAGGCAGATCTCTCCCAGTGCTCCTTCCCAACTATTCCATCACCTGATAACAACCACAAGGGCCCCCATGTGCTAAAAGCTCAGATACTTGTGCTGGTGTTTAGATGGGCTTGTGCTGGTCTGGGTATTTCCTTCTTAACTTCCCTCCCCAAACGCATGCACACCCCCTCCAACAATGATCTGCTTCAGGGAACAGGAGAAAACCCTCAAGTGAAGCATGAAATAGGGCCCATGACTCCAGATAGCCAGGGCCATTTAAAGCCTTGCTTGGCATTTGCATTATAAAAACAAATCCTGTACAGGAATCTCTCTTCATGGTTTATACTCTTGCATTAATTCATGAAGTGTCATGTATCTAGCATATTTTATTATACATGAGAACTAGGCAAATTAAAATTCTCAGTTGAATATCACATTTGCACACTTAAGGCTGCCTTCTTAGGCCCTGTCAAACTTAGAAGTCTCACCTGTTTAAACTCTGCTCACCTTCTAAACCAAGTCAGTTAAACTAGCACAAATTCTCCTAGTTTTCTTTACACAATCTATTCCCATTCAGCTTTAACCTCTTCGTAGCTAATACAGGCTGAAGAGAAATACACCAGGTTTAGAGGGAAATAAATGCATTGCCAGAAGTTCATTGCGATTACAGATTACATTCTCGGGTCGCAGCGTTTGTGCCTGTCCCACTCCCCTCATCCAGGTGCCCACAGAACCAGCCACACCAGGTATACCCCATCAGTCTAGACTCCACTGCAAAGTAAAGACACAACTCAAGTTAGTGAGTTCCTAAAAACCCACCTCTTCCTGGGCAACAAAACATGTTCTGGACCTGGACAGAGCTATCAGGAGGTATAACAGCATTAGAAGTAGACTGGGATTGTCCTTCTCTGCTTTACAAAGGGCTTGAAGTGAACTCTGCTTTTTAGAGAAGGAAAAAGCCCATCACGCTAAGTGGGGCTTAATAAAAACTGAGGTCTTGAACATGACCCTAGACCTTGTACCTGTAAAGGTGATGAGAAATTTTTCAGTTGAGACTAGGTTTTACTTCATAGAATCATAGAACAACTAGGTTGGAAGAGATCCACTGGGTCATCAAGTCCAACCATTCCTATCAAACACTAAACCATGTCCCTCAGCACCTCATCCACCCACACATTAAACCCCTCCAGGGAAGGTGAATCAACCACCTCCCTGGGCAGCCTGTTCCAATGCCTAATGACCCTTTCTGTGAATTTTTTTTCCTAATGTTCACCCTAAACCTCCCTGTGCAGAGCTTGAGGTCATTCCCTCTTGTTCTATCCCCTGTCACTTGGGAGAAGAGCCCAGCACCCTCCTCTCCACAACCTCCTCTCAGGGAGTTGGAGAGAGCAATGAGGTCTCCCCTCAGCCTCCTCTTCTCCAGGCTAGACACCCCCAGCTCTCTCAGCCGTTCCTCATAAGGCCTGTTCTCCAGCCCCTTCACCAGCTTTGTTGCTCTTCCCTGGACTCGCTCCAGAGCCTCAACATCCTTCTTGTGCTGAGGGGTCCAGAACTGAACACAGGATTCAAGGAGCGGCCTCACCAGTGCTGAGCACAGAGGGAGAATAACCTCCAAAATATATGAATAACTTCCAAAATATACTTTTCAAAGCACCGAAGCCAAACGAGGCATGTCCTAGGCACAAGCATTCAGCTGCAGGCTCCCAAATATCACACGGTATCCAAGGACTGCAAAGCAAGGAGCACCACCATAAGCTTCTCCTCCATCCTCACGTTCTCCTGCCCCAGACACACTTCCCTGTCCATCCCCTCTCAAACCTTCACATCACTACTGACTGCAGCTCTCCTTGGCCAGCAATTAATGCTCAGCTTAGAGCTCGTTCTTATATAACAGCCCCTTCCTTCAAAGGGCGGTGTTGGAGCTGTTCTTTTCCATAACGCTGCATCCAGGCCTCCAGAGAACAAGGTAGTACAACCAAGCCATGTTTCTAACAGCATGCAAGCCACACACAGATAAGAAATACACTCCTGTTCCTTGGCAAAACACGGACTACAGAAACAGTATCTTCATTAAACTAAGAGAAACCACACTGGGACACCCTCGGTAGGACCATTATCCTGTAACAACCAACCCTTCTGTTCCTTTATATCACTACAGAAGAGGGAAGAAAACTGAAAAAGGGTTGTGGTTTTTTGAGCAGGCTCCTCATTAGTGATGCAAACCCCTACGTCTATACTTTAATATGCTATTGTAAACTAATTAACCATCCTGGAGATGATGTTTTTTTTCCAAAGGAACATTATCATTTCGACTGGAATCTCAGTCTGAATGCTGATAAGCCTCTTGAACTTTGCAAAACCACTTGTCAAAAGTAGTAAGATGAGAATTTGTTAAGGTCTTCTAATTAAGAACTACAAGGTCCAATTAAGCTTTCACTAATGTGCTACATAACCCAGTTAAACAACGGCATGCTGAGGATTTTCCCACCCCCACCAACACTGTTTTATCACTTAAGTTCATCTCCGACTGGTGGTTTGGAAGAATTTCTCTGGCCATCAGAAGCGATGATGAGAAATTGTGTGGACAGCTGCAGCCTGCTACATTAATACTTTGGGACATCTTATTGTTCTGCAACTGAAATTGTTCTGAGACACACTTTGACTCACTAATAGCATTTCAGAGGCTGCTTCCCCTCTCCTTTGCATAACAGATTCGTTCCCACTTTGCACACAGATCATGTAGAGCAAGATGCTCAAACTGATGTTGATTATCTCATTATTTGAATCTAAAAAGGCCTCTAATTCCCAGGAAGGAAAATATGTGGTCTCTCATCAGCTCTAAGGCTGCAATACTGGACTGTGGCCACACTTCACAGCAATTTGTACCCTGGTTTAATTTCTGGAAGAATACAACATAGCTTTCTCTTTCTGCAAAAGACGTAGAAAAAAAATTAAGTTGCATCTCAGCTCTTGTCTAAGACCTGATTATTTAAGACCTAAAAATATCCTCCTCATGAAGGGAGAAAGATGAACCAAGCATTTTTGGATTTATCATCTCAGTTTTGTAGGACACAAGAACCAGCCAACAGACCTCAGGAAACCAGTAATGAGCTAAAAGATTTAAGAGAAGTTCCTAAATGTAGGGCTCCAAAAGATCACTTGTAGGAAGACTAAAGCTTTGCTATATACTCAAACATCTCTGATCAGGGTCTCAAAGGGGAACAGAGGTAAAGTGCTCCATAAAGTGACCCCCTGGAAGAAATGGAAGTGCAGAAACAGGAATGAAGCGTTATTCAAAGAACACGAGCGAAACCAGAGAAGAGCAACAAAACTGGTGAAGGGGCTGGAGAACAGGCCTTATGAGGAACGACTGAGAGCTGGGGTTGTTTAGCCTGGAGAAGAGGAGGTTGAGAGGAGACCTCATTGCTCTCTCCAACTCCCTGAAAGGAGGTTGGGGAGAGGAGGGAGCTGGGCTCTTCTCCCAAGTGACAGGGGACAGGACGAGAGGGAATGGCCTCAAGCTCTGCCAAGGGGAGGTTTAGGCTGGACAGTAGGAAAAAATATTTCACAGAAAGGGTCATTGGACACTGTCAGAGGCTGCCCAGGGAGGTGGTTGATTCACCTTCCCCGGAGGTATTTAAGGTGAGGGTGGACAACTTGCTGAGGGACATGGTTTAGTGTTTGATACGAATAGTTGGACTTGGTGATCCAGTGGGTCTTTTCCAACCTAGTGATTTTGTGATTCCATGATTCTATGATCTGTTCCACACTCCAAGCCAAGCACCGCACAACAGGTGATTTCAAATCCATTAGTTGACAAATGTGTCTTTCCCACCTTTCCCAAGCTCTTGCGCCCCTGAGTGTGAAAACAGATCACAATGCCAGGGCCTGATCTCATGCAGCTCTCGCACTGTGACCCACCACAGGCCTTCATGTTTGCAGAAGTGCTCACTACCCACAAACCTTCTCCTCCCTCCACAGCCTGCTGAGCACCCATGATTCACATACCATCTAGGGAGACACTTAACTCCATCTTGCTTTTCAGCCACCCCAAAGCCCGACTGTGTCCCAGCTGGAGCTACACTTACCAACAGGAAGACTACGGCAGGACTTGAATCCACAGACATGATGTTTGGGAATGATCTTCCCCACATCTCGCACAAAGATTCACTTGGACACCGTCCATCACACCTGGACACAAAATCCCTTCCAGAGCTTTATCTATAGACACCATTTTCCTCTCAAACCAATAACCTTACCATTCTTGTCTCAAGAATAAACCAGTACTCCTTCCTAATGCATTTTAAATATTATTTTAATATCCATTTACTTGTGTGATTGACTGTTCTGCCTTGTAAAATATATTCTTTTAAATACGTATGCATTAAACTGAAAGACAAGAACGGCCCCAGGGAAGTCGCATTCCATCAGGCAATTACCTGTGTTTTTAAAATCACAGAATAAGTGATTCACACACCCAATTTCTCCTGCACATAACAATAAACAATTTTATCAGCTATGCCCTGTTCGGGCTGTTGTGTACCAGCTCATTTTATTTCTCTGAGAGCCACCGCTAACCAGGGAAATTAATTGGAATCATAAGGTAGTGGGAGGGGGAAGTACCTGCTCTAACAGGAGCTGACAACAGCGCATTTCTAAAAGGAAAGTGATAAAACTGTGTTCAAGTCCAGCGCAAATGAGCTGAATCCATTGCAAAATTGAGACCTCAAAAAGCTCAAACCTGCAGAAGACTGAGTGAGAAAAGCACCAAACTTGAAGACCTCTGCTCTGAATTTCCTTGCTCTTGGACTTCTATGTCGGAAGCTTAAAGCAGCATGCCACTAAAACCTGCATTTATGATTTTCCAGCCAACACACTGTGAAACCCAGGTTATAAATAGGCAAAAAAAGAGAAGGGGTCTACACAAGGTACAATCAGTTACACAACACTAAGGCATCAAAACTGAACTAAAAGCACCTGAGGGAGACCAGCACTATCAGCTCAGACACGCTCTGCAAGGGCTACTCAGCTTATGCCTTAGGAGCTCACTGGAGCCATGGTACATATGGAATCTGTATCAGGGGCTGCAGGACTGTGCCAGACCTCATCTCTGCAGCCAAGCACCTGGGTGCCACTAGTATGCAAGGACCTTGTGACACCACATTTGAGCATACTGGCCCTATGCTCAAGCCCTGGAAAGGACACAGCTGGTTTATAACCAAGGAAGGGAAGCAGGAAGGAAACCACTCTGCTCCTCCTTTCATAGAATCATAGAATTACCAGGTTGGAAGAAACCCCTTGGATCATGGAGTCCAACCATTCCTATCAAACACTAAACCATGTCCCTCAGCATCTCATCCACCTGTCCCTTAAACACCTCCAAGGAAGCCTGCACTTTCACACCAGCAATATTTTGCCGCAGGGCAGCCCAGCTCACAGCTCCAAGGCAGCATCCGAAGCAATAGGTCACTTGCATTTACCTCTGTTCACCTCTAGTGCACCTTGGCTGTTTGGAGGACAGGATTTGGAGTGGGTGGAGTTGGACGCAGCAAATCTGGATGGTGTTCTCAGCTCTTCAAGTGCTGGGAACTTGCAGTTCAATTGCAAGTCATTTCACAAGCCTAATGGAAGTGTCCACTTACCTCTCCTCCTCCTTGGAACTCCAGCACACAGCACTTCTGAAACTCAGATCCTTGAAACTAACCATGAAGTGCACAGATCAAAATAAATACATCTACTTTTTTGTTTGTAACCATAGTCTGGAAAAAGCTTTGCAACATCCTATCTTTGCAAGACATCAAATCAGATCTGTTAAACTTTCTACAGGGTTGCCGGAAGGATAAAGGATTGAAAAAGCAGCCTCTAGGCACTGTATACGTTCTTAATGTATCTGTGCTTCTAAACTATCTTTAATTAATTAAATATCCCAAAATTACTTATTAATAAGGATCTGTGGGGTTTGTAAACTCCAGACATTTTGCATGAATTAAAGAACAATATAATGAAGTTTTAATGAATACAAAGACACAGTTAATGTAAAATTTATATATAGCATGCCAGAGGGGAAAGAAATTTAAAAGTAATTTTAATCATAGGTTATTGGCAGCTGGATAGCTCATTTTTACACTTTCCTAATGGGTGCTTGGTATTTATATTGTCACATCTATCATGCCGGCATGGTATATTGTCTGACTCTGTACAGTTCAGAAACTCAAATGGAGACCAGCTCATTTAAAGCCTCATTTGCTAATGAGGCATTTCTGCATCCTGCAGTGCCTCTGTTCTTCTGATTCGCAGACCACCTGAGAGGGGCAACCTCTCAGCTGCATTTACAGGCGGTTTTACTCTCACTGAATTATTAGCAGCAGCATTTGACATGTTCTGCAACGGCCTTCAGCTTCACTGGAGCAAGCGAGTGGAGCCGAGCACAGGGTGGAAGAAAAACAATACACTTACGAGCTGCAGCTAAACACTAGAGTTTAGATTTCGCCCTAAGTAACAGAGTACACACCTTTCAGCGCGCAGAAGTATTCCTTTTAGCAGCATTAACACATCACAGCCCACAGCTCCTTACTGTACTGACACAAGGTCCACTTCCATCACACTTGCTTCCACTCCTGTTCACCCGTGACCTTCTCAATGAGCCAACCACGCATACAGAACTAGCAGCAATGTTTTACTTGTCCTGGGCTCTGCATAAGAAAACAGGATAAAACTTTCAGCGAACGAGGATTCTGTGGAGTGAACTTGGATCGAGATCATGAAAAACAACAAATTAAGCCAAAAATAATTCCATGGCACCCAGAAGGGAAATAAAAATAAGACAAAAAAACTGAGTGAACGTGAAACTAGTGTAATATATATTATATATAAAGAATCAATTTATTTTAATTAACTGTTTATCGATGCTGAATGCATTCGACAATTGCAAGGACATCCATGAATTTAATGCATTAAATACTTAAATCCACAAAATTCAAATAGTGCAGGAGATCCTGAATGCCAGAGGTTTGGTACAACTCGGTACAACAGTATTTCATGAAAAACAAAACAATGTTTTAGTGCATCCATTTCACTGTTTTTAGTATGCTCATTACAGTATTTTTTCCCTTTATAAACTGGAAGGATACAGAGCTAGAAAACATTTTATGCTTTGCTTTCTACGTGACATATAGTAAAAAAAGTTACAAAAGCAGCTTTTAAACACACTGGAATTATTCAGCTAACATAACACGGGATTGTTGCCTTACAGACGATAAAGAACTTCAAAATGAGGAAGCAAAACGCTGTCTTCAATTGCAATGACATTAATTCAGAGCAATGGTAGTAAATTCCATGGAAATAGACTGGATTTACACCAGGAAGGAGGTGGCAATTGCTCCCTCACCTTCTGAGCCACCAGAAGTCTACCAGCTAAAAGTTTAAAACAATAGGAAGGTTACATCACAAAATGAAACAGCAATTACTTTCAAGGGTACCGTGAGCTACTTCAAGACTGAAATTACTCCAAGAGGTTATAAGAACATTTCAATGCACACAACATACAGTAACATAGTTAGGGAGTTAAAATCGCTGTATATTCCTTACAGTTGACTGAAATGCATGGATTGAAAAAAAAAGTTGCTAAAAAAATCCAGTTTAAAAAGAAGAAAGTCAACATTTTATTGAAGTATTTTATTTAAAACTGTGACTTATGCTATCGGTGCTCCCATTTGATGGGTTGCTGATGCAAAACAAACCAGAAAAGATGCACTCATATATATATATCTATATAAAAAATCAAAACAGGCAGGTTCTTCCTTCCAGGCTGGAAAAAACTCCAAGAAGTATGGCATATTTAACTAATAAAAGGGAGCTAAGTTTTACCCAAGCCTTTTGTAATGCACTTAATGAAGTATTTTTTCTTTTAAAAGAAAGAACCATCAGTATTAAATAGAGCTTTTTCTTTACATACAGTATTGATATATACAAAACACAGAAACAAGACAGACGCAAAAAAAAAAAAAAAAATCAGGTGACTTCAGAAGTTCTGTAGCTCAGGAATATTTTGGTACAGGTCCAAAGTCTCTGGGTTTGAGAAAGCTCCCCGCTGCTCAATCTTTTTCCCCGCAATCATTTGCTTTACAGCTACTTCCACTTTCTTCCCATTTATTGTATACTGAAAAACATAACCAGCAATGGTAAAATTACACTTTTCACATAGTAGCTTAATGGAAATACACAAGAACCTCCTCCCCATCCCAGAACTCAATCAAAATTTAGCATAATGTCTTCCCTTCTCTGTTACACTTGAGGCACCAGCATTTTTCTGCTGAAAATCACTCGAAGAGAAAGTGGGATTCAAAGAAGAGTTATGTGATTTTAGTTTATTACTCCTTTATGGTAATACCGTGAAAATCTGATCAAGCTTCAACTTAAACCAATGAAACGAGATGAGAATCATGGTATAAAAAAAATACAAGATTTTATTTCTTATGCTCTGACACATGCTATTTTTAATTTTCTAAGACCAGGCTCAAAAACCAAAGCCCAGCTCAACTGGGCTTCGGGAGAAGAAACCCATGACTTTCATCTCTTGAATGGACAGTGTGTTTTCTAAAACATTAGAGTGAAACACTGAGCTTAAACAGTCCTCAACCTTTACATGTTTCAAACGAAACCTAAGCCACAGCTTCACCTCCACTTCCCAATCACACACATACTTTTAGAATAACAAAACATAACAGAAACAACATTGCAGAAAAAAAAACAATGCTAATTCTTCTCTTGAGACCAGATCACTAACTTCCAACTAGTAAATTACAGTAAGGAAGAACTATGCTAACGTTAACAGGAACCACCAGGCCCACTTTAGGTGCTCTCTGCTTTCATGCCACCAAGGCTTTAATACAACCTTCCTTGGGCTGGTGCCATGAGAAGTTTTAGGGGATGGCAAGTTGGAACCGCTGACTTCCAAGTACCTCCTTGGCTGTCTGTCAGGTTTGGGAGCAGAAACAATACTTGCTTTACCACTGAATCTGCTGATTGAGGAACCCAGATTGTTCCTAGCATCTAAAGCCACTCCTGAACTCCTGGCACCACCATTTTTAATTAGGGATCTTTCTGCACCAGCTAAATAACCCTCAATACACTCTTGCAATATTGGCTTTGATACAGCAAACTTTTCCATACAAAATACACCAAATTAATATGTAATCCTACCCCCTCCTGAATCACCTTAACCAACCACTCTTCCTCCTCAACAATTAGTAATCAGTTTTCACAACTGCTCAGAAACCAGTGGCCTGCGAGGGAACTGCCCCCTTTTGAAAAATGATTGGACAGACTGTCCAGTAAAGCTTCCTTTTATTAAGTAAATGTCTTGTGGGTGATGACTATAAAGTTCACATGGTCAGGATAGGACTGAAAAGGTTTGCTCTAAATGTTTGCAGGATGTTTTATAACACCTGGGGTCTCATCAAGAACCAAGCTTTGTATTTCTGAAGTCCTAATCGCCTCCCACAGCTGTACTACTCCTACCAGTGTTCAGTGTCAGCAGCACTCAGGATTAGGTTGTGCCTTCAGATGAGGATTCAATACATTTCAAAAAGTAACAGAAAACAAAAGTGGTTTCCCTTCCAAGCAAAACTTTCAAAGAGAGATACAAGACAACTTTGATCACTTCACCACTAAGCATATTTACCTGAAAGGTAATTAAAATTCACTCAAATGTAAACTCAAAGCGTGAGCTAATTAGTGATCTAAGCAGGCTTTCCTGAGGGGCAGACCATCACGAACACCTCACTGCCATCAACTTCACCTGTACCGTCAGGCCATTTACACAGCTTGAGTGTTCAGCATTTCATACAGAAACTCAGTTGCAACCAAGAAAATCCAAACTTCATTTATCAGGTGCAGGGGATTTTACACTCATGCAACATTTTGAGTCAAGTATTATTTGCCAACAGTGGCCCAAAAGAGAAATAACTCAACAGATCAGAAGCAGATGGCTGTGTGCCCCACAGAGGCTGGCGGTCCTGAACCCAAGGCTGCTTTCACAGCAAACAGGTATCAGAATATCAATTAGTCTGGGGCCTCAAACCTTTTCACTAGACGCACTCAGGTCTAAGTGCAACCAGACTTGAGACAACTGCCCTCCTGCGCTCCCGTTCAGCTGCTCATAGAGCTGTTGAGGAGACTCGAGCATCAGAGGACTACAATAAAACAGGCATTCCAACTGAAGACTTCATACAGCAAGGAAGAGCGCTACATCTGAAGACTAAGCATGCAGAACCCTTGGCTGTACAAATTTCTCCCTCCCACCCCTCTCAGCCTAAGCACAAAGATTTTATTTCAGTTACTCCTACAGTTAAGACACTCAGAACTACATTTAAGCAGCTAAAGAGATGTAAAAGTGAAATGATTTACAAGATGATTTTATAAATTTGCTCAGTGCTCTCAGCTTTCATAAGAATGCCACTTGAAACAGGGAAACAAACCTATGGGTAGCCAGAAGAGCTAAATTACCTTTTTAACATTTCCCTTTAAAAGGCTAAAGTATGTATTACTGAGAAAACACAACACATTTATAAACTAAGAATGAGCATTTTTAGGTATTGTTAAAAAAAAACAAGAACATGCTTAGCTGAAAAAGAGAAGAAATGATGTTGCTAGGCAACATAGACAAACTATTTATAAAGCTTGAATACACTTTTGAGATGCTAAAATTTCCACGCATGTGGGTTTGAAGAGCAATGACAACTGCTCCTTAATTACTATTCAAGGTGACAAAGAAAAAAAAGTAGGCAGCATTTTTCATGACATACCGGAATGCCTTTGGTTTCTAGAATGAGGCTTGGAACATGCCTAGCAGAAAGCGCTATACGTATTGCATCTCGAATTCTCTTCACCAGATCCTCACTGAACGTATGGTTTGATGCCATCTTCAGGAAAAGTATCACCCTCTCCTCTCCATCTTTGTTGTACTGAGGGACACAGAGGCTATCGGAAACCTCCTCAAAGGCTTCAACTGAAAATAAAGGAAGAGGCCTTATCAGCACTTGCATTTGTGTGTTATTCTGAATGAACATTTTCTGTGGTTGCATCAAAAGAAGCATCGCCTTTCCTAAAGCTGGAAAGAAAACACATGTCCTGGCTATGAGCTACCCCTCTCTGGGTGTTCTGAAATTCTAACTTCTGCTCAGGGGGAAAATCCAAGTTTAAGGACCATACACTTAAGCCCAGACCAAAAAATGTTGCTATAACTTTTCGGACAGATGAGCTTCTAAGCTAAGCCATCTTCTTTGTCTTTCCTCATAATCCCCACTGCTGCACAGACATAAAACTAAGATGCTTGATCACACAAGAACAAGGAGAGGCAACAGGTCCTTAACTCTCAGCTTAACACCTCTGCAGGTACAGTTTCACTGCCTTTCACAAGACAGACCTGCTTTCAAATACAAAGCACAAGCTGAAGAACTTAATCTAATTATTAGGAAAGATACAACAAAACCACTGTCAAGAGCTTGTCTTGGGGGAAAAACAGAGCTTCAGAAGTCGGGTACTCTTATAAATTGCATGATATAATTAGACTGTAAGGCCTTATTATATGAAAGCAACATCCAATGGATAATATCTTGACTACTTATCTGCATCCTACAGATACATGAGGAAAGCAATCAACTTCAAGTCTACAAAACAGAATTTTACTGTTAATTCTAATATGCTTTCTACTGCCTCTCATTTGGAACTCTGCAAGTCTTTTATTACTTAATCCTCCCAGACACCTTTATAATGCTTACATTTCAGATTTAAGGCAACCATGTCATAGCTGGAAGAGGTGGAAAGTTAATTTCATACCTATATTATAGATTTCAGAACTTCCGAATCTTACACCATTTGGATTTAATGTACCATCACTGAAAATCAGACAAACAAAACAAAGAAGCATTAAAATGTGATTAGAGTCTGATGAAAAGAGAAAAATTGATGCAATTAACCAAGTCTCTGTACATTTCATGCAGTGAATATGCAGCCACGTTAGAAAATTTTAAAAGGATTTGATTCAAGGCATTTTGCTCATTAGAATGAAGTTGTACAGAGAACATCAACATTATTCATTCACCTTTCCCAGTCCCTCCCCTCTCCAGTAGCCTACAAACACACACACACACCCCCCACTGATGACAAAATAGATCAAGAACCTTTGTAGTATTCCACCACACTGCAATTGCACATCATCACTTTCCAGTCTCTTATAGCTGGAACTTGTGTTTCAAACACAGCAGCCTCACACCATATGTCTGCTGAGCAACTCTGTTTGTGACAATGTAAGATCCAGCTTCACGGCATTCACTCAGCTTTGGAACTGCAGCTTTTAAATGCAGAAAGTTTAGCTACAATCGTGGTTCTGAATGTCTACAATCACTAACACAGGCACAAATTAGTATCTGACCTTCTGTAATTAAGTTTTGCTGTAAAGCAAGTCAATGGCAAAGCCAAGACCAGAAGACAAGCTTCCTGATTCACCACCTTCACCTTCCAGGACCAGGGAGGTTAATCTCCCTCTAGACTCAGCACTGGTGAGACCAAACCTCAAATCTTGTGTTCAGTTCTGGGCCCCTCACCACAAGAAGGATGTTGAGGCTCTGAAGCGAGTCCAGAGAAGAGCAAGGAAGCTGGTGAAGGGGCTGGAGAACAAGAGAAGAGGAGTGGCTGAGAGAGCTGGGGGTGTTTATCCTGGAGAAGAGGAGGCTGAGGGGAGACCTCATTGCTCTCTACAACTACCTGAAAGGAGGTTGTGGAGAGGAGGGAGCTGGGCTCTTCTCCCAAGTGACAGGGGCAGGATGAGAGGCAATGGCCTCAAGCTCCACCAGGGGAGGTTTAGGCTGGACATTAGGAATAAATTATTCACAGAAAGGGTCATTGGGCATTGGCAGAGGCTGCCCAGGGAGGTGGTTGAGTCATCTTCCCTGGAGGGGTTTAAGGGATGGGTGGATGAGGTCCTGAGGGACATGGGTTAGTGTTTGACAGGAATGGTTGAACCCTATGAACCAGTAGGTCTCTTCGAACCTGGGTGTTCTATGATTATGCTACATTCCCAATTCACACTCTTACGGATTATCATTATAAACCATGGAACACAAAACCAGGTCCAAAACTATCCTGTGCTCACATATACAAATGAGCTCCCTTCTCTCTAATCCAGTTGCTTCAATTCATTTAAGGGCTGAAATCCACAATACTGGATTTAACAAAACCAATATAAAGCTGACAGGCATAACAATCATGTACATTATGCTCTAAGGTGAAGTTTGCAAATTTTAACACTTATTCACTCAGAACACTTTCACTAAAATATTGTACCTGCGACCCAGCATGACAATTCCTCCTGTCTTGGGATTAATTTTGCAGTAATCCCCATGGGCCCAAACACCTATTAGAGAATGACAGAGGTTAAGTAGTTGATTTCTTAATTCATCCGGTCACAGTAGACACTTGTGAAAAAGAACTCACATAATTTGGCAAATGTAACATATCAGATAGACTGAGAACCACTTGCAGCAAATGCAGCAGCACTTAACTACACAAACAATCCCCAGTGCATTTACAAGGACCTAGCACACACAAAAGTAGCTCTCGCATCAAGATCAAACCCTAGGTCCTCTCCTGATTGCTTGTCTGCATGTCTATCCAGCACCCTTTAGAAAACAGATGAATAGCTGCTCTGAACACCACATTTTGAGGAAGGTGGAAGACTTCCACACAGGTAACAATATCCCCTCCACTCTTCCTTGATCCATTTTTATGATGCACAATTCTGTACAGGAAGCTTTCTAGGCTTGTACGATAGGTCTCAATTCCCTGGGAGTTTATGTACTTAATATTCTTGATTTGTGTTAATGTAACAATCAGATTTGACTTCTCAGAGCTAGAATAACTTTTGTATTTTTAAAGATGAATACCACCACAGCAGCCTGCCACAAACAGAAATACATGCCAATTCTATTCAACTTTTTCTAAAGAAAAAACAAACAATTATTTGCCCACACATGTGCACAAAAGACCATTTTCTAACTTAACTGTTACTTCCTTAAGCCTATATATATGAGGAAAAACAGAAAAGGTGTTTCAGACTCCAGGCCACTGTGATTTCAGTCTAACAACTATCAGAGATCTTTGATTTTCCATTTATTGTTGTCAGGGTTACACACAGGCTGCAACTTTCCCTCAATTTTCCTATTCGATTATCCCCTGCTGCACGTCCTGACTTCTCTTGTGAATCCATTCTATCGCTGCTATTTATAAAAAAGCTTCCAACTCCAAAAAGAAGCAGCTTGAGGTCTTGCTCCTATAAAATCCCCTACCCAGTAGGGAGCAGGGAGTTCAGCACTGCTGTGCCGCATAAGCAAAAGCTCTGGACAAGCAGAGTCCTCCACAATTATCAGGAGGAAAGCCTCTGGCCCACAGTATCTGTTCCTTTCCTCTTGCCACTGCTGGAAGACTGTACGAATGCAGAATATGCACGTCTGAGGTAGCATATACTTAAATCTCATGCTAATGAGGTAGCAAGTCAGCACTTATCCCCTAGGATTCACTCCTCCAGCTAGGAAGGAGCAGGCTGGCAGGGAGGCAGTAGCACTCATTAATAGAGGATTGCTCCCTGACCTCTTCAGCACTTTCATTTCACACTCGTGCCAAGCAGCCTCTGTCTGCACTACAGATTATGAGGCTGATATGGCTGTATCTGCCTAATGACAAGCAAAATGGGATTGGAGCTTTCCAGAGACTCTTATTAAATTGTTTTGGATCCATATTGAAAACAAAGCACTAGAAAAGAGAGTGAGGTTATGAAATACGTCGTGGGGTTTTCAACCTGGAAACCCAGATCCAAACCTCACCTGCCTATAACAGGGCAAGAATAAATCAGTAACTTCCTAAAAGCAGCAACAGCATCTATCCTTGGTCAGTCTGAGCAACACCCGAAGTCCTTTATGACGTACCTGGGAATTTTGAAAAATAAGCTTTCCGGTACTTGCTTCCATTCTCATCATTCCAGAAGTGCGTAGGCTGACAGGGAATAGGCTTGGTACAAACCAGCTCTCCACTTTCACCCCAAACTGGTTTTCCTGTTTACAAAAGAAAACTTATTTCCTGCATTTCCCTTCTGTAAAAAAATAGGTCACCAAAGCAAATAGCATCTACAGTTATTAATTACATACCAGACTACGATGTAGGTATGAGATGAGCTGTGACTGGTGCTCTTAACAGCTTGTGTTCAATTCCTGAGCTGATCCCTACCTTAAACTCAATAATTTCAGGAGATTCACACCACAGGGTGGGCACCAGCATGGCATCCACAGTAACACAGTTAATTAGCAGACAAGAGAGGTTAGAATTTGTCCCTGATGGGCTTTAGCAGTGTCATGGAAAAGGAGTGGTTTTTTACACACTGGTTATCTTCCCTAGAGTTCCGTATGATCCAGACCAAATGGATCCAGATCCAGGCTTTGTGGAACAACATCTTCCCAAAGTGTAATCACCCTTGTAACAGCTATTTTCACATCTGATGAATCAAATTTAAGGTCATGGAACTACAGCACTTCATAAGCATGCGTAATATTCTGGATAATCATTACCTTCATCATTCCATGCTTCTACAGCCATTCCAAGATTTCTGGCCTGAATTTCTCCTTTGTAAACTGGAATTGAAACATTCTGACCCATGAAACACGAAATTATATCCGTCCCACCTACAATAAAAGAAGTTCATTTAGAATACACTATAGTTTTTGGAAAAAT
This sequence comes from Coccyzus lansbergi, assembly GCA_033558105.1. Lineage (NCBI taxonomy): Eukaryota > Metazoa > Chordata > Aves > Cuculiformes > Coccyzidae > Coccyzus > Coccyzus lansbergi. The sequence continues at coordinate 89,949 of JAUMJK010000633.1, read as the reverse complement.
CAAAACAGAAAAATTACAGACGAACCCTAGAATAGCAAACTTCCGCCTTTGCCAAACGCTCTGATCCCCATAAAGCGGCACAGAACATACAGTATTAGCTAGGATGTTACATGACTTTTGACAAAGGAAGGTTTCTTACTTTATACATCTTTTTACACATATATGCCTCAAGCAGAAGTTTTCCTTGAGGCATAACTTTTCTCCTTCTACCTGCTTCTTTAATCTCATTTAAGACAATTTCCGTTACATAAGAATGAGGATGTAAACAGGTCATAGTTTATAAACTTAAGATTTCCAAGATCACTCAGAAATGCTTTCCTGTTTGTTTTCATTAGTTTAAAGTAACCAGTCAAGCTATTCCACTCAATATTTACTTTGATTTTGTACCTTGTTCTCATTAGCGCAGAGGCAGTGGGGGGGAAGCCATGCTTAAAGGATGAACAGTTACTTTAATAACAATAAAGTCAAATACTGTCAAAGTGCTTTCTTAACTGGAATATTTATAGTCTTCCTAAGACTTCAAGGAAGTAGAATTAAGACATAAATCAACCATGGTAGCCTCACTCAAAAATAATCTTCTGCATTTGAGACTATGAATGTCTATAGTGGTAAGTTCAAGATTCAGCATTAAGACCCAGGTTGGTAGCAGAATAGTCCGACTTTAAAAAAAAAAAAAAAAAAATCAAACTAAACTGAGTTTAAAAGCCCTTTGAAATAGGCAGTCCTCATTACAAGCAGAACGAGGAGCTCTGTGGTGAACCTTATGCGAATAGAAGTTGCCTCAGCTAGTATTCCTCACAACAAACCACACAGTATGTGGGCTTGATATTTCTCTAATTATATAATTTACAAAAAAACAATTGTCTGCAGTGCCAATTACTTGGCATGAAAGAATTGAAATGGGAACATGGAAAAACCTCTCCAAGAGGTATTTTCTGCTAGAGTCAGCTATTTGCAGAACAGTACATTCTGTAGGTTAATAGACTCTTTTCTTGATCTCACCCTGCTACCCCTAAGGACAGCCAGTCAAAATAAATGATCCTGCTTAAAAAAAAAGCTAAAACCCAAAACATCCACCACGTCAGAAACATTCCACTAAAAGCCTTTGAGTGTACAAGCTTCATTATGGCACGCTGAATTATGCGGAAAATCTCTGCACTAAAAAGACAATTAATTCCAGTTTAACTATAAGCAAGCCTGAATGATCCAAGGCTTAAGCTTCCCAAATCCACAGCAGCAAACAAGCAAGAAGGAAGCACATAGGCAATGAACAGAATTGGTTGGTGTAGCATAAAGGCATCACCTGAAATGGATCCCAGGAGGACGCTGCTTTTTATGTGTTTGTAGACATACTCGTAGCTTTGAGATTTGAGCGGTGATCCTGTAGACAGTATAGTGTGAAGCGTTTGCAGATTGTGTGTTTCACCTTTAATAGCAAGAAATCAACAAAGCAGGTTAAGGCAGAACTTTTTCCAGAGTCTGTAACTATTTATCACTACAATCCAGAATAATTACATGAAGGACTTTGTGACAAGATACAGAACCTGGAGACGAAAGGCAGGAGGGAGGACAGAAGGGATTCAATAGCTTTTTGAAGCTTACATGGTTTTAAATTTTTCTCTTCTAGCACAGCCAGCCACTTTGCACCCGTTCCAAGAATGGTGATCCTAGAGGGAGAGAGTTTAAATGTTTTGCATATTTTAACATGCTAAGATTCTAAAGACCTGCAATTCCCACTGCAGCAAGCAGAGGCTGCAGACACCGTACATCGATAAGTCAAGTAACACAGTCTCTTAAAGCTTTCTAAGTGCAAAGCACATCCTTTCGAGCCATCCAAATTAGTCAGATCACATGTCATCTCAGTAGCTTTGAAACTTTTAATTCTATCTTTAAAAATTAAGTAAAGCGTTCCCACCTCATGGAAAACGTTCACTTTCATTTACAGGAAATCATAACAGCAGAACATTCCAAAGACATCATAAAATGTTATACCATTTACTTCATTAATGGGCCATAATTGCCACTAGGCTGTTTAGCACAAAGCTGCTGCCTTGTTACACTCTTACATATAAACATTTTGCTATTTCAGGGCTCAGCTTTACAAAGAATGCTTCACTCTGAAGACAGTATCCAGTTATTTTTTTCTTAGATACCTGCTCAGTTTCCACTGACAGCAGCCTGAGTTGCAGGTGCCTAACTGAACAGGAAACAGTCTCATTAACTGAGCTGAATCCCACCCTTACAAAAAGTATACTTAGAGCTCTCCAAACCAACATAATAGTTGAAATGAAGGCTGCACTTTTTCCCCATCCTATCAATTTAAGTGCTAGCTTAATGGACTTGCTGACTTCCAGGAAATCTTCCCTACTTTCTGCTAATTCATTTTATATCACAGCAATAAACTCGCTCAAGAAAACACAGAAATAAGGATAAGGGAAACAGTCTGAGTGCACAGAATATGGGCAGTACATAGATCAGCAGAACTTAAAAGAAGAGCCTGCTGTTCTTGCTTTCACTCTATAAAGGTATGATGGAAGGTAGGACTGCTCTTCAGAGAACAGTACAGTTTCAGAAAGGAAAGAAGGCTATTTCAGTACTCCCAAACGGGCATGTCTTCCTCTGCCATTCAGGTGAATGACAGTCACTGAGAGGCTGCCACCTCTCAGGTAAGGACAGGCTCTTTGCACAAACATCACTGCACAACAAAGCAATTTATCAGCTACATGGGAACAGCACCATGAGAGCCCACAGAAGGATTCGACTCCTCCAGTTATCACGTACCACAATCCCATCAACTATTTTTACTCTTGTGTAACGTCTTATTTTCCTTCCATGCTTCAAATTATCACTTATTTTACCGTTAGAATACATAACGCTTCCCTATTTTTAAGCTTTGACACTTCCTCTACAGCACCTGCAGAGCCTTCTCTCCTCTTTCCTCCCAAGTGCTATATAATAGGTGGACTAAATAGCGACTAAACACAGTTCACTTCAACAGGTCCCTAGTTGATGTCCACTTAAGTAATCCTTGCCATGCAATAGGAGATATCTTGATGATGGCACAAGAATATGCTGTCTGAAGGGAAGTATGGTACATCTTCAGAGAGGTAAGATAGTCTTAACATGAAGTCTTTTTTTCAAGTATGTAACATATGACTGAGCTGGGAACAGACTGCGTTATGAAGTACCACACAGATGGCCACCGCTTTTAGCACCAGATTACAAAGCGAGACATGCAGACACATTTCAGTTACCTTCACTTACTTTGGCATGTAGAAACAATGCTTAAAAATAAGCTGTGTTATTTCTCAAGTCTAAATTTTTGCCTGTTCTGGGTTGGTTTGAGGGGTGGGAGGGGCAGCAATGGGGGAATGTATCTCAAGTTTGGGGGTTTATTTTGTGTTGGGCTTTTTTTGTTGGGTTTTTTTTTTTTTTCTGGAAGTATTCTGACTAGGTACTAACCTTCAATTATAACAACCAGAGACTACACATCACAAAGAGTAAAGTTTAAATGATTATCAAGAGTCAGACAACTTCTTTTATTTTGCATTCACATCCCACAAATTAATTCATTTGAATTGTCAATATGAATTCATTTTAATTTTCAATGACACTCATTTTTTTACCATTCAGATTTACTCCTTACATCCATCTGCAAGTCACAAAAAAGCTAAAATTAACCAGTGTACAAAGTTAAACACCACCACCAGATTTTAGGGCCGTTTATCCAACACCTGCCATTTCTCTAGGTTTCGAGAGAGGGCACTGTGAGCCTATTTAGACACAACCAACTGTGAAAAACAACAAACAGCTTGACAGGGAGAATTAAGCATTACAGATTAAAAAGCAAAATATGAAAATAAAAGCAACCTCGCTAAGCCTTTACAGTCAATTTATGTCTTTGAGTCAAAGTGTGATATTGAGTCTTACGTTGGAGCTGCTTGAAATAAAGGATTTCTATTTTCTAAGTTCTGAGCACGCTGAGAAAATACTCTTCAGATTGCTCCCAATCACTGCCTTTTGAAAAGGCTGCTCTTGAAAACTGACTATTGAACCAAAATTCTTTGTTTGCCTGGAATCCAAATACTTGGTTCAAATCTGAAACAATCAACTCTTTGTCTCTCCTGTTCTCTTTCAAATACTTATTTTAGCACAAAATTTTAAAACATTACTTCCACTCAAGGCTAAACCAAAAGAAACTATGTGATGCTACACAATAGTTTCTGACCACAAGAATGACACTTTTAATCAGGTTGCTTGTATGCAATCACCCCAACAGGAACAAAGACTGTTATCCTTGCATTACATCTTGTTTACATACCCTAGTCTGTCAGTCAAGTCCCAGAGCACATTTGGTGAGGGAATTAGAGGAGAGCCATCATAAAGGACAACCGAAGCTCCTGTAGCAAGCGCAGTCACTAACCAATTCCACATCATCCAGCCAGTCTGGAAAAAAGAAAATACCTATATTAGTCTGTATCTTTGTCAGCTAGCTGTCCACTTTCCTGGCAGCTCTACCACAGAATCGTGAGTGTTTCTTCCTGCCATATGCTGGTAGAGGAGCTACAGGCACTACAAAATGAGACAGGTGTAGCTTTTAGCAGAATTATCTGGACTAAAGCTCACCTCTTTATGCATGACAGGCCATCTTTCCCTTATCTGAAGTTCTCCTGCTTTAAGAAAATACTAACCCAACACGTGAGTTTATGCTCATACCTGCTGATCAAGACATCACTTGATAATCAGAAAGTAAGGTTGGAACACTGCTTATCCTCACCCCTGTTCCAAGCTACATGTGCCTGACAGATGCTCATCTAACTTATCCTTACCTAACGAAAGGAGGATTCCATACATCCCTACACACATGCCTTCATAGCATGAATGAAGAGACAGAAGAAATTGAAGACAAAGTAATTATATTAGTATCTCCAAGGAGAGATTACAAACTGACCAGCAGTGTCAATATTCAGAAAGTAACTCAATAGCAAAAACATGAGACTTCTTCTAATGTTACAGTAGCACACAAATTTGAAACACCTTTCTTTACCTTCTTTGCCTTAAGTGTTTAATAGTAAGGAAAGCTGTTCCCTCTGTGTACAAACACAGGAGTTAGAGGAGCAGAATGAGGCTCCCATGATCCAAGAGGAGGCAGTTAGAGACTTGTTCACCCAGCTAGACATCCATAAGTCTACAGGGCCAGGTAAGATCCAAAAAGAATGTTGAAGGAGCTGGCGGATGTGCTGCCAAACCCCTTTCCATCACCTTGCAGCAGCCCTGGCTGACTGGGGATGTTCCACTGGGCTGGAGGCTGATGTTGTGCCCATCTACAAGGAGGGTCACAGAGAGGACCTAGCAAAATCCAGGCCAGTCAGTCTGACCTCAGTGCCAGGGAAAGTCATGGAACAGGTGATCTTGGGAGCTATCATGAAGCACATGCAAGAGAAACAGGATCAGGTCCAGTCAACATGGGTACTCAAAAAGCAAGTCCTGCCAAACTAACCTGACTACCTTCTATGACAAGTTGACCTGCTTACTGGATGACACAGTTTCTCACAGCATTCTGCATAGGACAGGACACTGGCTGCCTCTGGGCTGGACAGGCACACACTCTCCTGGGTGGAAAACTGGTTGGCTGGCGCAGGCCCAGAGAGTAGTGGGAAATGGAATTAACTCCAGCTGGAGGCCAGTTCCAAGGCAGGTTGGTTCCCCAGGGCTCAGTGCTGGGTCCAACCCTTTTCAATGCCTTTATCAATGACCTGGATGAAGGCATCAACCGCACCCTTAGCAAGTTTGCAGATGACACTAAGCTGAGTGGAAGTGTCGATCTCTGCTGGAGGGTAGGGACACTCCAAAGGGATCTGAACAGGCTGGACTGCTGGGCTGAGACCAGTGGGATGAGGTTTAACAAGGCGAAATGCCAGGTCCTGCATTTGGGGCACAACAACCCTCAGCAGCTACAGACTAGGAGAAGTCTGGCTGGAAAGCTGCCTGGAGGAGAAGGACCGGGGGTTGGTTGAACATGAACCAGTAGTGGCCAAGAAGGCCAATGGTATCTTGCCTTGAATCAGAAATGGTGTGACCAGCAGGTCCAGGGAGGTTATACTCCCTCTGGACTCAACACTGGTGAGGCTGCTCCTTGAATCCTGTGTTCAGTTGTGGGCCCCTCAGCACAAGAAGGATGTTGAGGCTCTGGAGTGAGTCCAGAGAAGAGCAATGAAGCTGGTGAAAGGGCTGGAGAACAGGCCTTATTGAGGAACGGCTGAGAGAGCTGGGGGTGTCTAGGTTGGAGAAGAGGAGGCTGAGAGGAGACCTCATAACTCTCTGCAACTACGTGAAAGGAGGTCATGGAGAGGAGGGAGCTGGGCTATTCTCCCAAGTGACAGGACAAGGGGCAATGGCCTCAAGCTCCACCAGGGGAGGGTCAGGTTGGATATCAGGAAAAAACTTTTCACAGCAAGGGTCATCAGGCACTGGCAGAGGCTGCCCAGGATGGTGGTGGAGTCCCCAACCTGAGAGGTGTTTAAAAGACAGGTTGAAGAGATGCTCAGGTACATGGTTTAGGAGCAGATAGAAATGGTTGGACTCAATGGTCCAAGAGGTCTTTTCCAACATGGTGATTCTATGATAAGAAAAATGAAACCACCACATAACTGAACTACACAGATCAGTTCGTCCCTTTTATTTACTAGACTAAGGGTTGGGCATTTTCTTTCTTCATCACCAAAACAAAGGGGTAACATTCTCATCTTCACTATGGTTAAGCCTTCCTTAACACAGGAAGGCTGAGCCTGTTTAACAGGTGATATTGATGAGAGATCAATAAACCTAAGGAAGTAAAAATCAATCCATACTCCTCACTAATTAGATCAGAACCATTTAATGTGGTTTGACCTTTCAAAAAGATCTCATTTGATTATCCCCCTGATTTTTTTTGAACTCTGTTAAACACAATTTCCCTGCAGAACACAAATTACAGATACATAAAGTACTTGTCGATTCATAGGAAAAGCTCACCCATCTTTATACAAAATAAACATTCAAGTGTTTTTAAAATGCCTTAATAAGCCACACTTGCCGTTGTATAGTACATAATAACGTCATTGCTGGTCATGTTGCCATGAAGAATGTGTTCCTTCAGATGCTGTATCAGCGTCCCCTGCAAAAGCAGTGAAAGAAGCATATAAGTTCACGTAAAGGAAAGGCAAAACTCTGACAACAAATGAAGACTTTAAAAAGCCTAGTGCTGTCAATTCTTCACAGGATGTACTCCAGGATTACAGGGAAGTGTTTTCTTTTAACCACAGCTGAAGTAAATTCCAGGGCCTGTCAATACCAGAAGCAATCGCCTTCTCCATTTTCTCACATAACTTTCCAACCTCTCTCATTAGACCTCAGCAATTCCCACTGCACATCACCCGTAATCCACAGAATAACTTCCTCCACTTCCAACTCTGCCATCAGAGTTGCAGAGTACTCCACACAGACTAGAATTTTAACCACATGCTTTTACTAGTCAAATTTTCCAAGATAAGCCCCTTGACAGTTTCATTTGTGGTATATCGAGGCAACTGGAAGTTAGAGCTGCCACAAACAAACAGCAGCTGCTATACCTTAGCATTATTTATCCAAATTACTTTATCTGCTAGCACCTAAGAGACAAAAGACCTAACTGTACACCTCTTGTAAACACCAGTGACTAGCAACATGAAAAGTCTCACTGCTCAAGTTATCAATATAAATAATGCGGTTACATCTATTGCTTTTCTCTTTTGTTGGAAACGCTGAAGTATCTTTCTGATCATCATTAAAGCACAACTAAATAAATTTACTATTTCATTACTCCACTACTTCACTGCAGTGACAAATTAATGTGAGTGATTTCAAAATCAAGATGGGGGCTGCATTTATGCAGTAAGTTAGAGTGGAACTATTAACAGCCCCATAAGCATGAAACAAGATTTATGCTGAAAGAAAAGACATTATAGGTAAACATTTGAAATGAAAAAGGTGAGTCATGAAACTGGCACACACTTCAGGAGAAAAGGCAGAAAACATTAAATAAAAATAAAGGAGTAAATCTTATTTCCTCTTTGCAGCTCAAAGGAACCAGGTCTGAATTCACCTGCTAGTGCTTGAATCCTCTAAACTGTCACAACACTGCCACCTACCTAGAGAGTTGTCATCATCTACATCTAAAAATTAGAACAATACAGGGTTTAGAAAGACTATGTCTAACTTAATTTTCAAGGCTGGCAAAAGAACTGGAGGTGTTGAAACAATTATTTCATTTATTTATAAAAGCAAGCACATGGTTTCTGTAGGAGAATCTGAAAGAGCCACACAAAATAGTGAAATTAAAAGTCATAGTCAATTAAAATAACTATCGGCTTTCTTCTCCCTTCATTTATTTGCTGTTGTTTCAGTTTTGGATCCAAAAGGAAGTTCTTAACTTAGGCAGAGGCTACCAACTTTTCCCCTGCAAAATCTGTTAACTTTCGATATCCTGGCAGAAGGCGTGACTATTCTGAAAAACCTACAGCTCAAGATGCTCTCTCAAGATTATTTATAGGATTTGTGTGACCCTAAAAGTAAGTCCTAAGCACTTAGCATTTCATGACAGATCTGGCAGCTGATAAAAAAAAAAAAAAACTTACTGGTCTCCTTGTCTTCACTGGGCTTAACGGTGTTGATAAAGTGCTGAGCATCTGGAGTGCCAAAAACTTGGTAGGCTCTGCTGCTACTGAGCCACAGCCACACTACCAGAACACGAGACCAGCACTAAGCAGCTCCATAGCCGAGAGAGCAGCTACTCACAGCTGCTGGTGCTGGTCTCAATCATAAAACGTTCTCTACACAGCATTCAGAAAGAGTCCAAGCATGAAAAATCCTCAGAGCAACTCACCCACGCTTACAAGCAGCACAGCTATAAATCCTGAAAGCTATAGGTCTTGGAAGTCCTTACAATGGACAGAAATCAACTGGAACAAAAAGTTCTTTCCATAGATAGTTGGACATATGCAGTAACCGAAAAGGGGTAAGAAGGAGAACCAATGTTTTTAGTGCTATATTGAATAACAATTACTCACTAATGTTTTTCAATAAATGTCCTTCCACAGCACACCCAATCGTTCAACACAATACAGCTTGGCTTCCAAGGTCAGAAAGATCTGCCTCCCCCTGAGGCACTGCTTTTTAAATCATCTCCCATGATCTGCCTTCATTTTCATGTTTTCATGTGTTACAGTATCATGTATCAAGAAAACAGAATATGAGCAAACAGACCAGAAACATACAGCAGAATTAGATAATTTGAGCTGTAAATTTAAAGTTAGCTCCCTATTAGCATCTGTAAGATCAGTAGAGTAATAAAACAGCATTGAAGCACATTGCTAAGAAGCAATAATTGAAATGACCTTATTGAAATGTCACCTCTTCTTGTGTTTTTAACTATCAAATCCAAGCCAGTTAATCTACAGCTAGAAAATGAGACAGACCATGGGCTAATTCTGCTTTTGTTGAAATCAATGAGAATCCTCCTATTAATTACACTGGAACCGAGATTAAACTAAGAATAAACTGAGGAACCAAATCAAGTGTGCAGAACACATCTAATCATTTCTTTGCATGGATTTTACTGCAGGCCCTATCCAAACTGGCACACAGAGCATGCAAACCAAGGAAGCCTCCGATGCAACCACTTGCTTTTAGGCTCTCAGAGGCGTTAGCACCAGAACTTAAGAAAAGTCACCCTACAATATATGAACAACATAGTTGCCCAGGGGGAACACAATCCTCATAAATAAGATACCCTATTCAAACCGTCACACGCTCTCCTCCCCAGGGAGGATGCACAGACTCTACTTCAACTCTGAAGTAGCTCTGTTTGAACTGAAAAGATGATTCAGAGGGAGAGCAGAGGCAAGCTAAGCTGACAGTACGGAAAGGGAAAGAACTTGCAACAGAGGAAAGTCCTGTTGTCTGATCTATATCTGTGTTTTTCATCTCCCAACTGTTTATCATGCATTGCTGAACAAAACCTGTCCCATTTTCACTAATCCACCTTTTTAAGTACTTAACCAGTCAAAAGCTAGCACAGCTTCAAAACAGCTGTCAAACTTTAAAACACACCTCCCCCTTTCTTCTTCACAAACACAGCATTTGTGTCCCGAAGGGACCGTTTTAAGTCACATGCTGCCTGGCATCATCTCCTGCTGACAGCACATAAAGCTGAATGCTTGCAGGCAGTGTGGGATTTGTCTGAGGGCAAACCCTCCAACCCTCCGGTCCTTGCAAAGTGATCCTACTCTCAGGATACCTAAATGACAGCAGCCAGTCTCACAAGATGCTCATCCTGACTTCCAGAGCAAAGAGGAGAGACAACAGACACTAGTTAATAGTTGTGCAGTTTAATTTGTACAAGTAGGTACAAACAATAAATTCCGCCTGCCTTAAAGAGGAAAAAAGCCTTTTAAGGACTGTACTAATGTTAGAGTTAAAGTGCAGGAAGCAACTCCAGCAGTCAGGCCTAGTGTGGAAACTAAGTTGCCTAGAACAACTTCTGAACATGAATAGTAAACAAACACATGAGCACAAGTGATTTTGGCAGCAACATCGCATATCGATTTAGTCACACCAAGACACTGCCCAAAGCAGAGCTTCCATACAAAGCAAAACTTACACCCAAAGAGAAAGCTAACATTCTGGCTTTCTTCCTTAAAGGAAGGTTGATGAGGATGACATGCTCTGAACTGATAAGCATAAGGAAAAGCTGAAGGTCAAAAAAATTCTAGGTATTAAAAATGCAAGCGCCATATGGGCCACTTGAGTGTCCAAAAATCAGTTACACACACTTAATTCAAGTTCTTTGCCCTTTATTCTACCTGTGTCAGTCAGGCCAGTTCTACTAATGCTGTGGTGACACTTACTCCTAGGAAACTGCTGAAATCTGAAATGTCTCCACACCACTCTCTAAACTGCATTATTTCATGCCCCTATTAACCCATATCTGCTTTCAAACAGCCAGTTACAAATAGAGTTTCATTGCACATTACTGAAAGACTGTCAGCAATCGATTCTTCCTTGAAGTACATTTAGACCTGATACTGTTAAAGGAAAAAACATAACCCAGGTAATTATATCTAGATGGTGCAGTTCCAGGAGGGAAGACATACCCCTGCTGAATGCACCATGCATTTCGGTGCTCCCGTTGTGCCTGATGAATACATGATAAAAAGAGGATGACTGAAAGGCAGCTGCTCAAACTCCAGCTGGGGAGCCTGGTCTCCTTTTCCAGTAGCAAGGAAATCTTCCAAAAAGACACTGCATAAGTGGAGAATAAAGGAACATTTAAATTTTGCTTCCAAAGCATTGCCCCAGCCCAAATATAATATTATCTCTGTATCTAATAGCTTTTATAAACTACACACTCAAGCTATATTATTTTTAATCCTATCTTTCTACTTTCTTTTAATTGCCAATAGTTTTATTTCGTTTTTCTGTTTTAAAGTATTGGTTGAAGTACCACGATCAAGCCAACAAATCTGCTCCTCTGACCAGCTGTCAGCCTTAACAGGTCAAAGTAGAACAAACTTATTCCAAACAGACTCTGGAAACTCAACCATCTACAAAAGGTATCCAACACTTATTCCTCACTAGTAAATAAGAAACTAGTTCTCTACAACATGTCACTTTGTTAATTGTTTATTCCTGAATGCCACTTTTTCTCCTTGCTACACCCTATTCAATTTTGGCTTCATTTAAGAACCGTTAATACCAACGGTGGTTTTGTAGAAGCAAAACAATCTGCAGCAACATACCACTACTGTCTTCAATATGAAGCTTGATCCAAATAAAGAATCGGGCTAAATCCTAGCTTCCTCAAGTTCAAGGGGTCAAGCAGTTTCAATAGCTATCAGCATCCCCCTCATCCCTGGTTTGCTCTAAAGCTCCCATTACCTGTTTGGAATCTTAGAAATATCTATGGTTTCTCTTGAGAAGACATATGGAATCACGACCACTTTCTTTAGATCTGGAAGCCCTAGGAGAAAGAAAGAAAAAACAAACACTTCCCACATTCAGTTACATAAACCAAAGGTCTTATCTGTCCGAATAGATTGCACTGTGTCATGCACTAACAGAACCAATACTGATGTAATGAGTATTTGATACAGTTTTAAATGTTAAGAAACCCCAGAAGACTAAAATGTTACTCAAGATATTATTTCATCAATATTTCCAGCCTTTTAAAAATACATATGTAATCTGCAAGCCCTCGTGCTGCAATACCTCCTCATTTGTCTTCACAGCACTTCCCATGGGCTTAAAAAACCCAAAGCATTATCACTAGTCCACCTTCCCCCACTCACACTGCTGATAGAAACACAGATAAATTTAAGCGAAGATTAGGAAAAGCCTTAATACTGCACAAAGGATTGATTAGTTGTTACTTAAATCAGTTCTGCAGTTCTAAGTGGCCAGAGACATGCTGGAAAGGAAGGAGAGCAAGAAGCAGCCAAAGCCATCACTCCTAGTAGCCGTGCAGGCTCTGAGTGCCCACAGAACTACAGTGTAACTAAGAGTAGAAGGTATGCGGCAAAATACCTTTTACCACACTAAGCAGCTTTTCCAAGTGATTATGTTCTTTGCCGTTGTATATAACAGCTTCAACAGAGAAGACGAGCTTAGGCTGAATTTGGGAAAATCTGTCCAGTACACCCTAGGGACACAGAAAAAGCAGAGAGATTAATTGCTACACAGTAGGAAAACCCACCAGGTGCTAAATGTAATTCTTATCTCAAGCAAGGAGGCGTTTTCTTAAAAGACTATCTACCTTTTTTTTTTTTTTTACTCACTTAAGATCTTTATGATACAATGGGTTTGGAAATCTATTTCACAACCCCCAAACATAACCAGCAACAAAGATAAAATGGCCAGAGATCACAGAACATTGTTCACTGAAGCATCAAGTTCACAACAGTATCTAAGCAGTTCAAAATTCACCTTGAGAATCAGATGAACAAATTCACCTAAAGAAGATAGGCACTTAATTTTGATGTGAGGAGGAGCTGGGCACTAAATTTCCTGAAGGGCAACCAGACTCCAGGCCACATATGCAGGAGGTGCTCCACATGCCCTACTAGGCTACCAGCAGTGATGCTTTAACAATAACCAATATTATTTGCAGTCTGCATGGGGAGAAAAGTGAAAGACACTGATCTTCTGGAAGATGCATTTATTCATATGGCAAGGTGGCACTTCACACAAACTCACAGCTTTGTTCTGGTAGGATTCATAAAGAAAGCAAACCCCCAATTTGTACCAGAACAAGTAGGTATTGAAAACATGCTGCACACCACCAACAAAACCTACCACAGCTCCTTGGGGACCTCTGGGTTAGGACACATCCAAAGGCTAATTTTTAGGTGTCTCCTCCAGCTTTTACTGTCTGCAGGAATTTACCACGGCTATTCTCAATTGACAACAAAGTCCTCCTGGTATTTCTTTCATTTTTCAGGTACACTGCATGCAGCAGTGGAATCCAGAAATGGATGTTTTTGTATTCAACAGTGAGAAGCAAATCCTTTTAGTAAAAGCTCTCAGCACGCAGTAATGTTCATCTCCCTAGCTGCATTACTTGAAACATTAAGAACTCCAGGATTACTCAAGACTATAAAATTGTCATCTAACTGTTCAAGAACAATCTCCTAAATCATGTTGCAAAAAATCAGGCTTCAAGTCATGCTTATTCCTCCCAGCATCCCTCATCCTCCTGCTTTGTCCTCTACTTCACAGTCAAAATGAGATACAAATTATCACCAAATCAGAAGACCAATGCAAAAATATCATGATTGAATAATCTCTGTTAAAGCTCCTCCTTTCCAAGATGGACCAGTTAGGGTTGCAAGAACACTGACAGCAAAAGTACAGAAGTCCTGGCCTGACAACATCTCCATATTTTTTATTTAGGAAAGTTCACTGATCACCACAGGTAAGGTACAGGGATACAATCGAATATCAATATGCAACCACGTCTGCTGAACGTCACTTAACAGTTTTCTCTCCTATCACCTGGAGATTTATTTCCTTTCCTTTGTTCACATCATAAGTAAATACAATGACAATGCACTGATATGCAACTTTATCAATTACGTTATTTAAAAAAAATAAAACCATCATCTCTTTTGGTGACAGAAGAGGTTTTTCAAGCAGCCCTCAGCTGCATCAGCTAACACTCAAACGAAGATTTAATGAATGCATTACAGTTACCTCTAAGAGTGTATGAAAACAATTTTGCTGCTTTCTTAGGTATGTTATCATACTTACTTCTTGTACTATTTTCAAAGAAAGGACCAAGCAGACAAATCGCAGCCTGTATGCACATACATATACACGCAGGTGTGTATGCAATACACAGTCATGCTGAGCACAGAGCATACACACCCCACGTCCATGCTGTCCAATGTATAAAAATGAAGAGCAGTGAGAGAACTAAGGGTATTCTTAACAAAGATCAGATCTGAAGGTAAGTGTGAATCAGAAACAAATTCTCAGGGTTTTATTAATCCTGCAAACACACCCAGTTGGATTCATTAGCACTGGCAGGATCATATCCCATGGGGCAGTTGGTGTGATACAAAGGGAATACAAACAGATGGAACATGTAATTGCTACGCTGGAACTTTAATCCTACCAGATGGCTCAGCAAGGAATTGGTTTCATAAAAAGCTCAGGTGTACTAGATATGGTTCATTCTATTCCATGAGCTTCAAACCTTGTACCAAAATTGTACAGGGCCCCACGAAGAGAGCTGCACTGACTTTGTTAGGGCTTAAAAGACTTGATGATCTGGTGGGTCTCTTCCAACCTGGTTGTTCTATGATTCTATGAAAAGGTTTTCATATAGTTCCAAGAGCAGAGGCTCTTTTTAAACTTTCAGTTCTAAACACTTCTTATGGACAGGTCGCAAAGAATCACTTTCCTATTAACATTCCTAAAAGGATAGCAGGGACCAGAGAACTGAAGCAAAAGCTGCCGAGAGTGCCAATTCAGTGTGAGAGGGAGCTCACCAGCTCCCTAACAGAAGGCTTCCTAAGAGCTTGGGAAATCTTTGGATGTACAGCATTCTGAGTCTGCAAGACATAGGCAGTTCTGGAAAGTGACATTTCTAAGGCTCATAAGACATAAAACAGGATTTGAAGTGTTTAAAACACTATCCTATTTCCCAAAGCACAAACAAAATTCTTCATTTATGTTAACAGGACTAATGCACCCGCACAGGAGGAGGAATCTCTTTCCCTTAGGGTGGAAGCCAATATCCCCAAAGACCTCTGCTGATCTGCCTCAAGATTTTAGGGTTTGAATTCATGCCAACACATGCTGTCAAGGCAAAGGAGAACAAATTATATCGATGGCACTGCTGCTCCAAGGCTAAATTTCGTTAGAAAACTATCACAAAAACTAAATAAAGCTGGGCACTGAAAATAACTTCACATCAACACAGAAAGAAAACGTACCAGTACTCTAATGCAAGAAAAATGAACAATCTTCCCCCAGATGAGAGATCAGATCACATTGCAAAGAAAATATTCCATACTGTCATTTTCTGAGCAAGCAGAAAATATTTGTAGAACAGATTGATCATTACATGCTGTAATGATTTTTTTAATCATTTTTCCCCAATGAGACAACCTCCCATGGTAGAAAGTGGAATTCTGCTGCCCTCTAGCGCTAATCCAGAGACAGTTCTACACAGTTAAGCAGCTCCTAGAATTAGACAGGTACAGCCCAAAAACTTCCTATCTTCTGTGCTCTGCAGTGCACAAACAGGACATTCTCCAAATGCTCTTGTGCAAACTTTCATCATAGAATTACAAAATGCCAGGGATCATCTTTTCCAACCTTTTAGATGATGTATAGTTTAAATGAGATGGCTCAGAACCCTGTCAAACTGAGGCTTAAATGTCCAGCATAGATGAATCCACCACTTTCCGGGGGAGATTATGACTAGATTAAGGTTCAACCCTCCATCTTAAAGCAATTTGTATCTGTTGTTGCTTATGATGTGAACTAAAGACTTTTGGAATATAGTCTGCTTTCTTGGAAAAGCTTCCAGGGCACGCTAACATCTGTTTGGATATCACAATCATTCTCACCGTATTTTAAGCACTGCACTTATTCCATCACTAAAAAGTTAACGAGTTTGTGATATTAACCAGAAATTCCTCCACTGGTTGGCAAACAAATCCTTCTGGAAAAGACCAGCTGGGGTGCTCCTCACTTTACCAACACCGGAGGAAGAGGAAGGAACTATTTCAGGAGAGAAAGGGGAATGTGACAAGGCAGCATGGGGAATGAGATTTGTGAAGGAAGGGCCAAGCCTCAGAGAACTGTCACTGCTGTTCATTTGCACATTTAAAATCGTAAAATCTCACTAGGACTACAGATTCTGCCCGAAAATATCTCAAAGGCCTGTTAGCTAAAGATACTCAAAAGTGCTGAAAATCAGGTGTACTTGGCTGTGCCAGGAGTGGCAGTAAAATTAAACTGAACAGAAACTACCACTTCAATTTATCACCTCAACGTTTGCCTGAAGCACAAAGATAACTTTCTGGAACAGGCAATAGGAAGGTTACTCACGTTAACACCAAAGTCTGGTGATGTTGAGCTCCAGATAGCACCAATGCTCGCAGCAGCCAGCATCGCCTCCACTGCATGAATGCTGTTTGGTAAGTAACCTGGGGAGAATTTGAACAATTAGAGATGGGAAAAAAACTAAAACACATCACATCTTACAGTAAATAACTTATACAACAGCTAGTTTCAACAGATTAAAAAAATCCTAGGCTGAAGCATTCTTTAAAGTCTTCCAGATAATAACATCCTCCTTCAAAAATCAAATCACTTACACAGGGAATTATTCATTCCCTTCATAAAAATGGTTTTATCAGGTTTTATATCTACAAGGTAACTCCTAATTTACAAATGTTCCTGGCTTAATGAGGCTTTCAGGATCAGAAAGCAGCATGCCAGAAACAAGAACTAAAAGAGAGTAAATTTGTGGATCAAACGGGGTACAGCAAGACCAAGAATCCAGCACTATGCGGGGGCATAGAACAGGTCAGAAGCAACCACTAAAGAAGGAAGGAGTAGCTGGAAGTGAAGATTATAAATAATCTATTCAAAAGAAGACATTCAGCTTTACAAAGCTAAATCTCACCTGCTAGATGCTGCCAGAATCTTAAATACAAATAAACCAGGGTCTCTGCTGACAAGGGAATAATACAGCAGGATAATACAGCAGGATAAGCCTCGTAACATGCCCCTACAAATGCAGCTCTTCAGGTTTATCACACTGGCCTGCAGCAAGACTTCAAGATTTAAATTCAGTTTATCAAGGTATATTCTTATGCCATGGAAAAGATGGTCAGTTACTTAAGAACAGGCACATGAGAGGCCTAACTGCAGTACTTTGACATCTAATTACAAATCAAACTGCAATAACCACACTTTCCAATCCATTTAACCAAAGTGGCGAGCACTGGCAAACCTTGAGCTGCAGGTGCTCCTCAAGAACATCACACAGCAAAAACTCTAAGCACTAGCACAATATTTATGGATGTGCATTTTGGGACAGAAACTAAGATCACAGATCTCAACAGCAGTTTCTGTTAGGTTAACTTGATCAAGTAGGAGGGTGCTGAGCTCTGGTTTTGCCAGTGTGTCTATGCAGCTCAAAAAAAAATTGTATCTTTTCTACTTTGTAAAATACAGACTTTAAAAGTAAGCATTCATTTAAACAGATTTTTCTTCACAATTCAGTGAGATTGGTTTCTTGAAACCAGTTTGACCACCTCAGTTCACCTGTAAGCTCCTGTGCTTTCCAGAGTAGCAACTCTGAAAACAGCATCATGACTGAAGGCAAACGATTTCTGAAATAACCCACAACTGTGAATAAAAATCTCACACCACAGTAAGACACAAATTACTCTCTAGAACTGCCTACAGTCTGTGGTGGTTTCCTCAGTGAAATACTTAAGTACATGAAGTGCAGCAAAACCTCAAGCTCATAAAGGCATTATTTATTCTGCTATTTTTCCCTTAGGGTCAAGGTTTATGATACAAGGTACAATATCCCAGGATTTTAGTGATTTCTGAGAAATCCTCCTCCCTGAACAATAATTTGAAATTAGGAATTTATGAACCAGAACAGACTAAAGTGTCATTGTGTGATGCAAGCAGCTCTTTTTTTCAATCGATGCCAGATATTTCCACTGAGTATTTCTTGGATGGGATTATCAGGGTCAGAGTGCAACAAAAACTGAAAGCTGT
Organism: Coccyzus lansbergi; assembly: GCA_033558105.1. Lineage (NCBI taxonomy): Eukaryota > Metazoa > Chordata > Aves > Cuculiformes > Coccyzidae > Coccyzus > Coccyzus lansbergi. The sequence continues at coordinate 71,622 of JAUMJK010000633.1, read as the reverse complement.
CTCTTCGTGCTTTGGAGCAGTTATTACCTTGCCACAGCTTACAAGCACCAGCTCTATTATAAGCAAGTTCTTCTTCTCACCGCTCCTACAACAAAAGCCCTCCAGGCAAGAGCACAAGTCCCTGCCTGTGATTGTGAGCCAGACAATTAAATCATTACTTTCATTTGTCAGTTGGTCTGAGGAGGTGTTTGAGCTTTGGAGGTATCAGCCAAAATCGCCAGAAGGTACAAAACACGTAAGGCAATTTACTCTGCATTTCTGTACCTTGAGCCTGCTCCCTCACCAGAGTTTTCACCTGTTTGTCCTAATCCACAGCTATGTAAGAACTCATGTCACTTTTCTCTTGACAGCTCCCAGCTTTCAATGACACAAATGACTTCTCCTGTCCGTCTTTCAGATTAAAACTGGATTTACAGAAATAAAACCAATTTCTCCCTTTCTCACATCAGATATTCTGGAAACTAATTACAGCAACTGTCATGCATGTAGAACTCCCTGCATGTGAGTGTGTCCCCTGAGGTACCAACCAACTGCTCCAAGCATTCACAACTGACAGGTCATGAGTGCCTAAAACTTTGTCAGCAATGTTCCTGTTCACCAAGAGGATGAAATATCCAACTTTTTAATCTAGAGGGGTCACACAACACTGACCTTCATACAGACACTGTACTACAGAAGAATAGTGGTGCAGTTAATTTAAATATTCATGATGCATTTGTTGATATATTTAACTAGAATCTCCATGTTGAGACTCTGGAGCGAGTCCAGAGAAGAGCACAGAGGCTGGTGAGGGGTCTTGAGAACAGACCTTATGAGGAACAGCTCAGAGAGCTGGGGGGGTTTATCCTGGAGAAGAGGAGGCTGAGGGGAGACCTCATTGCTCTCTACAATTCCCTGAAAGGAGGTTGTAGAGAGGAGGGAGCTGGGCTCTTCTCCCAAGGGACAGGGGATGGGACAAACGGGAATGGCCACAAGCTCCACCAGGGGAGATTTAGGCTAGAGATTAGGAGGAAGTTTTTCACAGAAAGGGTCATTGGGCATTGGAATAGGCTGCCCAGGGAGGTGGTTGATTCCCCTTCCCTGGAGGTGTTTAAGGCACAGGTAGATGAGGTCCTGAGGGACTTGGTTTAGTGTTTGATAGGAATGGTTGGACTCGATGATCCAATGCATCTCTTCCAACCTGGTTGTTCTACGATTCTAGGATTCTATGTTCCTTCATAGGATACTTCAGCTAAGGATCAAACCTAGCATTTGTCAACACAGGTGTAGTCTACAGCAGAAACTTCTCTATCTTCACACATCCCTTTCTTGAAGCCAGTAAGAAAAGTGTAAACTACCTGTTGTTACTAGAAAGATGAATGATCTTCAGACCCTCTTTGAGGGAACCAGAAAGCAACCAAAAGAGGGTCCAGGAGTTGGTAACTCAGTACCCAGGAATTCAGAGCATGATGTACCAACAGTCCTAGCAGTGCTCCTCCCGACTCATTCATATAAAATATCCATAAGGACAAAGAGATAAAAGCTTTACTTTGACATAAAACCTGTGACAAATTTCTAAGCAAGACGAGTTGTGCTTGCATTGTATGGATTTTTTTAAGAAGCACTTGCACCCAATCAGCTCAGGACAGCCTTTTCTATCAGTTGCTATTTACTTAACCTAGTGCACACCAAAATTAAACTTAGATTTGTTCATTTACACTACAATCCTTTACCAATAGGTTAAAATCGTAGTTAAAAAATTCTGGTATAATCATGCTGGAAACTATGCCAAAGCCTCAGTTCAGAGTGCTGAGAACACATTCCCTGCAAACATTTAATGCCTTCATAAAGCAGAATAAATGCGTACTCAAATAGAGGCATCAAAACACTCACAGTAAGCTGAATAAAAAAAATGGACCCTGCATCAAAGATTGAGTTCTTCCAGCCTTGAAAGAATACATCAGGAGGAAGGAAAGTAGGGAGCTGCAATCAAAATATCCTCTCGATGGCTTATACTACTGATTTACAGCAGCACTCAAGAGGCTGAAAGGCCACGCTCCCATTTTCTCTTTTGAATGTTAATAAAGCATTTCATACTCCTGTAGGATTTTAGAGTGGTCAACCTACCTAACATTACTGTGGTCTGAGACTATTAGTAACACACTAATCTTCTTACAAAGCTAGCTTTAAAACCCACGTAAGCAACTAAGGCTAATACAGTTACTATAGATAAAATACCAGCTTTAAACAATGTCATTCATTGATGTTTTGTTGAGGATTTTTTTGTGTGAACACATGGGGACGATTAGTTTATTTAACTGCTGACTTGTAATAGAACAAAGCTGGCTACAGGGATAGAATAGAAGCAACCTATCTGGAGATGAAAGACATAGATCCTCCCTGCTTTATTTTATTCCCGCTGCAGTCATTGTTATTTGCTGAACAGATGGCCAGTGGGAGACCAGGAGCATTTCACATGTGGATCTGTGTAGCTTGCATTGCGTATTTTATCTGCCTCTTCCAAGTGTTCAAGCACCACTAACAGTTCAGCAGGACTTGCTCTGACAAAGGGACATGTTTCACCAGACATCTGCTTCAATTATGTTTACTATTAAGTGCTATTAAGCGAAGACTAGGAGAAAATCAAGCTGAAAAAGTGCTGACGTGGCAGTTTGTCCACCCACATTCACCCACCTCCAACTTTAACACTGTCACTGTCATGACACAACCATAAATCATATTGAACAAACTAGGGGATGTTAAGTATAGTGAAAACAGAGTACTCTTGTCTTAGAGGCAGTAAAGCACAGAGATGAAATTCACAAGAAAAAGTTAATCACCTTGTCTATAATTATAGCAGCTCAAGATTTCAAGTGACTACGAGAAACTGGCAACAGAGGGCATCAGAACCTGGCAGGCTGACCAGGTGTTAAGCAACTATAATAAAATATCTCCCTTCTATTTAAAGGCTGATTTTTCAGAAGCAGTGAAAGCAATGCCTTGTGTTACTGCTACAAACCACACAGGATCAGCCTTCCTCCTGCCATCTGCTATAAATCTTGAAACAAATTAGGTCCCAGTAGAATTCTGCCAAGATTTGGAGACTCTGATCTTTGATGCCACAAGTGGGTGTATGACTCACTTTCCCACCCAACGCTTCATGTGTCTCTGCCATTTCAATTCAGGATTTGGAGAACAGTCTGCAGCCTCAACCACTGACTGCAATGTTGCGTTTCAGCTCCTCCAAGCACTGCCAGTATCCTCTGGCATAGAAGAGAAACATACCAAAAGCTGAGATCGAATCTAAAACACACCTCTCTATATAGTTGGATTGCTGTTAAAATCCCATTGGATTCTTTCATAGAGAAGCTCTTGCTAGACATGGGCTGCTACCCAACGCAAATCAACCTGTCAGTCAGGAGCCCAGGACTGGGGGCATCAAGGGAAAAGAGGAGGAACTGCACAACAGCTTAGCTGTTGGGAGCTGGTGGGGACTCATCTGACTGAAGTTTACAGGGAAAAAGTCTCTCACCAGTCAGGGTAAAGGGGCATAATGGGAAAACACAGAACTGAGACATTGCCCAGAAAGAAAAAACAAACACATGAAGCCTTTGCATATTTTTAAAAGCTCTACCTTAATACCATACCATGATCTTAAGGAAACAAAGTTTCCTGGATCTTTCCTGTTATCAAAAGTTAAGGGCTTTGTAAGGACTTTATGCACAATGCAAACCCACTTCCATAAATAAGCTATAACTGCTTGTGAAGACCTGTTTAAATCATTGGAATGCTGAAGGGGCCCAGGACCAACACTTGGTACCTATGGCAGCAAAAAGGTCCTGCTGGGGACATGCCAGACAGGGAACACACAGAAAGGCCAAGGGAAAGAACAGAGCTGCAGCTTACTCAGGCAAGGAAAATGTAACTCTGGAGATTTAACAAGGTGCAATCCAAATACTGGTTGTAATTGTATTTTCAGTGTATTTATTCCCTTTGTTTGCTGGGGCTTTGGTAGCTTGTTTTTTTTTAACTAACAGTACCACCACCAGACAGACTGCAATTAGTGCCTCCTCTTGAAATCACTAAAAACCCTTCAGGTTTCCCATTGGCATTAACATGCACATTTTTCTCTCACAAGTACAAGACAAAGTGCAGGGTTAATCTTCCCCTTTGTGGGAGGAAGCCCTGTCATTAAGGGTGAATTTTTAACAGAAACTTTGGATTTCTACCTCCTGCAAGTATTTAAGAAGCCCATATAAATAAAAAGCACCAGTATCTAAAGCACACTATTCATACAAGTTCTTTTTAAATATCAACTATGCTTTTTAATTTAAAAAGTAGAAGTGAGCCAGCTGCCAAGACAAACAAGACTCAAGAGCTAGCCAAGCTCAAGTTGTACCAAGCAAAATCCAGTCATTAAACAAAACTGTTACCAAAATTATAATAGCATTGTTAGTTTAATTATTAGCACTGGCAACTGTATTTCAGTAGTGCATTCTCTCCAGCCACACAGAACATTTCCCCTGCAGAATGCAAGAGCTGGTCACAAAAATGAGCACCAAAAAAGATAGCATCGTGTTATCTTCTTTTCCCAAACACAGTGTTTCTAGCCGGTTTTGATTAGAAGAGTTCTAGCAGTGACAACCAGGTTGCTAACAGGACTTAATTCATAACTTATACACACAAAGCATTCTCGTGTAGGTAAAATTCTTTAATCTTAGTTTAGAATGAATGATGTCAGTAAATAGGCTGTAATTTGGAATAGGTTGCCCAGGGAGGTGGTTGATTCACCTTCCCTGGAGGTGTTTAAGGCACGGGTGGATGAGGTCCTGAGGGACATGGTTTAATGTTCAATAGGAATGGTTGGACTTGATGATCCGATGGGTCTCTTCCAATCTGGTTGCTCTATGATTCTATGAAATGTGACTGGACCTGGTCATACTTAAATATTGGTATTCCACCTGTTAGCCTAGTGAGCAGTATTTTCTTAGCTTCTCATTAGGTAGAGGACAGGTAGCAAGAAACATCTAAAATTCTAAGTATTCCAGCTTCATAAAGCACAAGTTTTCTGATTCATTAGCTTGGTTTCAGACAGAGGCTGCTACTGCTCAGCAAGCTGTCGGATACAAACATGACTGTGTTTAAGACTGAAAATAGAGACAAAAAAAATCTTAACTTTGTCTTAATTTAGACAAACCTTCCTGACTTCACAGAGTGGTTCACACCCAATTAAGGATTTATCTCTAATTCTGTGTAAGAAAACAACCCACCAGCTGTGATAATTAAATGTTCAGTTACCAGTTCCAAAGAATACTCACACCACATGTACAAACTATGAGCTCTTGAGGATATTTTACATTTGCAGGTTGCATTTGTGAGTTCAATAAAAATAATAATGCATACCCTTCTGGTTTTGAAGGCAGAGGTTCCAGTTCTGCTTTGTAACATGCAGAAAAACAAAGTTTCATCACTTTGTTTTTGCATCATATAAGAATTTACACATACTTAGGATAATGGCCAAGTATTGCTCAAAGAACATGTAGTTCCAGTAGCAAGATGGATAAACACATCAGCAGAAACCACCAGGTAGGAGTCAAGGAGTCTCAAGGATATTGCAGTTTTAACTTGCACCACAAACTAAAGAGCCTAGCAAAAGAGCACAAGAAAGATTAAGCAGCTCATCTGGAAGATCAAATAGCAATTTAGAAATATGTGGATTGAGGCCAGCTTGAGTAACTCCTTCCTATTATCTGCATTGTATACTGTCCAAGCCATCCACATGATATTGGAAAACCTGCATTACAGTCTTACAACAGGAAATATTACTCCAGAAAATTGCTGGGGGCCACGAGGGTCAGCAACTTCCAGCTGGCACCAGAACAACCAGCCAAGGAGGAAATTTCCAAGACTTCCTTTGTGTGAACCTGCCAGAGCTTAAGAGTCAAGGCTGAGCCAGATGTAAAGTCTCCATCACTTCTGCCTCCACAGACTACTTAATGAAGCGAACTGTAGTGAAGCTATGAATGAGCTATCTGCCTTTCCTTTCGGTGCTAGAGAACATGAAGGCTAATTCAGGTTTCTCCCCTCTAAAAGCCCATTTCTTACAAAATAAATACAGCAGCCTAAGAAATTTTTCTTTAGAATGTTTCCATAACCCAAACACTTACCTACATGTTTCAATAAAATTTTACCTCCTACCTTTCAAAAAAAAGTTACTCACCCACAACTCTGTCTCCTGCTTTTATTCCCATCTTCCTCATGGCTGCTGCATACAAAGCTACAGCTTGTCTCAGTTCTTCAAAAGTGACTTTTAAGATTTCTTCTTTGCCTTCCTCTAAAGAAAGACAATTAAAACAAGTCAGAAGTTCTGCACCGCAATGCAAGTGTAGCACAAACAGCTATTTCTGGAAGAACATAAAGCAATTTTGGGAGAAGAGTTTCCACTAATAATTATACTATTTGCATTTCAAGTTCCTCTTATGATGTACCAATATTTCTTTTTTTAAAGGAAATCAAGCGTTAAACAGTAACATTCATTCAGTAGACACCAGGCCATTGTTAAAGGCAAGAACATACATCTGCTAAAATACAAACTACTGACTGATGAAAGGTGTGATCTCAAAAAGTTTTCATGATTAATGCTTCACACCCAACAAGGCTACTTTCTAACACAGTAAGAACAATTTTGTTTTCCTTTTTGCACAGTTTTCTCATTAGGTCTAGGAAGCAACAGCAAGGTGCCACCTTTTACATTTCATTATAGCAAGTTGCTAGCTTAGAAAAATCAGGCACATAGTTACCACGGTCTGACTTCCAATATGCTCTCTAAATACCTGCATTTACCAACATGCCTCAAAGCAATTAACTAAAACAGGATTCCATTTCTGACAAGATCTGCAGGGTGCTTTTCACTTTGGTACTGACTGTCAGATGTTACAAAAGCTGTTAGTAAATGCGAAACAACAATAAACAAACCTAAATGTCATGGAAGGCAAAGTTTGTCATCTAAAAGTCCCTTCCTGTACTTCCTCAGTGCAACTCCTGCAAACCATTTGGCCTGTCCCATTTCCAGTTATCCAGCACTTATGAAAAATACATATGCCAAAAGGCTGACGTAACAGAAATGTACTGCATGCCCTGGTACAGCAGATCCTTGCCTAACAGCTACCATCAGTCCAATTTCCTTAAGCAGGGAACAGCAATTTTAATCTTTTGCCTTCTAAGATTTCCATCCAACTAAATTGGGGCTTACACGGAGCAAGAGAGCAGGTTGTGGTGAGGAACACCACAGAAGTCAATGCAGCACGCAGTTCCCAAGCTGAGCAAGGGCTGCTTACAGATTCTTTCTGTGTTCCCACAGAACAGAAAAGGGGACTCAGACCTTGCTCCACAATTAAAGACCCCAGGAGAAGGGAGTCACAAATAAAAGACTCACAGTGGGAGCCAGTAACAAGTGAAATTGTTTGGGAAAGACACACTTGACTTTCTGTGCTCTTACACCCACACTGCTCCCACACAATCATTCACAGTGAATACACAAACCTGACAGCTTCCCTAAACCAACTCTGACCTAGTAGTAAGGGGTTAATGAAAAACACCCTGACTTAAGAGACAGTAAGAAGATTAAATACAGCAGAAGGTCATGAAAAGTAATGTAGGTGGAAGTCTGTTCACCGCAGAGAAGCAAATGTGTTCACTCCAGCACTGACACAGTACTCAAATGTGAAATAGTTTTGCTTCTTTGCGTATTATCATTTGTGATTACACAACACAAAGCAGCGAGTCTCCAGTACACGCTGCGACTTTCTAACCAGAAATAAGATCTACAGGGCCAATGTAATCTCATAACAAAACAAATAATTCCTTCAATAATTTGAACTGAAAGTATTTGACTCTGCTTTTTCTCAAGTTTCATGTTTAGCATGAAATACTAATGTTTTAACATAAACAAATCAATCACATCAAATTTAGAGCTAACTTACTGATCAGAGGCTCTCAGCAGATGCACAATATGCACTTAACTACACTGATTTTTTTTGCCATTGAATAATACATAAGAAGCATTTCTCATTATCTCAAAATCTGAAAGTGATGATTTCAGAACTTTGAAGCCAGCTTTCTGCTACAAGACCCATTTCTATCAGAACTCACTAGAACAATTCTTGTTACACTAAGACTTGGTCACAGATTTTCCCATTCTCTTAACTCCACATGTACAGAGACATATCTTTTAATACCTCTAAAAATGAAATGCAACTTGTATTTCTTCAGCAGTTAGCTTACAGAAGATGATTCTGTTGCCTCACATTGTTTGAAAACAGCTTTAGAACAGTAATACATATGTAATTCAGAAACTGATCTTCATATATCAAAAATCTGAAACTAAGAGTTCTAATACCTACACAATCCAGCCATAGTTCTGCATAATATTCTCAACTAACGAGCTGTGAGGCTGCATTGTTTATTGTTAAGCTATTAAGAAGCATCACTGCTTGGTCAGTCTTATGATAAGGATTAGGTCCAGCAAAACAGAAGCTCGGAACACAGCTCCCTAAGGAAGCACTCACACACCTGCAACAGAAGCTAATCCCATCTAAAGGAGATTAGAAACATCTTCTGAAGTTGCCCAAGTCAGTAGATACAGAGAAGGGACTTTATTGTCTTAACATCACCTCCCTCATTAACAGCACACACAGATTTTACTAGGCTTCGATCCTCCCCAGTAAAACAAAAAAACTGACTGATCTTTAGCATTCCAGAAGAGTGAAATTCCAAGTCTTCCATACATGTAATTGTATTGTCAAAAAGCAGAATCAGTTCCTATCTATGCCCCACATAGTCCCTAGTACTCCTAAAATAACAGGCATAGGATAAGGGTGGGAAGAACGACATCCACAGTGCCAAAATAACACCTGAAGGCAGGTATTAGGTATTTAGGTATTAGGCAAGTATTTAACAAGTGTGAAGTAACGGCTCAAACAGTGTGCAAGCTGAACTCAGCACAATCTTTACTACCTTGCTGTAGATAAGCACATCCAAAGAAAGCTTTTAGTTTGCCAAGGACTTCTCAGAACGTCTGTACTTCCAGAGCATGCATGTTTCTGCAGAGCTGTATCATACATTCTGTACAGTTACTGACTTCATTTCCCTCTTTTCTCCTCACTCAAGACAGTTTATTTCAGTGTATCATAAAAAGCAAAGCTGTTTAAGACCTAGACCTGTGAGCTATAAACAAGCCATCAATTCTTTCTTACTTGCTGCATACAGTGCAATCTTGTCATTGTCCTTGTGCTTCAGAAGATTCTCTGCATAGTTCAGGCGGCTGCCTTTAAACCATTCTGGGACATCTGCTATACTTTTAGATGTATCGACCACCTAGGAAAAAAAAATAAAATACATTGTTGGAAAAAGCACAATATAATTTTATTTGGAGTATCATACAGAAATCAGTTAATCCCAAGCTTCTCATACACTTTATTATGCAAGAATCATTTCTCCCTGCTTACAGACGGCAAACAGATACTAGATCCTGTAATTACAGGCCTGGAAAGATTAATTATTTGTCAACTGTCACCAGCAAAGTCAACATTACAACAAAACTAGAAGTAGTTTCTTGCCAACAGTCCTCCCTTCAGACCAGCCCTAAATACACCAGTGAAGCAAACAACTGCAGTGACACCCATACCACAAGATACCCAAAAGCCACAGGGCACGCTGGGGTTTTGCCTCTGGGAACATCCTGAGCAGAGAACAGCGGATTGCAGCTCACACTGCAGCTCTTCCACCAGGCCAGATGCTGCAACCTCCCTCCTACAGAAATCACAGCACATGAAGCTGGGAGCATCCAGTCTTTTGAGCACAAGTGAGAAGGTACAGAGACCATTAGGAACTTAACCCAAATTCAGATTAGCCCTTGGCTAAATAAGTGATTTCTACCACCAAACATTAATTAGCAACTTTAAGCTTTTTGTTCTAATTCTCCATTTTTAAGGATTAAGTTGCAGTAAACAATTAACTCCGCAGCTTCATCCAGAGCTCAGAAGCACCGCTGCTACCAGCCTCTACGACTAACAAATACAGGATTACAAGCTTCATTTTGCTGTTTTCTAAAAAGAACATCCAACAACTTAAGCCCTTATTAAATAGCTCCCCACTTAGGTCCAAGACACACAAACAACTGAAAAGCACAGTGAAAAGAATATATCCAACTGAAACAGCTTCCCCCACTCTTGAACCAAGCAAGCCTCACATATTCAATTCTCCCCCAATACGTCACAGTTAAGAATATGCCTTTAACAGTAACAGCTAGAAAGCCCCTTAGCATTAGTCATAAAAGCCTGTAAAATGCCTTCAAACATCCCACTATTAGAGGTCCAAATGGCCGGAAGCACATTTATTTTGCAATCTTTAAATTGAAACTTTAATAGCTGTGGGCTTGAAAGCATCAGTTTAATACTCTCAAGTTCTCTCACAGACTGCAAATGCATTACAGAAACAACATTCAGACCAAGTAAAAAGGTTCTTCTGAAAGCCAGACAGAACTCGATATCTCCCATTCCAGAAAGCTCAATCTGTTGTGCTTCAAGGTACGCAGTATCTGTATCACCAGAGGCAGTCCTAAAATTTAGTTTTGTCAGTGAAGTTAAAGCTCACGTGGAAATGCTCTATTTTATCACTATTTCAAAAGTATTTTCTAAAAAAGGGAACTTGAGATTTCTTCACTTGTAAGAATTGGTTAGAACCAAGTTATGTCATTTACAATTTATCAACTCAGGCTGAATTACTGTTTTGGGGTTGTTTTTTTTAATACCAACACATTACTGCAGTAATTAAAATCCACTCTTAAAAACTGTCTTAGTACTGATTTCCTCAGCTTGAAGAAAAGCAAGTAGAATGTTTTCTAGGACAATAACTAGAATAACCCCATTCATTCCTTAAGTGTAACACCCCTTCAAAGAGCTATACTAGCATGAAGTAGCTAGACTCCCACATCATGCTCAATTATTTTCTACTCAGGTAACACCTACAACTCCTAGTGTTAAGCCAGATCTCCAATACTTTGATATAGGAATAACCTGCCCTCTCCCTTCAATGCAAGTTATTGGCAAGCAACTGAAAGTCATGTTCTGATAATTACTTAGATGATTCCAGCTATATCCCACTTCTAGCAAGGCTACAACAGGGCAGAACTTCACACAAAGCCTTTCACTTCACACAATCCAAACAAACGCTCAGCAAGCCTACAGGAAAGGGTAAGACATGCAGTATACAGTACTGCTGAGCACAGCCCTTGTTAACAAGGAAGGCTTCACTCCTAACAGCAGCACTGAGGCATACAGGGGTTTATTTGTGTGGTCAGATAAACCTGTCAGGCATCTGCTGCATTCCCGAGCTACCATTCCTGTTCTACAATTGCTCTTCTCAGCAGCTCATCAGTGACTACTCCCCAAGCCTCAGCATATAAAAAGCAGCATTACATTAGCAGTATTCTCTGTCCACACCACCACTGCATTTTCCCTCCCAGAAGCAGTTTGCTAGTTGTGCTACTACTACACATTACAGAATCATAGAACAACCAGGTTGGAAGAGACCCACCGGATCATTAAATCCAACCATTCCCATCACACTAAACCATGTCCCTCAGTGCCTTGTCCATCCATGTCTTAAACACCTCCAGGGAAGGTGAATCAACCCCCTCCCTAGGCAACCTCTGTCAGTGCCCAATAACCCTTTCTGTGAATTTTTTTTTCCTAATATCCAGCCTAAGCCTCCCCTGGCAGAGCTTGAGGCCATTTCCTCTTGTCCTGTCCCCTGTCACTTGGGAGAAGAGCCCAGCTCCTTCCTCTCCACAACCTCCTTTCAGGTAGTTGTAGAGAGCAATGAGGTCTCCCCTCAGCCTCCTCTTCTCCAGGATAAATACCCCCAGCTCTCTCAGCCATTCCTCAAAAGGCCTGTAAATCATGCCCTGGAGATTCCACTTACCCTAAACAGAGACTGGCACTTTGAGAATCAATGTCATCCAACTGCACACTTCTTGCAGTGTACAAGGCTGTCCTGTCCTGGGAGCACTGGCATTCTGACAGGTTACAAGTAACTGAAGTGACAGAAGTGACATGGATATCAAGTGCTGTAGAATAACATGACCATGCCTACATCAAACACTTAAAACCTTTACTAAATTTATATTGAAGACTGGTCACCTGTGTTATACACACAAATCTTATTGTTTTTCTTAAAGTGACCTGTAAAAGCAGAAACAGTTTCACTGCCCAGGAACAAAGGAGTCTGCTCTTGTTCACAAAAATTTTTTTTCCCAAAAAGTATAACACTTGATTCAACAAGCAGCAGGGATCAAGCTTTTCACAGAATCACTAGGTTGGAAAAGACTCAGAGGATCATCAAGTCCAAACATTCCTATCTGCCACTAAACTACACCCCTCTGCGTCTCATCCATCTCCCTGGGAAGGTGACTCAACCACCTCCCTGGGCAGCCTCTGCCAGTGCCCCATGACCCTTTGCTTGAGATTTTTTTTCCTGATGTCAAGCCTGAACCTCCAATGGCACAGCTGTAGGCCATTCCCTCTCGTCCTGTCCCATCACCTGGGAGAAGAGCCCAGCTCCCTCCTTCTCCACAGCCTCCTTTCAGGCAGTTGTAGAGAGCAATGAGGTCTCCCTTCAGCCTATTCAGTCCCTATTGGATGCAAATGGAATAACGGTGACAGGGTACAAGGACAAGGCTGAGGTGTGCTCCACTGATCTATTTCCCTCTCACACTCCCAAATAGTCCTTAGTCTAGCTACCTCCACCCTTAGCTCTGAAACCATGAGGATCATTTCCCCCACACAAGCAGAGCTTCCACAGCTTTTCAGCTCTTTAGCTATCACAGAACACCTATGGTAATGCAACCAGCCTTTCCTCTTAACGTGCAAGAGAAATGGACCAATGACAAGGTCTAACAGCACACCAGCAAAGTTGGAGTCAAATCATGAAGATGACCACAGTGACATGGAGAGGAAGTTGGAGGCAAACAGCAACGTTCATAAAGAGCGAGTCAAGTATCTTCTAGGGCAGTTACTTATCAGCTGACTCTGCCTTCTCCTGTTTTAAGATCTTGCACCACAGCAAGACCCATGCAGAACAGTCATGCAGGGGCCTACAAGCTCACAAGTAGTCTAGTTAAAGCCTTCCTAGACATGCCCATCTTCTCATCCTCAGGAAGGATTTTCAGGCCAACACTGCCTGCTTCAGTCTTCCTTCCAGTTCACCAATCACTGGCGGTGTCTGGAAGGACAGACTTCCAGGAGTACCAGTCCCGCAAGGCAAGAGAACAGCAAGTGTTACTGTCCAGCTTGCTAAGTACAGAAACACAGGTGCAAAAGAGCTCCTCTGAACTTCCCCAGGACAATTCACATTCATGTGGAAATTTAGAAAAACAGACTTGCTAGCAGCACAGAACACTAGAGAAAATAGACAGTACCCAAACAGAACCTGACCAGATTTGGAAACACATCTACAGAAAAAAGATTAAATGTTTCCAATCTTCAGACAACATACTTCAAAAAGCAGGCTAATTCTTACACTCTGGTTGAATTAAGGCTAAAGGGAAGGTCACACAGATCAAGTCATTCCTGTCAATCATAGCATATAGTACAGAAATTCAGAAAATGTAAAAGACTTACCAGTTTCTTCTGCAGAACTGCCAGTACTCTGGGTGTTCTTGGCACAGATGGTCTCCAGGGATTAAGATAAAAATCCAGCCCTCTCTATTAGGCCCCAGGTTCCTCTGCATCAAGCTGTTCAAGTAATTACACCTTCTTCCTCAGGTGGAAAACTGCAGGGTGATGTTGATATCCTACACTAGGACCATGCAAGGGCTCCAGCTTTACCCTCCACTTGCAAAGACTTCGAAATCTCAAGCAACACTGTGGTATGGTCTGATATTCCACCTGTGATTGCATACAACTACTACCACTCCCTCAAATATTTCAAGCCCACATCTGATTGCAGACTTCCACAACCAGTTCTACAAAACTGGAGTGGGACAGACATGACTACCTAGTAAGCTGACTCTGAACACATGAGCTTAAATGCACACCAACATTTACAAAATCATGATGATATCAAAATACAAAATCACTAGCATAATGCTAAAGCACAAGGCAGGATACTGGTAGACTCCTCACAAGCAGCCAGGACTACCAAGGTATGTTAGAGCACACAACAACAAGGATACTCACATTTAGAATTGTTTAGCACAATAACACTTGAGCACATCAGTGTCCTGAAGTATATCAGCACAGAACGCCACCATCCACAACACAAAACAATGCAGTTGACAGATTCTTTATATCACTTGCAAAGGTTCCAGGAGCAGGTCAAAAGACTGACCTCAAAACAGGTTTATCTCCCCTTTGTGTGGCACTTGACAGTAAGATAAATACTGACTCACCTCATCATACAGGCGAGAGCACACGATGTTACTGTATTTCCAGAATTCAGCCCAGAAGTCCGAGTAGGATTCCACTGACCACTGGTATAAGTCATCATAGTTGGCTAGAAATAAAACAAATCTGTTAGTGTTACGCAGAGAATTAAAGGAATTTAGGCAAACTACAATTAGAGATATCCTAGATGAAGAAAAACTGTGGTCTAAACAGTCATTAAGTTAAAACCAATCAAAGAGTACATCACTTCTCTGTTCAAAACAAGTGACTCAGGCATCAACAGAAATAGTCTACAGGAACAGACGGCATCATTTCACCCAACTTTGTTACAAGCCTCTTGTCACCAAAGAGACAGGGACCTTTTCTAATTAACTGTGCAGCATCTGCCCCCTCCACCCCATCAGCAAATCAAAGCTCTGATTTCTGCTCTATCATCAACATGATGCTTTCATACAGTAGAAGGTAAATAAGCCACCCTGACTAGAGGCTTTTGCTGCACAGTTCTAGCCCAGGACTAAACACCTCTGATAGCATGAAGATCATACACACTCACTATCCAACTACTAACAGCACTGTTAAAAGGAAGTATTCACTACTGCTCAATAAATAAGGACTCTAACAAAATGCAGCTTAACTTTTCACGCTAAAACAGCATGAAAGAAGAAAAACAAGGGGTTTGCTAACTAGATATTGTAACTGTGACCTGCCATGAAAAATCATAGAACCACCAGGTTGGAAGAGACCCACCGGATCATCGAGTCCAACCATTCCTATCAAACTCTAAACCATGTCCCTCAGCACCTCGTCCACCCATCCCTTAAACACTTCCAGGGAAGGTGAATCAACCCCTCCCTGGGCAGGCTGTTCCAACACCCAATGACCCTTTCTGTGAAAAATTTTTTCCTAATGTCTAGTCTAAATCTCCCCTGGTGCAGCTTGAAGCCGTTCCCTCTCATCCTGTCTCCTGTCCCTTGAGAGAAGAGCCCGGCTCTCTCCTCTCAGGGAGTTGGAGAGAGCAATGAGGTCTCCTCTCAGCCTCCTCTTCTCCAGGATAAACACCCCCAGCTCTCTCAGTCGTTCCTCATAAGGCCTGTTCTCCAGCCCTTTCATCAGCTTTGTTGCTCTTCTCTGGACTCAATCCAGAGCCTCAACATCCTTCTTGTGGTGAGGGGTCCACAACTGAACACAGGATTCAAGGAGCAGTCTCACCAGTGCTGAGTACAGAGGGAGAAGAACCTCCCTGGACCTGTTGGTCACACCCTTCTTGATCCAAGCCAAGATGTCATTGGCCTTTTTGGCCACCTGGGCCACTGCTGGCTCATGTTCAGTCATTGTCAATCAACACCACCAGGTCCTTCTCCTCCAGGCAGCTTTCTAGACAGACTTCTCCTAGTCCGTAGTTGCTCAAGGCTGTTGTGTCCCAAGTGCAGGACCAGCCATTTGGCCATGTTAAACCTCATGCCATGTGGAAATGAGCAGTTTAAGTTTTACATGATACTGAGGCAGATGAAGCAACTCGAGGAATGCATATCAAAAAACACACATCATACCAAATACAGTGTGTAAAACTGTTTTAGGTATGAATAACTGAAGCCGATTTCTCATTGCCAGCTTGTAAGTGACATTCCCGAGTCATGTCCCTGCTGTTTGAAGCTGTGCCAACAGCCAAATTAAACATTAGTATCTGCTATCACCAACAGGAGTAACAGTTTCCTGTTCTGCCAATTGGGTTTCCTATTTGATGTTTTCAGCTAAACACGTGAAGTGATTTTCTCCTGTCATCTTTGGTCATCCTGCTATGCAGCTGATTGCTTCAGAAATCATCTCAGCATCCCTTTCCTACAAGGAAGACATCTTCCAGCTTTGCATTCAAAACCCTCCCTACACTGTTACACTTCATCGCTACAGCTGTTTCTCCACCCACTCTGTCCCTTCCATTCATTCTTTTCCATGAAGATGATATTACTCCCTAGTTATTACTCACAGTAGAAGCAAATGCAAAGCCTTCTCCATAACTCAACTCTTGCCCACATATTGCTTCGATTTCAGCCACCTAAATATCTCTTAACACTCCACCCAAGCTACCCTTCACTCTTGCATACAGCACTCCAGCTGGTCTGAGGACAGATAAGACTTTACCAAAGGGAAGTTCAAGCTGCCACCTCCTCCTGGAAAAAAAACAATCAGAGCAAACACTCCAAATTATTCAAGAAATGCAAAAAAGCTACAAGTCATCAATAATTTTGGTTTTTTACAACATGAAGAGATTGTGCTGTCTCATCTATACCCTTTACCGCAAAGGAGCTTTAGCATGCCAGTCCTTCAGGGCTATTACTCAGCAATTAAACACTGCATCTCACTACTGTGTGCTCAGTGTGGGCCAGAGCCATTTCACTGGTTCTATTGCCCTCAGCACTCCCCACTCAGTGCACATCTTGACATTACATAAAGAATCCATTCTTAGTTGTTGAAAAGCACACAGGCCACTGAACATCAGTTCATATCTAATGGAAGTTGACAAAGGTTTCTATATATGCACAGGAATCCACTTTAACTGAAGACAACCACTTCAAAGCAGGGTGGAAAAAAAAGGCCAGATGTTACAGCCACAACCATGGGCAGCCCATCCAAACCTGCATTCATGCTTTCTCATGAGACTACCAGATACATGACATTTCTACTTGAAAGTGAGCTAAAACCCTGGAATAACTTGATTGCTATGTAGCATGGGAGTTAAACACCATCCTTTTCTGTTCTAAGGGGAAATCCCCCAGCAGCCAAATTAATGACCTGGTTTGCCAACATATCCTGTGTTCAGTTCTGGGCCCCTCAGCACAAGAAGGATGTTGAGGCTCCAGAGCGAGCCCAGAGAAGAGCCACAAAGCTGGTGAAGGGGCTGGAGAACAGGCCTTATGAGGAACGGCTGAGAGAGCTGGGAGTGTTTAGCCTGGAGAAGAGGAGGTTGAGGGGAGACCTCATTGCTTTCTAGAACTACCTGAAAGGAGGTTGTGGAGAGGAGGGAGCTGGGTTCTTCTCCCAAGTGCCAGGGGACAGGACAAGAGGAAATAGCCTCAAGCTCCTCCAGGGGAGATTTAGGCTGGACATTAGGAAAGAAAAAATCACAGAAAGGGTCACTGGGTACTGTCAGAGGCTGCCCAGGGAGAGGGTTGAGTCACCTTCCCTGGAGGGGTTTAAGGCACGGGTGGACGAGGTGCTGAGGGACATGGTTTAGTGTTTGATAGGAATGGTTGGACTTGATGATCCAGTGGGTCTCTTTCAACCTGGTTATTCTATGATTCTGTGATTCTATATTAAGTGAGCAAATATCAACACACAGTACTCACAGGCATGAGCAACTAGACACGCTAGCTATCAACTACCTCAATACTATTCCACAATATCTCTACTCAGACTAGATGTTTACACTGGACCAAAAAACTTGTCAGGTCACTTGCCAAAGGTACTCCCTCCATCACCCACCAGAGAGAGGATTACAGGAAAGGTACACAAGCAACTCAGTCCCCAGATACACAAGGAGAATGGACAACACAAAGCCAGCCAGCACTGGAGAGCCTGACCCCCACATACACTGAATTCCACCTGTTTCAGGGTTTGAAAGAGCCCATGTGGCCAGCACCACTCATTCCTGACACCCCACAGACACCACGAAGTCAGCAGTCACTGAAACACAGTGTAACCTGGGTTGAAAGACACTGCTGGATGCCCAACCTCCTGTGCAAACCTGGACTCAGCTCAAACCTGACAAACTGTTTCCGTGTCAGAGAACAACGCATCTACCCACAGCCATACAGGTATTCCTGAAGGAGCATGAAGCAGAGTGTAAAGTTCAAGAGCTGGGGCAGGCACACAGCAAGGAAACTTGGCTTCCACCACTCAACCAACTTATACAACACCCCATAAATTTTAAGTAGGCCATGAAGCAAAAACACATATCCTTAAAAAAAAAAAAAAAAACACAAAGACAAGACTGCAAGCACGGCATTACCTTAAAGCTCACAAACAGACGGTGTTAAAGAACCCTACAAACACTTACCTTAACATCACAGCCACAACAGCAGCGACTGCTCCTTCTCTCACCCACTTAGGCACTGAGTGCCCCCCACACCCTCCTCTCCCCGAGGAGCCCCTGCAGGCAGCAGCCGCAGGTACCAGGCAGGCAGCCAGCAGCAGCAGCCCCAGATAAGGCTGTTTGCTCTCCCCATCACCACTAAATAAGAACCTGTATTAATTGAGTAAGGTATAACAATATGTGATGGACTTCAATAAGCTGGCTCACTAGAATCAACTGAACGTGAGCCACCAGTGGCCCAGGTGGCCAAGAAGGGCAGTGGCAACCTGGCTTGGATCAGGAACGGTGTGACCAGTAGGGCCAGGGAGGTGATTCTCCCTCTGGACTCCGCACTGGTAAGACCGCTCCTTGAATCCTGTGTTCAGTTCTGGCCTCACACCACAAGAAGGATGTTGAGGCTCTGGAGTGAGTCCAGAGAAGAGCAACGAAGCTGGGGAAGGGGCTGGAGAACAGACCCTATGAGGAACGGCTGAGAGAGCTGGGGGTGTTTATCCTGGAGAAGAGTTGGCTGAGGGGAGACCTCATTGCTCTCTCCAACTGCCTGAAAGGAGGTTGTGGAGAGGAGGGAGCTGGGCTCTTCTCCCAAGGGACAGGGGACAGGACGAGAGGGAATGGCCTCAAGCTCTGCCAGAGCATCGCGGCCGCAGCCCGGAGCCCTCGCCCCGCTCCCCGGGCAGGGGCAGCCCCAGGGCCTCCCCGCCCGCCGCTCACCCAGGCGGATCCCGCAGCTGCTGGCCACGGCGGCGCGGAACCGGTCCATGTGGGTGTTGCGCTTGGTGTCAGGCTCCCACATCACCTGCGACTCCATGATCTCGGGCTCCCGGGACATGGCGGCGGTGACGGCGACGAACGGAGCGGAGCGGGCGAGGAAACGGAGCTCAGGTCCCAGCAGCAGCGCAGCCCCCACGCCCACAACCCCGAGCGAGCGGCCCCGCCCCGCGCTTTAAAGGCTGCGGAGTCGCAGAGCACCCACCCCTGCGTAACCTTCCGCTGCAGAGAAAAGAGTGCGGGCGCGGCGCCCTGCCCGCTGCGGGGGCTGTTGGGTCCCTCGCGGGGCAGATCCCACCCTCACGACGCTGAAGGTCACCTGCCAGGAGCCATCGGCGCATCCCAACCCCGCAGCATCCCCGCTACTCGGCTGGGTTCAGCAGCATCGCCTGGCACACCCCTGCGACCCCATCCTGGGGCGTCTGGTGTCTCCCCAGTCTAGCCACCCCAGGTCCCTTCCGTGATGCGCACGTATCCCGCACCTCGGATTGGAATCGATCGCTTCTTTCAGAACACAAGGTCTCTCACTGACCATCGCTGTGTCGCAAGAGCTGGTTTTGGCCACAGAGAGATGGAGAAGCACCTCATCGCCGTGTGTGCTGCTGACACTACTGCTGCTTCATAGAATCACAGAAGCACCAGGTTGGAAGAGACCCTCCGGATCATCGAGTCCAACCATTCCTATCAAACACTAAACCATGTCCCTCAGGACCTTGTCCACCTGTCCCTTAAACACCTCCAAGGAAGGTGAATCAACCACTTCCCTGGACAGCCTCTGCCAATGCCCAATGACCCTTTCTGTGAAAAATTCTTTCTTAATGTCCAGCCTAAATCTCCCCTGGTGGAGCTTGAGGCCATTCCCTCTCGTCCTGTCCCTTGGGAGAAGAGCCCAGCTCCCTCCCCTCTACAACCTCCTTTCAGGTAGTTGTAGAGAGTAATGAGGTCTCCTTTCAGCCTCCTCTTCTCCAGGATAAACACCCCCAGCTCTCTCAGCTGTTCCTCATAAGGCCTGTTCTCCAGCTCACTCACCAGTTTCGTTTCCAAGGCTGTGATTTCCCTTCTGAGCCACAGAAGCCTCGAATAACACAAGTTTGATGATAATTGCACAGGCCCACAGTGTAAATACAAAAGCAAAACACATGCACTGGGCAGTATACTCACTATGAATTCCACTGAGATTTTTTGGCTCCTGAAATACAACTGTGTTACTAAACCTGCAAAGTATGATTTGAACAACTCTGCCATTTACATTTACCCCAAGGAAAATCTGGTTTGAGCTGAAGCAGAATTAATTTTCTAACTTTTCAGCTGACCCTTGTCTAAGTAACTTCATGTTCTGGAAGTTAACTACGTGTGTTTAGACAGTGTCTGTCTCTAGAGGTGAAAACACTTGGAATTTATTATTATCACCAAAGTAACAGGGCATTGGTAGGCAGAAAGGCCACTGTATTTATTTGTTTCTATGAAACTAAAGGACATCCTCACACTGGTGGATCATCAAAGAGGGAAAAAGGGTCACACCTGCAGGGGGGAGCAGACAGGACCCAAAACTCACCACGGACTGTACATCATATACCTCACACGCAGTATGAAACTGAGCGATCACAGAATCATTAAGGTTGGAAAAGACCTCTAAGATAGTCCAGCCCAACCGGATCACAAGGGTCAGGCCCTCTCCTTTAACAGCTGGCATCTAACATAAACTTTGCGTGTCCTTTTGTGCCTAATCCCTGATCTGTGAGTTCCTGAGTCCAGGTCCCATGCTCAGCTCCCATTCAGTGCCGAGTCCAGTCTGAGAACTTTTCTATTCCTGTTCTGCAGCATCAGTGATGATGAGAGTCATCAACAGGTTCCATTTCCAACCCAAACCGTTCTATGGTTCTATGAGTCTAAGATGAATTTGTCTGTTCCAATAATTTTTATCATTTTCATAATTATTATTATTGTTTCATTACAACTGTTTCAGTTTTAGCTTGCAACACACAAGCTTCTCTCTCATTTCCCTTTCCCTGGGGTCTGGCGGGACTATAATCACAGCTGCTTAGCTCTAGCTGTCGATCGAGCCGGGAAGGGCTAAACTGTGACACTTTTCCATATGGCACACATGTAAGGAACTCTCCCGAGCCCGGAGGGCCTGGACCAGACAGAAGTGGCATCAAGACTCTTTATCTGCTTTTCTGCACCTCAGCACCGCTTGGGGAGGGCAGTGGTTGTGCAGCAGCCACAGTCGCAGGTGGAGAGGGATGTAGGAGTCCTGGCTGCAGAGCTTCCCAGCTCCAGCTGGCCAAGGGAGCCACAGTGAGAACTACAGAATCACAGAATCAGCAGGTTGGAAAAGACCTCTTGGATGATCGAGTCCAACCATTTCTATCTGCCACTAAACCACGTCCCTGAGCATCCTGTATATCCATCTTTTAAACACCTCCAGAGAAGGTGAATCCACCATCTGCCTGGGCAGCCTCTGCCAGTGCCCAATGACCCTTTCCAGAAAAATTTCTTTCTGATGTCCAGCTTGAGCCTCCCCTGGCACAGCTTGAGGCCATTGCCCCTTGCCCTGTCCCCTGTCACTTGGGACAAGAGGCCAGCTCCCTCCTCCTTCCTCCTCTCTACAAATAGCTCTGAAAGAACCTCAAAGATCATCCAGACCCACCCCCTCCATGGGACACCTCCCACTGGATCAGGGGCTCCAAGCCCCTTGCAACCTGACCTTGAACCCCTCCAGGGATGGTGCAGCCACCACTGCTCTGGGCAACCTGGGCCGAGGCCTCCCCACCTTCATTGTAAAGAATTTCTTCCTAGTATTTAATCTAAATCTGCTTTCTTTCAACTTAAAATCATCTCCCCTAGCCCTGACCTTGCCCTCCCTGATCCAGAGCCCCTCCCCAGCTCTCCTGGAGTCCCTTTCAGCTCTGGAAGCTGCTCTAGAGTCTCCCCAAACCTTGGGAGGTTTAAAAATTTTCACAGAAAGTATCATTGTGCACTGTCAGAGGCTGCCCAGGGAGGCGGTTGAGTCACCTTCCCTGGAGGTGTTTAAGGGACAGGTAGACGAGGTGCTTTGGGACATGGTTTAGTGTCGAGCAGGCTCTATCCAATTAAGCAACAAAGCTGGTGAAGGGGCTGGAGAACAGGCCTTATGAGAAACGGCTGAGAGAGCTGGGGGTGTTTATCCTGGATAAGAGGAGGCTGAGAGGAGACCTCATTGCTCTCTCCAACTGCCTGAAAGGAGGTTGTTGGGAGGAGGGAACTGGGCTCTTCTCCCAAGGGACAGGAGGAGAGAGAATAGCCTCAAGCTCCGCAAGGGGAGGTTCAGGCTGGACATTAGGAGGAAGTTTTTCACAGAAAGAGTCACTGGGTCCTGGCAGAGGCTGCCCAGGGAGGTGGTTGATTCACCTTCCCTGGAGGTGTTTAAGGGACGGGTGGACAAGGTGCTGAGGGACATGGTTTAGCGTTTGATAGGAATGGTTGGACTCGATGATCCAGTGGGTCTCTTCCAACCTGCTGATTCTATGATTCTCCAGGCTGAACAACCCCAGCTACCGCAGCTCATCCCCATAGTAGAGGCTCTCCAGCCCTTTCATCATCCCCAGGCCGTCCTCTGGCCCCTAGGACACCTCCCTGGTTCAGCTGATGCGCTGCCAGCTGCCAGCAAATGTTTAAATTCTCATTTTTAACCCCATTTTCTCCTCACCCCCTTCCCCAATCCCCTTAGCGGCCCCCAGTCCCCGCGCCGCGGATGGATCCCGGCGCTGCCGCCGCCGATTGGCTGCCGCGCGCCTGGCCCCACATCAGCCCAGAGAGCGCTCTTCCCACGGGGGGGAGGCGCCGGCGCCGGGACGGGCCAATCAGCGCGGGGCTCTCATCGGCCGCGGGCGGAGCGGACCAATCAGAGGGCGGCGCGGCGGGGGGCGCGCCCAATGGGAAGAGCGCGCTCAGGCGTGCGGGGCGAGGCCCCCCGAGGATCCTGTGGCACTGCCGGTCCCGGTATTTCGCGTTTGGAAATGAAAAAGCAGGCGCCGAGCTCGGCGCCTGCTTTTTCATTTCCAAACGCGAAATACCGGGACCGGCAGGAGTTTTCTTATTGCACCTTCATTTAGAACTGGTCATGCCGCCACATTCCACGCCCTCAGCCCAGTTTTTCTTCATCCAAACCGGTTTTTTTTCCCTTTCAAAAGTGACTTTGGTAAAACGGGAAGAAAAAGAAGGAGAAATAAACAAGCCTTTAATGAGAAAATGGACATTGAGAGGACTGTGGTGACTGATAGAAGCGGTTTGGAGACTACGTTAGGGTAGCTGGAGGAAAAGAGCCCTAATAATCAGAATCCCAGGGTGACCTGAGCTGAAAGAGACCTGCGGGGATCCCCAAGTCCAGCTCCTGCCCAGGACACCCCAACGCTCAACCCCTGTGTCTGAGGGCATTGCCCAAATACTTCTGCAATATTGCCAGGCTTGGCACCCTGACTGCTGCCCTGGGAGCTCTTCCCATGCTCCGCAACCCTCTCGGGGAAGAACATTTTCCTAATATCCAACCTAAGCCTCCCCTGACACACCTTCTTGCCATTCCCTCAGGTCCTATCACTGGTCACCAGAGAGAAGAGCTCGGCTCCTCCTTCTTCCTCCTCCTTCCCTTGGGGGGAAAGATAGAATTAACTGGATAATGGAGGAAAGGGACATAGAATCATAGAACAACCAGGTTGGAAGAGACCCACTGGGTCATTGAGTCCAACCATTCCTATCAAACACTAAACCATGTCCCTCAGCACCTCATCCACCCGTCCCTTAAACACCTCCAGGGAAGGTGACACAACCACCTCCCTGGGCAGCCTGTTCCAATGCCCAATGACCCTTTCTGTGAAAAACTTCCTCCTGATGTCCAGCCTAAATCTCCCCTGGTGGAGCTTGAGGCCATTCCTTCTTGTCCTGTCCCCTCTCACTAGGGAGAAGAGCCCAGCTCCCTCCTCTCTACAACCTTCTCTCAGGGAGTTGAAGAGAGCAATGAAGTCTCCCCTCAGCCTCCTCTTCTCCAGAATAAACACCCACAGCTCTCTCAACCGCTCCTCATAGGGCCTGTTCTCCAGCCCCTTCACCAGCTTCGTTGCTCTTCTCTGGACTCGCTCCAGAGACTCAACATCCTTCTTGTGGTGAGGGGCCCACAACTGAACACAGGATTCAAGGAGCAGCCTCAGCAGTGCCAGGTCCAGAGGGAGAATCACCTCCTTGGCCCTACTGGTCACACCGTTCCTGGTCCAAGCCAGGATGCCACTGCCCTTCTTGGCCACCTGGGCCACTGGTGGCTCATGTTCAGTTGATTCTAGTGAGCCAGCTTATTGAAGTCCATCACATATTATTATACCTTACTCAATTAATACAGGTTTAGCAAGCTGATTTGACATTTCTACTTTAGCAACAAACAATCAGTCAGTTACATGAATCTTATACTTTCCCGTGAGAAACAGCTACGTGAGCATTCTAACTCGATAGACTACAAAGTTACGACTCAGGGTCTACCAAAGAAAAGTTACCAGTGAGAAACAAGAGAAGGATTACAGCAGAACAATCGCTTGATGTCTAAAAGAAACTTTGAGCCTGTATAAGCCTTTGTATTGGGGGTTTGTGCATGTGAATCTGTGCACGCAGAGCTGCAAGGCTGTGCGTGCAAAGCTGTGGGGCCTTATGCTAAGGTGCCTTTGTTTCATATAGCATAAGCTGTTCAGTGCTTGGAGATGCTCAGTAAATGACCTCTGGTTTGTAACCACCCATCAAGTGGAATCGACCATTTTGAAATCTCTTTAAGTCTTACTTTATACCCATTACTCATAACAGGTTAAAGATTAAATCAAGTTTTCTGTGTTAGATTAAAGTAGGCACCCTTCAAAAGGTGCTTCAGGGTCAATTAACAGCAATAACGATGGTACTGCTTGGTTTGTGGTCTGTGAGGTAACCTACCTGCAAGCAGTCTGTGGCATTAGATGAGTGATGAAATCCACGGACCTGTGAGATAAAAGTTTTGTAATAATACCTCACAGCAATCTGTGCAGTATGCCGAGGCCTGACCAAGATCCATTGATCCAACGCCTGGCTTAGGAAATCTAAAGTTTTAGGAAAGGTGTTAAATAATCCCCTGTGCAGAGTGGGCACCAACTGGTTAATCAGTCTGTGTAAGAATCAGAAACTCCTGGCTTATTTGACATCCATGATCTCTGCAACCTCAATGTGGTGTCAGGAGCACAAGTAACCAAAATCAGAATGAAAAGTGTTTGCAGAAAGGGAAGAAAAAGAAAAGAAAAAGAGAAAAAAATTGAAAGCAGCAATGACATTTTGCAAGAGAAGCCTCACAGAGCTGGCAGCAAAAACATGGAGAGAAAAAGCCTAAAAGGACAAGAGGTCATAAAGAAATCAACTATGACAAATTGAGGCTGTGAGATGAAGTAAAAGCAGAAAAATAAGGGTCAGTAAGGTTAAGGACTGGTCCACAGAAATGCCAGTTGGCTTTCTTAAAGGGTGTTCTATTTTTTTCTGTTATAAAAATTATTTTAAAGGAGACAACCCTATGATGCGCTAAAACTTTGACATCAAGAAGCCTCCAATGTATTCTAAGTACTGTTCAGATTGTTGTTAAATCCCTGTATCTGAATAAGACATCTTATGCAATTTCTAGTTCAGATCAGGAAACAGACTGCACTCATGCTGCCTCTTTACAGTAAGAGTTTCATCAAAGGATCTTTCTAGAACCTCACAGTTGTCCTAATTGAAAAGTTCAATGTGGCTGAGATCAATATTTCATACCATGATGCAATGTATTCTTTGAGCAGACACAATTTCATTTATTTAAACGAGAAGGGTGAAATCCTGTGTAATTTCATAAGAGCTGTGGATTTGGAGAGGTGAACATACCTGAAATAGACTCACTGAGACAGGTCAGGAAATCAATTAAATTCCAGGGAAGATTCCCAGATTATCCTTATCTCATATGAAGGACAAAATTCCAAAGGCAGCCTCTGAAACAGACCTCTGAGCCTCTGTGAAGAATGGGTGGAAAGAAAGAACAAACACTTTGCAGAAGTGACTTTGAGGGGGATCCAGAGATGGAAATTCACATGAAGAAGTAGGAACTTCCCCAGCTTCACAGAAAGAAGACTGATCAGGCTAGAAGCCCAAGGGGCACCCACAGAAAGAATGCCAACTGGGTGGAAACAATGTTGTAAGTGGAAACAACTCGGTAGTTAATTAAGTTACAGTCACCTTTTTGTATCACATGGTTCTTTACATGCAAGAAATGCCCCAGAAGTGGCTGCTGGGAGCCTGGGCACAACACTGAGGGCAGACATCCAGGAACCTCCTAGGAACCTCAGGAATACCCATCAGCAGTTGCCAACTCATTTTGGAGAAGTATGAGTTAGACTTCAGCATATACACAGCTACTAGCATTTCAGCAAGTTCAATGCCACCTTAAAAGAGAATGAAAGCACCATTTATAAATATATAGTGAACCTATATCCTACCAAAATCAAGTAAGATTCTAAGTACCTTCCTGGACCTGGGCCCAACCCTTTCAGGGACAAATATAAATAAATGCTGAAAGGTCTAGGCCACTTTGCTAAATAGGAAAAAGAGTGTTTTGGCCAGACTAAAACTGGGGAGAAAGGCCATCAAAAAGATGTCTGTATCCTAAATGTCTACTCAACTAACCAGCAGCCAGCCTTAGGCTCAGCCACAAGGTTTGAATATCAGGAATGCAAGGAATGAAATTGGAGAAGGGTACCTCCAGTTAATCCAGAGACTGGAAGAGCTTCCAGCTGCACCCCTGACTCTGTTGGAGTTCCCCAGGAAGGAGCAGGTAAAAGCAGAGATCTGTCCGGTTGTTTTCAGAGCAGATATCCTAACACAATGGTGTGTGGATGTGACTGTGGGCCACCTGCACCTTCTCAGGCACAACAAGGAGCTCAGGGGAGGGTGTTGGGATCCCCTGTGCCTTGAAGTAACTGTTGAGCAATTAGGCAAGCATTTCGTGCCCCAGCTCATGTCATCGGTTGGTGCAGAACGTGCACCACAGACCTACAGATCTGCTCTTATATTACTGTCATTGTCTTCCTATGTTGTCTAACTCAGGCAATTAAGGATGAATCAGAATGTGCTCTGAAGGCAATAAAGCATTTTTCTGTCTCCCGGGATTCTTTCCTCACTCTGCTAACATCTTGGTTGGGTTTCACTGCCCAGAAGGAGCTGATAATATGGGCTTATACTTCCTAACCAGTCTTCTGTTATCCTGGTTACTCAAGACAGATCAACATAAAACCTGTAAGAAGAAAGAGTCACACCATTACACCTGCTGTATTTTAGCATGTACGTCTGAGTCAGAGTTTCTCAAGGGTAAAGACACAAGAATCTTTCAGAATCCCTCAATCTGAAGTTAACAGTATACTGAAAAGATAGATGTCATTGTTTGATGTTAGACTTCTGCGTTCCCTTTGTCACTTGGGAATTGTGCCTGCGAGTCTCCTCAGAGGGCAATACCCATGCAGGAGAGGCAGCTTGCTCTACTCTCTCTAAAATTACTGTGAGTTTTGAGAGCCTAAATAACCACCTGAATGAATTAAAAGCTCCAAAAGAGAGGAACTGGGGACCGAGAAAGGATCATGAGTCAGCAATGTGTTCATGCAGCAAAGCTGCCCAGCAGCATTCTGGGCTGCACAAGTAAGAGCAGGGCCAGGAGGCTGAGGAATGTGATGCTTCCCCTTGGTCTGGCACTTCCAAGACCATGTATGGAGTGGTGTGCCCAGGTTTGAACTCTGCACTGCAAGAAGGACATTGATACTGGAGTCAGTCCAACAGTGAGCACAGAGCAGGGCAGGGAGGTGAAGCACAAGGTCCCTGAGAGTGCTCAGAGAGAGCAAAGCCAATACCTTGCCTCTGGGAACAGGGGAAGATTGAGCCAGAACCTTATCAAAGGTGCAAGCTGACAGCAGGAGGGTCAGCAGATTCAAGTCATGGAATCACAGCATGGTCAGGCTTGGAAGGGCACCCTAGAGCCTCCAACCCTCTTGCTAAAGCAGGGTCACCTTGAGCAGGTCACACAGGAATGTGCCCAGGCAGGGTTTGAGTATCTCCAGAGAAGGAGACTCTAAGGCCTCCCTGGGCAGCCTGTTTCAGTACTTCAGCACCCTCACGGGAAACACTTTTTTCCCCATGTTCACACAGAACATCCCATGCTCCAGTCTGAGCCTGAGAAAGATGGGGAGGGACTTTTTACAAGGGCGTGTGGTGATGAGACAAGGGGAAATGGCTTTAAATCAGAAGGGGCAGAGTTAGATTACGCATTAAAAGAATTCTTCACCATGAGAGTCGTGAGGCCCTGGCCCAGGTTGCCCAGAGCCGTGGGTGGGGACTGCCCCATCTGTGGAGATGTTACAGGGCAGGTTAATGGGGCTGGAGCCTCTGATCCAGTGGGAGGTATCCCTGCCCATGGAGGGGGTGGAACTGGATGGGCTATGAGGTCCCCTCTAATCTGCACCGTTTGATGATTCTATGTTTCTGTTCGTGTTCATCAATGACCTGGATGAGGGCATTGAGGGTACCCTTAGCAAGTTTGCAGATGACACAAAGCTGTGTGCAAGTGTCGATCTCCTGGAGGGTAGGGAGGCTCTGCAAAGGGATCTGAACAGGCTGGACCACTGGGAAGTGTCCAACGGCATGAGGTTTAACACAGCCAAATGCTGGGTCCTGCACTTGGGGCACAACAACCCTATGCAGAACTACAGACTGGGAGAAGCCTGGCTGGAAAACTGCCAGGAGGAGAGGGACCTGGGGGTGTTGGTCGACAGCCGACTGAACATGAGCCAGCAGTGTGCCCAGGTGGCCAAGAAGGCCAATGGTATCCTGGCCTGTATCAGAAATGGTGTGACCAGCAGGTCCAGGGAGGTGATTCTCCCTCTGTACTCAGCACTGGGGAGGCCGCTCCTTGAATACTGTGTCCAGTTCTGGGCCCCTCACCACAAGAAGGATGTTGAGGCTCTGGAGCAAGTCCAGAGAAGAGCAATGAGGTTGGTGAAGGGGCTGGAGAACAGACCCTATGAGGAGCGGCTGAGAGAGCTGGGGTTGGAGACCTCATTACTCTCTACAAGTACCTGAAAGGAGGTTGTAGAGAGGAGGGAGCTGGCCTCTTCTCCCAAGTGACAGGGGACAGGATGAGAGGGAATGGCCTCAAGCTCCACCAGGGGAGATTTAGGCTGGAGATTAGGAGGAGGTTTTTCACACAGAGGGTCATTGGGTATTGGAATAGGCTGCCCAGGGAGGGGGTTGAGTCACCTTCCCTGGAGGTGTTTAAGGGACGGGTGGATGAGGTCTTGAGGGACTTGGTTTAGTGTTTGATAGGAATGGTTGGACTAGAAGATCCGATGGGTCCCTTCCAACCTGGTTGTTCTGTTCTGTGATTCTGTTCTGTTCTGTACATTTACATATGTGAATTTACATGTGTGCACTTATAAAATTATGCATGTAGATTTATATGTTGACAAGAATTAAAAACACACTTTACGGGTTTTGCCATTGTCATGAAGTTTACAGGCAACACTGGGGCCTGTAGGGGATTAGTAAAGCAAACCAGAGAGTCAAAGTTCTGATGGAAGTTCTTAGAGCAACAGATGGGTTTAATGTTACTTCCAAGCCGAGCCATTCTGTGATTCTGTGATCTCACTATAATCTCCTTTTAGGCAGTTGCAAAGAGCTCTAAAATCTCTTGCACCGACCTTTCTGTCTCATGGGGGCTGCACAAGAACACCTAAATTTCAACCAATTTAAACCTGACAGGTTGAGAGAGCTGGGGTTGTTCAACCTGGAGAGGAGGAGGCTCCAGGGAGACCTTAGAGCAGCTTCCAGTATGGAAAAGGGTTCCAGGAAAGCCGTAGAGGGGCATGGACTGATAGGACAAGAGATAGTGGTTTTAAACTGAGAGAGGGGATATTGAAATGAGATTTTGGGAAGAAATGTTTTCTTGTGAAGATGATGAGGCCCCGTCCCAGGCTGCCCCATCCCTGGGAGTGTCCCAGGCCAGGTTGATTGGGCTGGAGCCACTGGTCAAGCGGGGGTGACCCTGCAGCGGGAGTGGGGGTGTGGCTGGGGAGGGGGCATCTGAGCTCCCTTCCACCCCAAACCATTCTGTGATTCTACAATCTTACTTTTAGGCACTTGCAGGCAGAACAAGGTTTGTTACACAGACCTTTCTGCCTCTGGGTGGGGTTGGGGGTGAGGTTGCACCTACATTTCGCCCTATTTAATCACAGAATCACTAGGTTGGAAAAGATGCCCAGGATCATCGAGTCCAACCACTCCTATCCTGACAGTGGATATTCTGGAGGGCAAGGAGGCTCCTAAAGGATCTGCATGGGCTGGACCACTGGGAAGTGTCCAACGGCATGAGGTTTAACACGGCCAGATGCTGGGTCATGCACTTGGGGCACAACAACCCTGAGCAGAGCTACAGACTAGGAGAAGTCTGGCTGGAAACTGCCTGGAGGAGAAGGACCTGGGGGTGTTGGTTGAACATGAGCCAGCAGTGTGCCCAGGTGGCCAAGAAGGCCAATGGCATCTTGGCTTGGATCAGAAACGGTGTGACCAGCAGGACCAGGGAGGTTATTCTCCCTCTGGACTCAGCACTGGTGAGGCCGCTCCTCGAATCCTGTGTTCAGTTCTGGGCCCCTCAGCACAAGAAGGATGTTGAGGCTCTGGAGAAGAGCAACAAAGCTGGTGAAGGGGCTGGAGAACAGGCCTGATGAGGAATGGCTGAGAGAGCTGGGGGTGTTTATCCTGGAGAAGAGGAGGATGAGGGGAGACCTCATTGCTCTCTCCAACTACCTGAAAGGAGGTTGTGGAGAGGAGGGAGCTGGGCTCTTCTCCCAAGTGACAGGGAAGAGAGGGAATGGCCTCAAGCTCCACCAGGGGAGGTTCAGGCTGGACATTAGGAAAAAAATTTTCACAGAAAGGGTCATTGTGCAGTGTCAGAGGCTGCCCAGGGAGGTGGTTGAGTCACCTTCCCTGGAGGTGTTTAAGGGACGGGTGGGTGAGGTGCTGAGGGCCATGGTTTAGTGTTTGATAAGGGGTGGTTGGACTCGATGATCGGTGTGTCGCTTCCCTCCCGGTGACTCTGTGACGTTGCCGCCAGGGGCGCTGTGTGGCGGCAGGCTGGGCGCTAGCGGCCATGGCGGGGCGGGCGCTGCCGCTGCTGCTGCTGCTGCTGGTTCTGGGCTCTGCGGGGCCGGGGGCTCGGGCGGCCAGGGGTCGCGGCGCCGACAAGCAGAACAGCTTCCGACGAGCCGCCAGCGGCCTCTACCAAGGCGTCAGCGGCGTCTTCGGCGAGGAGAACGTGCGGGCCTTGCAGAAGGTGAGCGCCGCTCCCTGCCCCCTCCGCATCCGCGCGTGTCCTCTGCCCTCTTCCCCACATGCCCGCGGTGCCTTTCCTCTCCCTCTCTCCTCCAATCCCCTGCCCTTCCCCTCCATGCCCTTCCCCTTCTCGCCTCTACGCCCGCGCTTCCCTTCCCTTTCCCCTCCATGCCTACGCTTCCCTTTCCTTCCTCCTCCCTTTCCCTTTCCTTCCCCTCCTTTCCCTTTTCTTCCCCCTCCCTTTCCCTTTTCTTCCCCCTCCCTTTCCCTTTTCTTCCCCCTCCCTTTCCCTTTCCTTCCTTTTTTCCCTTTCCTTCCTCCTCCCTTTCCCTTTCCTCCCTTTCCCTTTCCCTCTCCTTCCCCCTCCCTTTCCCTCTCCTTCCCCCTCCCTTTCCCTCTCCTTCCCCCTCCCTTTCCCTCTCCTTCCTCCTCCCCCCTTTCCCTTTCCTTTTCCTTTCCTTTCCCCTTTCCTTTCCCCTCCATGCTGACGCTTCCCCTTTCCCCTCCTCTCCATGCCTGCACTTCCTTTCCCTTCCCTTTTGCCTCCATCCTCTTTCCCCTCCATGCCCTTCCCCTTTCCTTTCCCCTCCATGCCCTCCTCCTTTCCTTTCCTTTCCTTTCCTTTCCTTTCCTTTCCTTTCCTTTCCTTTCCTTTCCTTTCCTTTCCTTTCCTTTCCTTTCCTTTCCTTTCCTTTCCTTTCCTTTCCTTTCCTTTCCTTTCCTTTCCTTTCCTTTCCTTTCCTTTCCTTTCCTCTCCATGCCCTCTGCTGCCCTTCCCTTTCCCCTCCATGCCTTTCCCCTTCCCCCTCCGTGTCTTTCCCCTTCCCTTTCCCCTCTGTCCCCACTCTTCTCTTCCCTTTGGCTCCCGGGCGGTTCTCTGCCTCCTGCGTCCCTGGGTGCTGGACCTGCAGCGGGAGGGTGGCTTTGGGCAGGGAAACCGTGCTTGGTGCTGGGCACGCTGCAAAACACCCCTCATGAATAAATCTCGATATAAAGGTTATTTGAGGTGGGGGAGGCAGCCGCGGGGGTCCTGTGTGCACACAAACTGCGTATCAGAGCAGCATCCTGGGCAGAGGGATGGTACCTGCACAGAATCCAGGAGAGCGACCTGCAAATACCTGAGACATCTGGGCTTGTTTCTCCGTTGCTCTAAGAACTTCTATCAGAACTCTGATTCTCTGGTTTGCTTTACTGTTCCACTGCAGGCACCAGTGTTTCCTGTAAACTTCACAACAATGGGAAAGCCAATAAAAGTGCATTTTTAACTCCTGTCAGCATATAAATCTGCATGCATAAATGTATGTACACAGTCGTAGAATCCTAGAATGGTTTGGATCGGAAGAGACCTTAAAGCCCATCTAATGCCAACCCCCCCTGCCGTGGGCAGGAACACCTCCCACCAGTCCAGGCCACTCAAGGCCCATCCAGCCTGCCCTTGAACACCTCCAGGGATGGGGCAACCTGTGCCAGTGCCTCACCACTCTCATTGTGAAGAATTTCCTCCTCACGTCCAGTCTAATTCTGCCCCTGTCCAGTTTAAAGCCATTCCCCCTTGTCCTGTCACTCCATGCCCTTGGAAAAAGTCCCTCTCCAGCTTTCTTGTAGCCCCCCTGAGGTACTGGAAGCTGCTCTAAGGTCTCCCTGGAGCCTTCTCCAGGCTGAGCAATGCCAACTCTCAGCCTGTCCTCATAGCAGAGGTGTTCCATTCCTCTGATCTCCTCCATGGCCTCCTCTGGATCCATTCAACAGTTCCATCTCCTTCTTACATTGGGGATTCCAGAACTGGACACAAAGCTCCAGGTGGAGGTCTTACAAGAGGGGAGCAGAGGGGAAGAAACACCTAGATACCTAGAATAAGGGCAATTGGAATAAGTAAACCTATGATTTGCAGAGTTAAAGAATAGATGTTTACACTTATATTTTTTTCCCCTGAGGACTTCAGAACAGTTTACAGTTTGTTTTTCATGAATTACAATAGCCCTCATGACCAGTCAGTTTCGAAGTGCATTTGAGGAATTGAGGAATTTTTTTATTATTATTTTAATTTTCAATTTTATTTCTCAGTTTTTCTCAAGGTTGACAGAGAGGTTTGTGAATGGGGTGGATGTATTAATGGACACATTCTGGAGAATATGGACTGATTTGTTAGATGTTCTTGGAATTGATGGTAAGTGTGATGTCTGTTAACCCTGGAACCATACCAACCTGTATCAGTGTTTACAAGCGTAGGCCAAATGGGAAGATAATTACATTTTATCATGCATTAAGTCTCTGTCGGTGGTATCTTTATCTGCTTTACACGGCTTTGATTTTGCGATTAGTTCTTTGAAGCAAGAGGACTAAACCCAGCCGTTCCCTTTCTGTATATGCATCTGCAGGACATCTATAACACGTCATGGTTGGTTTCTTGTAATGTCATTGAATGAATGATTGTGGCCAGGAATGCTGCAGAGAGATAAAGGACTAGAAGAAGGAAAGGTGCAATCGAGAGCCTGTAGAATATAAGTTTTGCAAAGCAGGATCTTTGGCCTCAGTATGAACTTGACCTTGGGCCCCATAGGAGTTTGTCTTTAAAGAACCTTTAGCACCTCTATTTTAAAAGAATTGATTCAATTGCATCATTGGAGCTGAGCCCATGATTTCAAAATAGGTCCAGCCAGAAATAGACGAACTAACTTTACCCCTTATTTTAGAAAAGGCAGTCATGACCCCAGTGCATGGTAGCCCTTTGAAGCTGTGCTTGCATTTTTGCCCTTATCACTCTGGCATGCGCTTATTAATGCTCTGTAAATTTCCTTTTGTTTTTCAGCCTCCAACTTGACTCATTATTTCAGCCCAGCGGCAATTGCCAACAACCCGACCCGAGCTCTTCTCCTGATTGGTGCCATTTTACTTGCCTATTGGTTTTTATCTCTTTTCCTTGGATTCTTCTTCTATCTCCTGCACATGCTGTTTGGTCGCTTTTTCTGGATTGCCAGGGTTGCCCTTTTCACTCTCTCGTGCATCTACATCCTCCAGAAGTACGAAGGTGACCCGGAACACGCAGTCCTGCCTCTTTGCTTTGTTGTAGCCGTCTACTTCATGACAGGGCCAGTTGGATTTTACTGGAGAAGAAACACCAACAGCAGCCTTGAAGAGAAGATGGACCACCTGGATAGTCAGATCAGACTTCTGAACATACGTCTCGCTAGGGTGATTGAAAACCTGGACAGAGGCAGCGACCAATGAAGCAGCCCCCACAGACCACTGTACACCAGCTCTAGAAAATTCCTAAGCACTGTCTCACTCAAAGTTACAAAGCAACAAAGCATCACATGGTAAAAAGTGTGCAAAGTTATAACTTTTCATCATGTGCGAGACTAACTTACCTAGATTATACACTCAGCTATTACACTTTTAGGAAACAAAAACCATCTAAACAGTTCAGCTGTATATTCCGAGTTTTATCCAGTACTAGAATTTTCTCAGTAGATAAACGCTTACTTTTACAAGCATTTAAAAACATCTTTTGTAAAGTTTTTATAAAAGCAAATTGAGTAGTCTTTCAAATACTGAAATTGAGCTCAACATATGCAAATTTGACACTTAGAAAGAAAAAAAACCTCAAGCTATCAAACAACTTCCATTGAGAAGCAAATGCTGTGGGTCCACTTTTTTTTTTCGAAGTTGCGAATGTTTTTGGTTTATTGTTGGCTCATTTCATTGCCTTGAAGTTGCCTTTCATAGAGTATCAGATGAGGAATTTTCTGGTATCCAGGCCAAAAAAATTCACATCACAGCTTTTAATAGGAGGTGGGGAATGAGGGAGAAGGAAGGTTTCATAAATTTGAAGTCCTTAAATGCCAGTCCAGTGTGAGGAACTGAGACGTGCACATGTGACATTATTTCATTGCATGTCATCTAGAGAATTTTTATTTGCTATCTGAAAGGAAATCTGCTTTAATAAATCGACGAGAGGGAAGAGATATAGCGTTGACAAACTAGTTCATATTTGATCTTCACAGTAAAGCATCTTTCAAGCATAAGAGCATAGAACAAACATGATTTTTAATGTCAGGACCCACATACTTTTTAAAAAAAAAGGCAGCAGCTAAAACACCTGCAAATGTATTGTTGCTTAAAGCTTTCTCAGGACCAATAAGCGGCAATAAATTATCTTCAGGAAGATCTGGATTTTTTCTAAAATTGTAGGAGTTTTATAGGAGCATTTTGCTTGAAGTCTGTGTCCTCTATTGGGTTTTGAGGAAAGCGAGTCACCTTATGAGAAAGGGGGTATTAAGCAGCTGGATTTCAAAGTGGTATAGGAGCTCTAAGGCAATTCTGTTACTATTTTGAAGGATTCTTTGTATTTATGACCTTAGAATTGTCTGGCTTGTCTGTCGCCGGCTTTGTAAGGTTTGCCAAGTTGCATTGAAACGCAAGTCACCTCAGGGAAGAAAGCCTGGTGTGTGGTTTGAGATGGGAACCTGTGGCATTCCAGTATAGAAATGGGGAGGGAGGGGAAGCGTCTGCGCGGAGCACAGATGAACAAATACATATTCCATGACGTCTGAATGAACAAATAGAAGAAAAGTGCCACAAAAAAATGACCTGTGGTAGGAACTGGCTAAAAAGGAAGGGAGCAAATACGAGTAGGCGATCTGTTTGCTGTTGCTTTGCCTGCAAGTGCCAGCTCTAGCGCCAGCCAGGGCAGCTGAGCACAACTTCGGCTTCTCGTTTCGTTCAGTAGAGCGTTTGTTGGCTGCAAAGCTTAGCTTAATGTAACTGTGGGGTGAATTTCATTTTGTCTTTATGCTGAAGTTTAATACTCTTAAAGTGCGTGTCACTTGCCTAACCTCTCGGTCTCTATGTGACTGCAGGGTTACTTTAAAATCTATGTCAATGGCCTTCATTCCAAACTGTGATCGCTGCAGTTCAACACGGTTGAAGTTCATTTGCGGCTGGCACAGCTGTAATCTGTTTTAATTTTTTTGTGTTGCCTGTGAGTCCCCCTGCACCCCATTTACCAAGAAATGCGTATTTAGAGTTGTAAAGTAACTGCTTTTCATAACTCAGAATCTTTCCTGTGCACAGATAAGTACTATGGCAACAAGTAGTCCGCTCTGTAAAGCTGAAAGCGTAAATTGCAGTATATTCCTTGTTACAGCTCATTTTCCATAGTATTACAGAGTCTTCCCTGTAAATTCAGTTGTCCTGCTGCTGTGCGCAGGGGACTGGGCTCAGACACCAACCTGGGATGAGGAATCGATGAGCAAAGCTTCTCAGGTCTTGATGCTTTTTGCCAAATTTGAGGCCTGAGGACCAAAGCCGGCAAACCTTCCTCGTGCAAGCGGCCCCGTCAACTTCAGCAGGGCAACGGACACGAGTTGGTTTGGCATAGAGTGTATTTTGTATAATCCATATTTAATACTGAAGTGAAAAATACCGAATCGTTTATATATTAAGGGTTGTCTATGTGAGAGATTCCTTTTAAAATACTATATAAAAGTTGATTTGGATTATAGTTTCTCCATGTCTAATAATTTATCTTAGTTTTGTAAAATCAGCACTCGAATATGAACACTCTTAATTTTGATTGCCCTGCTGCTTGAAAAGATGTATTTTTATATTTACTTGCATCCCATGTATAGCAGAATGTTATGTGAAAAGCAGTATATATAAAATTGAATATTTTTAATCAGTATTTTCCCTGCGCTCAGTTTTCACATTAGTCAAATTCAAAAGTAATGATTTTTTTCTTTTTAAAAAGCACAATCTACTCTTCAATCTATGTACTCTGAAAATGCTCTGTATTTTATACATGCACTGTAGTGAAAGCGCTTTGGGGACATGAATGTGATATTGTATTTAACCTCTTCCAACTTTTGTAAATACCTTTTAGAAATATTTTCCATACCAAGTCATCGTGTTGATCCATGGAGGTGTTTGCTGTTTTATAGAACCCATTGCGGTGACAGTGCTTACACTGCTTTTGTATTGCCGTTGGTCGGAGTACCTTGTGCGAACGCACAGGCGCACAGGTGTCGCCTCCTCACCTGTGGAAAAACCGAGACAGCGAATATGACAAACTGCCCGAGTCGGTGGTAGAAATGAGAACGAAACCCACATCCTGAGCTCCCGGCCTTCCGCTCTAACCACCAGATGGCTTGATGGAAGGTGGGTTGCACATCTATGTGCTCCCTCTACACTCCTGTGGGGTGGGCACACGCCTTGCTGCCCTTTCCTCCAGAGGCTGCGTGAAAACAGCCACCTCATGAAAACGTCACCCCGTTCAGCTGTTAAAGATGGACTCCAGACTGTCCAGTATCGAATGCCAGTGGGGGTCTCAAGTGTTTAAAACTTCATACTTTAAGACCTAATATTCAAAACGACTATAGTATTTTCAACGCGTTCACTTTTTTGCAAGACGAACATGGGTCGCAGTTTCTCTGGAAGCGCAGACCCTCCCCTGTAGATACCTGCCCTGTCATCCTGGGAGCATAATGCTGTTAACAGTGGTGTTGGGTGTCGGAGTACAACGTGTAAAACCTGGTGTGACTCAGTGCTGTACTTCATAGTGCGTTCGCCAAACTGTGGTTTGCTTGTAAAGATTCGTTGCATTGTTACTGTGGAATATAGACCAGAATCACCCTTAGCTCTGCAATGGTGTAGGAGTGTTTCAGTGTGATTTGCCTCACGTACTGATCCATATTTGGCAGCTAATGATGTAAATGACTAATTCTCTTTGTCTGGGTTGGAAAATAAAAGGTTTCATTGTATCCGCATGTATTTCAAATTCTTGGGTAATTCCATCCAACTGTGATGGCAGCACATTTAAAAACTGATCTTTCCTTTACTCGAATGCTCTTTGCTGTGGTGGCACTCGTTATCGGCACTGCTGTTAGCGACTCGCGTCCTGTTTTGTACCTCGGTTTCCAGACTGTACCGCTTGAGTTTGTACAACCGTGTTTATGTAAGAAATAATTTGGTCTGAAGAAACGGTCCGTGTGTGCTTTTGACGCGGGATCCGCAGGGAACGACTGAGTTCTGCTGATGATGTGGTGAAGTAGTTACAGATCCCTCTTGTAGAGGGATCAGTTGTGGAGCTGCACATGCTGTTATTCATGCTATGTGGTGAAGTGGCTGTAGACCAATCTCACCCATTGGTCGTGGAATAAAATGGTTATGGACGCTGCTCCCAGCTGCCAGTGCCGTTCCACCCCTCAGTCTGTCTCCTGGGAGTGGGTTTTGAGCCGCCCTGTGCCAAGCCCGGAAGGAAACGCTGGCAAAGGAGCAGCTCACAGCAGGGTGGTTGCTCCACTCAGCCAGGTCCAAGGCTCCACACAGGGTGGGCACTTGACTTGACCAAGCTCTGCCACCAAGCACTGGGAAGAAAATAAGGTCTCCTTAATACTGATGTGTTAAGAAGCAGGTGCTCTTATCTCAGCCCTGAGTTCAGGGGAGAGCGTTCCACCTTGCGTGCACACCAAACTGCTTGGTCAGTTCTTTTATTGCAATAAAATACGGATATTCATTAGAATTTCTAGAGTAATCATACTTAATTAAATTTGCCAGACCTAATTATAATATATCCCCTCCCTCTGTGCATCCTCAGCTATTTGAGGTGGGGATCTTCAAGGTCCAGCCTCCAGCTGAACCTCCCTTTGAAGTCTCCGTCTCTGGTTAACAAACCAGGTCGCTTCTCTCTCTGATTGTTGCTGTTTACGGATCTAACCATTTTCTGCTGGTTCCACATCTCTGGCCTCGAGCTGTGCCCAAGGAGGTTCAAATTGGACATCAGGAAAAATATTTTCTTCACTGAAAGGCTTATTGGGCACTTGCAGAGACTGCAAGGGGGGAGGTGGAGTCACCAGTCCTAGAAGTCTTTAAAAGACGGGTAGACAAGGTGCCTGGGGATCTGGTTGAGTGGCAGAAAGGTACAGCTGGACTCTATGATCTCTGAGATCTTCTCCAACCTGATGACTCAATGATTCCTCCAAGGGCTGCTCTTTTCAAGCTTGTTCATTTCAAGGCCTCTGCTCAAGCACTGAGGAAATGGAACCATCCATCCATGACAGCTTGAGGCCTTAAAGCGAATTTAAAGAAAATACAATCAAGTATAATCAGGCCCTGGCAGAGGCTGCTAAGGGCAGGGTGGATTCCCTCGGGGCACTTAGGGCTGTGGTTCAGTGCTGGGCAAGGACCTCAAAGGTCTCCTCCACGGATCCTGCGCTTGGGGCACAACAACCCTGAGCAGCTACAGATGGAGAAGTCTGGCTGGAAACTGCCTGGAGGAGAAGGACCTGGGCGTGTTGGTTCAACATGAACCAACAGTGGCCCAGGTGGCCAAGAAGGCCCATGGCATCCTGGCTTGGATCAGAAACGGTGTGACCAGCAGGTCCAGGGAGGTGCTTCTCCCTCTGGACTCGGCACTCTCTCTGTGAGACCTCTCCTTGAATCCTGTGTTCGGTTGTGGGCCCCTCAGCACAAGAAGGAAGTTGAGGCTCTGGAGCGAGTCCAGAGAAGAGCAACAAAGCTGATGAAAGGGCTGGAGAACAGGCCTTATGAAAAACAGCTGAGAGAACTGGGGGTGTTTATCCTGGAGAAGAAGAGGCTGAGGGGAGACCTCATTGCTCTCTACAACTACCTGAAAGGAGGTTGTAGAGAGGAGGGAGCTGGGCTCTTCTGCCAAGGGACAGGGGCCAGAATGAGAGGGAATGACCTCAATCTCCTCCAGGGGAGGTTCAGGCTAGACATTAGGAAAATTTTTTTCACAGAAAGGGTCATTGGTCGCTGTCAGAGGCTGCCCAGGGAGGTGGTTGATTCACCTTCCCTGGAGGTGTTTAAGGGACGGGTAGATGAGGTCCTGAGGGACATGGGTTAGTGTTTGATAGGAATGGTTGGACTCAATGATCTGGTGGGTCTTTTCCAACTTCGTGATTCTATGATTCTCCACCCAAGCGCGCCTATGATCCTGCCTGGAATGAGGGTGCAGCGAGCTGGCTTGATCTCCTCTCCCTGGTTGCCAGGGCCAGGGCAGGGAAACGGCATCAAGCTGCACCAGGAGAGAATTTGGTCGGGTGGGAGGAGGAATTTCTCTGCTGAAGGGGCTGTCAGGGGCTGCCCGGGCTGGGGGTGGAGTCAGTCCCTGCAGAGCTTTATCAGGCGGGTGGGTGCGGTGCTCGGGGCACGGACGGCGGCACCTGCGGAGCTTGAAGACTGAGCGAGTCCCCGACTCGGCCCCGGCCCTCGGCGGCAGGACACGCCCCTCGGCGGCAGGACACGCCCACAGCGAGAGAAGGGTAATTCTCTTTAGGCCCCGCCCACCGACGTTATGACCCCGCCCCTGAGCGTCCAGCCCCGCCCCTTGAGCAACAGAAACCAGCTCCTTCTCGCGAGACCTGGCTCCTCCGTAGAGGCTCTCCCGGAAGCGGCTCTCCCGGAAGCGGCTCTCCCGGAAGCGGCTCTCCCGGAAGCGGCTCTCCCGGAAGCGGCTCTCCCGGAAGCGGCGGCCGCGCTTGGCACACGCGTGTTTGCCGCGGTGCCGCCATGGGCCGCCTGCGCCGCCGCCACAACTGGAAGGCGCGGGCGCTGCCGGGCTCTGTCGCGCCGCCCTCGGAGCCGCCGCCCTCGGAGCTG
The DNA here is from genome assembly GCA_033558105.1 of Coccyzus lansbergi. Lineage (NCBI taxonomy): Eukaryota > Metazoa > Chordata > Aves > Cuculiformes > Coccyzidae > Coccyzus > Coccyzus lansbergi. The sequence goes on along the minus strand of JAUMJK010000633.1, from coordinate 30,351 downwards.
CCGCCGCTGGAGCTGGGAGGTGCGCCGGGACAGGCCCTTATTGCGGGCCCGGGCTGCTCGCCGTGCCCCCGGGGCTGCCGGGGTCACGGTGTCGCCCTCGGGAACTCCGCTTCGAGCCACCCGATGGGCTCCGCGGTGGCGGCGGCGTTGCTCCCGCGTCTGAGCAATTCTCTATTAAAGCTCTTGTTAAAAGTGGTTTGTTGGGCATTGGAATAGGCTGCCCAGGGAGGTGGTTGATTCCCCTTCCCTGGAGGTGTTTAAGGCACAGGTGGATGAGGTCTTGAGGGACTTGGTTTAGTGTTTGATAGGAATGGTTGGACTAGAAGATCCGATGGGTCCCTTCCAACCTGGCTGTTCTGTGATTCTGTGATTCTGTTGTTTGAAATTCGCGTTCTCGGCTGTTACTTCAAAACCCATGCGCTTATATTGATTTTTATGACTCAGACTCTGGAATTATGCGGTTTCGGCATTAAAATCGCAGAGACGGTGGCTGCGGGGTCACCCCAGGCTAAGCTGTGTCCTGGCGGCTCCGCTGCCCCCGGCCTGGGCACTCACATAAAGAAGCAAAAATGTCAGTGTTGCTGCTGAGGTCGGGGAGAGTCTCCTGTTTGTGGTGAGCTCCGACCTCTCGCGTCCTGAGTTTTATGGGCTTGTGCCCTTGCTGATGATGCAGTGTATATTTTCACTGGGGGCGAGGGTTGTATTTATTTAAAGCAGCTCAGTCTGGAGTGGTTTGTAATCAAGGCTTCAGCGTCTTTCGCAGCACACTGAAAATATCCCACCTGGCCCGGGTGAATAATCTAAAGCTTGTTTTCAGATGAGGCATCGCTGAAGGGAATTGATGGGAGCAATGCCCTGGTGCTGCCAGCAAAAAGAGCCAAGAAGAAGAAAGTAGCCTGTGTGGCACAAAAGCAAAAGAAACCCCTGAGCAAGAAACAGAAGAAAATCCTGCAGAAGGTTTTGGAGCAGAAGGAGAAGAAAAAACAGGTATATTAATGTGTGCTGTTAATTCCAGATTTGTGGTTTGTGTTCAAACAATAAAGTGAGTTTAATGTCAGTGTGTAGAAGAGGTTGATGTTAATAAGCTGCTGTTGAGGTTTCCCTGGCACTGACACCAGTGACCCCTGCTATGTGATGCAAGTGAGGAGCTGGTGTGAAGCACAGAGGGGGGTGATTGCGATGCCCCCAAGCAGCGTCAGGGTGGAGCAGTAAGGGGCATCTCAAGGTGTGGGGAAGGAAGCTGTCAGGGGCCACTCAAGGATGCTGAAGCTTCAGAGTTCAGGTCACAGCAGCATTTGCCACCCCTTTGTGTCAGGTCTCCCAGGAGTGCATTGTTTCCAGGTCCCAGTTCTTGTCCTCTCTTTATCATTGACCCAATGATAAAGGGACCTGGGGGTGTTGGTCGACAGCCGACTGAACATGAGCCAGCAGTGTGCCCAGGTGGCCAAGAAGGCCAATGGCATCCTGGCTTGGATCAGAAATGGTGTGACCAGCAGGGCCAGGGAGGTGATTCTCCATCTGGACTCAGCACTGGTGAGGCTGCTCCTTGAATCCTGTGTTCAGTTCTGGGCCCCTCACCACAAGAAGAATGTTGAGGCTCTGGAATGAGTCCAGAGAAGAGCAACGAGGCTGGTGAAGGGGCTGGAGAACAGAACCTATAAGGAGCGGCTGAGAGAGCTGGGGGTGTTTATCCTAGAGAAGAGGAGGCTGAGAGGAGACCTCATTACTCTCTACAACTACCTGAAGGGAGGTTGTAGAGAGGAGGGAGCTGGGCTCTTCTCCCAAGTGACAGGGGACAGGACAAGAGGGAATGGCCTCAAGCTCCATCAGGGGAGAACTAGGCTGGAGATTAGGAGGAGGTTTTTCACACAGAGGGTCATTGGGCTTTGGAATAGGCTGCCCAGGGAGGTGGTTGATTCCCCTTCCCTGGAGGTGTTTAAGGGACGGGTGGATGAGGTCTTGAGGGACTTGGTTTAGTGTTTGATAGGAATGTTTGGACTAGAAGATCCGATGGGTCCCTTCCAACCTGGTTGTTCTATGATTCAATAAGATGAGTATTGTGAACTATATTGCTAGCAGAGCCAACAACTTTATGGTTTAAAAGCATTCTGTGAGGTGGATTGTTTGAGCAGCTTTGTCTTTCTGTAAAGTGCAAAGCTTGATGCGCTCTCGCTCTACTTCTGCTAGTGCTTCTCAAATATTTACTTCCAGCTTTTCATAGAATCCTAGAATCATAGAACAACCAGGTTGGAAGAGACCCATGGGATGATCAAGTCCAACCACTCCCATCAATCACTAACCCATGTCCCTCAGCACCTCGTCCACCTGTGCCTTAAACCCCTCCAGGGAAGGTGAATCAACCCCCTCCCTGTACTCAAATAGACTTTTTTTGTCTTTGCAAAAGCTTTCCCATATAGTTTTCCTGTTCGTATTTTGTGCCTGAATAATGACTTTAACAAACAAACTCTCCTGCTAGAGGTGGTTTAAAACTACTGCTATCTGACCAGCTCTGTGGAACTGGAAGGGAGACTTCCATAGCTCCAGCCCTCACTCCAACGTTGTGCTTCTAATCCATCTTCTTTGCTGTTGTTTGAAGGGTGCAGCTGAGCTTTTCACTGCGGTGATGAAGGGTCAAGTCCGTATTTCTTCTTTTCTTCTGTCTTTGCTCTAGTGCAAGGCTGAAGCCTTCATCGAGGAGGGCAACAGAACATCTTTACAGCTTCCCAGCAGTATTTGCCAGAGCACACCTTTTAAAACTCAAGTGAGAATTTAGCAGTGACATGATTTCCCACTGATTTTAGTTGTTTTTCCCAAACAGCGAGCGGAGTTGCTAAGCAAGCTGAATGAGGTCCAAGCTTCCGAGGCAGAAATGAAACTTCTGCTCACTACTTCGAAACTGGGTACTGGGGAGCGTATGTATCAGACCAAAAGGTAATGCTTTATTTGGAAAGACCCATTCTGGTTTATTGCTGTGGTTGAAAGTCTGGCCATCTTAGCATTTTTCACTTGATTTTTTTTTTTTTTTTTTGCTTTGTACTGCATATGGGTTTTTCTGAATCGATTTGCTTAAATGCTTTTCTGTTTTTATCTCATAATATGGTAGTTATTGTTTAACTGACACTTTCTTGGGAGGACGTTGGTTAAAATAACTGGGTCGTCCCTTTTGTAAGGGGTGAGGTGGGTGATGGTTGTATCTGTGTACTCTTAGAAATTATAATAATCTACATGATTAGTGGATAAATGTTTACTATTTTGTTGTGTTGGAAAACAGTGTCTGATATATTACTTAAGTACTGGATTTATCAAGAACTTCATTTAGCAGAAGCTGAAATGTATTAAACTCTAAAGATGCTTTCTAAAGAAATGAATAACTGTCTGTACAGAACATACAAAACCAGCAATCAGGTCAGCTGAGGTTTTATGTAGTATGGCTGAGAAACTCTTAAAAAATAGGATATCCTTGAAGAACTGTCTTGACCTCGCTGGGTAACCTCTTCTAGCTCTGCACTACACTTGAGGTGTAGAAGTTTTCCTTATTTCAGTAAAACCTGGGTTCAGGGTCAGGCGGTGACTTTTGATGATGAGACCTTTCTGGTTTGTGTTGGAAGACATGTCTGGCTTGAGGTCCTGGAGAACATTGACTGAAACATAGTTGATATGGTGATGTTTTGGTCTAGGGTCATACAGGAGCCAGAAATTGTGATCCCTGAAAAGATCAGGAGCATCAGTGGTGCAAATAAGAGAAGACACAGCTCGGATTTGGAGTCGGAGCTAGAGGAAGAACCTAGTATCTCTGAGGACGAGAAGGAAGAGCAGAAGCAAGAAACTGAAGAGCCTCCAACCAGTGATTTGAATGCTGCTGAAAAGCCAGAGGAGGGTGTGAAGGGAGCGATGGCGCAGCAGCCACCGTCTGGCCCTGGTGCACCAGTTTGCCAGGCAGCCTCCAACAAGCCACCATGCAAGCCTGCAGTTTTCGTTCCAGTGGACAGGACTCCTGAGATTCAGGTGAGGCACTGGGAACAGTGAAGTGCTTATCGAGAGGGCTGGGGATTCGGGCATCCCCTGTTAGACTAGGCCACTGCTGACCCTACCGCAATGTCTTGTGTCTCTTGTTAATACTGCAGGGCAGCAGCGTGTGCTTCAGGTCCTCTTCTGGAGACTCTGAAGTCCCTTTCAGCTCTCCGTAACACTCTGTCTTAGACAGAGGGGCTCGATGCCATTCCCTGTAGGTACAGGGCTTCTATAGAAATGGAAGAAGCTCGGCACATGTCTTAACAGACAAGACTGAGTGGTGAAATGATTTTTGCCTGAAGTGCTGTGTTAATAGATTAAAAGTACTCTGAAGTTTCACTAATTTAAGTGCAGAGCTTGCCAGGTGCTTTCGGGGAAGCTGTGCTGATGACTCTAGCTCTTGGACATGCTGGTGGGATGCTGACTGGCTCTGTGAGCCACTAGGCTTGCAGAATTCCTTTTGTGGGTTTTAGAATCTGAGGAAGTTAACAATTTTCAGTCTTATGGAAAACAAAAAGAGAGCAAGAGACAGAGCAGTGCTACTGAAAAATGTGTTTTAAATTCTTTAGGAAGCAAGACTAAAGCTTCCAATCCTTGCAGAAGAGCAAGTCATCATGGAAGCTATCAATGAGAATCCCATTGTCATCATATGTGGAGAGACAGGAAGCGGGAAAACCACACAAGTACCTCAGTTTCTTTATGAAGCCGGCTATGCCAGGTACGGGTTGTCTTTTATTTGCAGCAAATGTGATGAGAAGAATTCATGCTGAGCTCAGTCACTTCAGATTTTGGGTTGGTTTTTTTTTTCTGCTCTGACTGAACTGAACCTGGTCTGTTTTGTACAGTGTTGGTGCCATGTTGAATAGGCCTTTCAAAAATCTAAAGGGATTAAGATTGTGACTTGCAGAAGTCTCTTCACATAATTTCAATCTTTTGAAACCTCTGAGGTAAAAGATCTCTCCAAAGCCACTGTTCTGTTTTTCACAGAAGGGCTTTATTGCCTGCCTGTGTCACATTGTTCAGCCTCTGCTTACCGAAGTTGGCATTTACCTTTGCAAGAAGGTGCAAATTACCTGTGCAAGTTACCTGTGCAAGTGATGCTACGTATTTTAGAGCCATTGGCAGAATTCCTGTTGTCGTCTTTCTAAGTGTTTCTCTCTTTAAAACAAGAAGCTAAACAACCCTTTCTGTTCTTTCCATCATCCGTCTTAGTTCTGGTGCTATTGGGATCACCGAGCCTCGGCGCGTGGCTGCAGTGTCCATGTCCCAGCGAGTCGCTAAGGAAATGAACTTGTCACACAGGTGAGGAGTTAAAAAGCTTGAGAACCTGCTAGGAAGATAACACCGAGATGCTGTGTGTGTGTCATAGACTAAAATCCAGGCTTGTGCTTCCCTGGTTCAGTCTTTGGTGAAGAACTGTGGGGTAGTTACTTGAAAACCCCTCAGAAGGGTTGTCTACAAAGAAAAAACAGCACAGATTTGTTGCTGCTTGTGGTTGTCAGTTACTTCTTAAAGAGAACTTTGCGAAGGTGGTTTGTGGGGAGTGGTCCCAGTCTGCCTCTGTCTGAGAAAGCATCCAATAACAGTGCAATAAGGCAAAGTGACATTGCCGTATATCCCAGCATTGTGTGTGTACTGGGCTCTGGGGAGCTGATGGTCTGCTTTTTGTCTTCTCCTGGCATTGCATCTGAATTTAGTTAGGCCAAAGGCTGCCTCCTTATCTGAATGTGAATTTTCTGTTTCTCCACATGCTTTTTCTTGTGGCTGCCTTGGTGTTTCCTCCTAGAGTGGTTTCTTATCAAATCCGATATGAAGGCAATGTTACAGATGAAACACAAATCAAGTTCATGACGGATGGTGTGCTGCTCAAAGAAGTCCAGAAGGTAAGTTGCTGTCCTCAGTGTTATAAAGAGGAAAGTATTTTGTGTAGCTAGGAAGAGAAACCAGTTGCTTTGCATGGATTTCATAGAATCATAGAATCACCAGGTTGGAATAGACCCACTGGATCATCGAGTCCAACCATTCCTATCAAACACTAAACCAAGTCCCTCAGGACCTTGTCCACCCGTCCCTTAAACACCTCCAGGGAAGGTGAATCAACCACCTCCCAGGGCAGCCTCTGCCACTGCCCAATGAACCTTTCTGTGAAAATCTTCCTCCTAATGTCTAGCTTGAACCTCCCCTGGTGGAGCTTGAGGCCATTCCCTCTAGTCGTGTCCCCTGTGCCTTGGGAGAAGAGCCCATCTCCCTCCTCTCCACAACCACCTTTCAGGTAGTTGTAGAGAGCAATGAGGTCTCCTCTTAGCCTTCTCCAGGCTAAACACCCCCAGCTCTGTCAGCCATTCCTCATAGGTTTGTTGCCAACCTTTCAAAGCAAAATGCCTTTTAGCACTAGAGGTGTTTCATCTTGACTTGTTATATTCCTGCCTCCAAGTCCTTAAACATTAGGTTATTTTACTGTGTAAAATGAGAGCAAGGACAGGGTTCTGGGCAATGAAGCTGCGTCATGGCACAAATTTATTAAACTGTGCTCAGATATACTGGAGAGACTACAACCAGGGGGATGGAGTGGCTGGTCTTTGTGTAACCCGAGGTTGCCTTGGGTGAGGCTTCCTGAAGTGAAATCCATCTCCCTTTAGGACTTTCTGCTTTCCAAGTACAAAGTCATCATTATTGACGAAGCCCATGAAAGGAGTATGTACACGGATATCTTAATAGGCCTATTGTCTCGCATCGTGCCTCTTCGTGAAAAGGTAAGAGAAGTGGTATTTCTGCACTAGATGCAGGAGTGCTAGGGTGGAGGATGTTAGATATGAAGAAGTGGGATTCTTAATGTGAACATCAACAGAAATCAGACCAGAACCATTACATAACCCTCAGATAACGTGTTTGTCTTTCCCAGTGATCAAAGCAGCACAAAGCCTACAAAAAGGGGAACAATAGTACCTATCAGTACCAACAGATAATTTTTCAGTCAATATCCAGCTAATTACAGTGGAATAAGCTGCCAGCAGCAGTGTTTAAGAAAAGAAGTTTTGGGGCTGACATTAAATATTTGATCCTGACTGATGTGGGGGGGCTGGGGTGCTGCAGGGCAGTGCTTGGCACTGATGTTTGTTACTTATGGATGGAGAGAAAAGGGAGTGGCCATAGTCAGCATCAGGATTGCCAGCGTGGGGGTTTATGTATTTTAAGACATGTTGTTTCTGAAGCTGCGTGTATCCTCTGTCCCTTGACAGGATGCTTTTGTCGTCTTAGATATTGGGTGTTTTGGTGCAGAAATGTGTAGCAGGTGCTGCTGTGACAGCTCTAGGGGTGTGTGCCAAACAGCAAAACTGCCGAGTGCTCTCAGGCACAGAATAACACGTTTGTGTCCTGCAGAAGGGGCTCCCACTGAAGCTGATCGTCATGTCCGCTACCCTCCGCGTTGAAGATTTCACCAATAACAAAAGGCTGTTCTCTGTTCCACCTCCCATTATTCAGGTATTGTTGTCCTTGCTGGCATCCATGTCAGATGTAATGCCTGAAACACACCGACTGCTTCCTTTAGCAGACCAGTTAATCAGGGGCCCTCCAATCTCTCCAGTTGGTGCTGAAATCTTGTCTAGAGTGTTATTTCTTTTGAGCTTCAGAGATTTTCTTTCCACTTTTCTGATAAAACTGTCCTGGCAGAATCTGATTGTCTTGAAGAGTTATAAGTTATGGTTCAGGAAAGCTAGAAAGCCTCAATCCAAGTTGATGATCTGAAAAGTTTTGGTTTCTAGCTTGGTTTTGTGGCTCGACAACACTGATAACACCTATGGGTCCTGTGTTTTGTGGATTAGCAAAACCAAGAGCTGAATAGGAATGTGGAGTGAGCTTTTCTAGTTCTCCCACAAAAGCTGTAATGATTGTGCTGGAGTTTGGATGGCACACAAACCCTTTTTTCTTCATTTCCTCTCTAGGTAGATGCAAGGCAATTCCCTGTAACTCTTCATTTTAACAAGAAGACCCCCCTGGATGACTATAGTGGGGAGTGCTTCAGGAAGGTGTGTAAGATCCATCGAATGTTGCCCTCAGGTAAGGCCACTGCTGGGAACCTCTCCGATTCTTTACACTCAACATGTCAAAGCTTTCTGGGTTAGTTTTGTGGTGGAGGTTTTTGTTGGTTTGGTTTGGAGTGAGGTTTCTTGTAAGCTCAACACGGGACTGCAATGATGTGTTATGTGCTCTTACTTAGAAGTTTTTTCTTGTGAGTGTTACCCTTCAGTTGTCATAGTTCTGTTAGTGTGCTTCTCGAGGGAGAAGCAGACAAATGCAGTCAAACACGCTGTTTCTCCTCATTACTTCAGAGTATGTTCAACCTGCCTTTTATCAAGAATGACATCTGAAGCTTTCCAAGGTGAAAAGCTATGAGGTTGAGAGTGATTTATTCTCTTGCAGGTGGGATTTTGGTGTTTCTGACGGGCCAAGCCGAAGTTCATTCTCTCTGCAGGAGGCTAAGGAAAGCCTTTCCATTCAAGAAAACCAACACTGCAGGTAATGCCATGGAGTAAAGGACTGCTCAACTTTGAATTTGTCCCACTGAGAAGGAAGCTTACTTTGCACCTTAAAATAAGAGCTTTTATTTAAAACAAGCGGGTTGGGGAGGGGGGCTTATTGTGGATGGTTTTGATGACTGATTGTTAAGTTTGTGCTACTTTGAATTTGGGAGAAAGGTTTGTGTGTATGATCCCTTCCAGTTCCCCAGAATCCATTGCTTTTCTTTACTTCTCTGTGGGTTGTGAATTCAAGTGAAAATGGTACTGCTTATTGCTGACTGTTTTCAGGATAGTGGCATTTCCCAAGATGGCTTTAGGAAGTCCTCCCCTAAACCACGGGGTGTACAGTTGCTGTGTGTGCTGCTGTCAATCCTCTGCATGGCTCCTAAATGGAATTACAACATTAAAATTGTGTTTTCCCTGTCCCCATTGCCTTCAATACGACTCTTTGCTTCTTTCATACTGTGACGCTTTTTGAATCCCCAAAAAGATGGGAGTGGGACTAGAGTCTCCCCACTGCCTTTTCCAAGGGGGAAGCCTGCTCAGCTAACAGTAATTCCATTGGCTGCTTTTGTAGGAGGAGATGATGACAAAGAAGAATCAATGGAAGAAATCAGAAAATTTAAGAAGTCGAGGAAGCGGAAGAAAGTTATGGTAATGTGTGATGGCTAGAGTTCCTCCAAGAGACAGGAAGGATCAGGTACCTTTCTGGAGAACAGGACTTGGGTGTAGCTGCATTTCCCACCAGCCTGTTTTAGACTTGCATAAGGCCTTGTAGCCTACCTGTGTTCCTCAGGATATCCAGTAATGCTGCCTACACTGATAACTGCTGTTCTGAGCAGCACAGTGCTAACGTGTCCCTGGATATTATGGGCAGAAAATGGATTGCAGTTGCGTGCTGACCATTACAACTTTAATGGGAGGAGTTCGAGACTTACTGGCTTCAGGGCTGCTCTTCATCTCACCATTTGTTACCCAGAATCAGGACTGATGCATCTGTGCTGAAGAGTAGCATTTGTTTTCCACACAAGTCCCGTGTGCACTTTTTTAGTGGAAGATTTTGATGTTACACATACATTGTCCACTGACATCCCTGAAGCCGCATGAAGTAAAGAAATTTTGCCCTTTCCCACAAGCCTCCAAGTGAAGAAGCTCAGCACAAAATGCTGTTTAAAATACTTGGGTTATTTACTTCTAATTCGCAAAGTTACCAAATGCTGAACCTCAGCCTTAAAATGCAAATGAAATCGCTCGTTAGGTCAACAAATGTGTCGAGTTAGTGCTCATCTTTGCTTTCAAATCAAGAAACAGTGCAGTTTATGCCCCCCCCCCCCACTTAACGCTCTGTGCTCATTTTTTTTATCTTTCTCAGACACTCCCCAAAATTGATCTGGACAATTACTCTGTTGTACCAGTGGATGAAGGAGATGAAGACAGAGACAGTGAAACTGATGAGGATATTGCAGGGTCTGACAGTGACCTTGATTTAGGAGATGGTGACTCAGAAGAAGGTTTGGCTCTTAGGTTTCATAACTTTCTTCTCCTCTGTCATCTGTGAAGTGTGTGACAGGAGCTGGTTGTCCTTTGCTGAAGTGGTGTGATAACACCGTGTGTGTTGTGTGGAAAAGCCATTAAGAATTTCCAGCTGCAGCTTTGTGCCAAATACTTTTCTGATTTTAAATGAAGTTGTGTTTGTGAAGATGTTGGGACTGAGCCTGGAAGCTGACTTGCTGTGTATTTTACAACGTTGGTTTCTTTCTTCGCAGATGAGAAACCTGATTTGTCGCTTCCACTCTATGTGCTCCCACTCTATTCTTTGCTAGCGCCGGAGAAACAAGCAAAGGTACAGGGTTTATTGTCACAAGGAGTAAATGATCCTTACAGATGTGTGATCCTTGTCCGAAGTTACATGTGCTTTCTGAGTTAAAATTTCAGTCATGAACTATGCGGCAGTGGGCAGGCTCGAGTGGCCCAGTGGGCAAGTTGGGATGGGATCAAAGCAGCCCTTGCTTGGGCTGGAATCTCCCTAATGTGCCAGTTGGGCAGGTTGGGAGGGTTGAGCAGTAACAGTCCTACAGCACGTTAAAATCATTCATTACCCCGGTTCTCGGCAGGATCCTACTGCCAAGAGGCAGTTTGTACAAATTCCTGCACTCCCTCTTGGGCTTTGGAGGTGGCAGCAATACATCTAAATATAACTCGGTACTAGCATCTGCTCCACTTTGAGCCCCTTGAATGTTTTTGAGATTAACTGAGCTGGATAGAGAGCTCCAGAGCAGAGAGAGACGGAAAATGAAGTCTTTGGTCTTACTGTTGGGTTTCACCTGCAGTGCCATCTGTGTTTCCACCCCTTGGCAGACCATTCAAGTTCATGGAATCATAGAATTATGACTAAATAATCATTTAGATTATTCATTAGAAGGGCCCTTAAAGATCATCCAGTTCCAACCCCTTTGCCGTGGACAGGGACGCACCCCTGGATCAGGCTACCCAAGGCCCCTCCAGCCTGACCTTGAAGACTTCCAGGGATGGGGCAGCCACAGCTTCCCTGGGCAATGTGTTCCAGTGCCTCCTCGCTCATGGTGAAGAAATTCTTCCCAATGTCTAGTCTAAATCTGCCTTTCTGCAGTTTATACCAGTTCCCCTCATCCTATCCCCACAAGACTTTATGAATAGTCCCTCTCCAGCTTTCTTGTCGAAGTTGACTACCTGTCTTTTTTCTGTTGTTGGCCGTGCATTTCACATGCCCGTCTGCTTCTTGCAGGTATTTGGGGCTCCTCCTCCCGGCACGAGACTGTGTGTTGTAGCCACCAACGTGGCTGAAACATCACTTACCATCCCGGGTATCAAATATGTTGTTGACTGTGGAAAGGTGAAGAAACGTTTCTATGACAAAGTCACCGGGGTTTCGTCTTTCCGAGTCACGTGGATATCTCAAGCTTCAGCCAACCAGCGGGCAGGAAGGGCTGGCCGGACAGAGCCAGGGCACTGTTACAGGTCAGCTCCCTGCTGTGGAGAGGGTTAGGAGACGATAAAACACAATGTGTGTCCAAATTTGACAGCTTCCCTTGTCCTGCTGCCTCTTTCACAAGCAGCCACTACTGCTTCAAAGACTCTGGGTTTTCTCTGCTCTCCTTTCAAATAGGAGAGGTGAAGCCAAACCTGAACAGGCACAGTGATGTTGGTTTGACGGTTCAGCTTCTCTGGGGCCTTTCTTTTGCAGAAAACCCTTATTTTTGTGGCCAGATTAACATGGAAGCAACTCCAAGCCAAGTCAGCTTTTTGTGAATATGGCAATATGCCCCAACCATGTACCTAATTACAGTGATATGTAAATAATACCCTCAGCTGCCTGTTCTTCATGCGTATCTTTTGAGTTAAGATTTCTCCTACATCTACTTCTGGTCTCCTAGGCTGTACTCTTCAGCAGTCTTCACGGACTTTGAGAAGTTTTCTGCTCCAGAAATAACAAGGCGACCGGTGGAAGACTTGATTCTGCAAATGAAGGCCTTAAATATAGACAAGGTGAGGTGTAAATTGGCTTTGTCCCATAGTGTTCATTAAAGTGGTTGCCCCTAGGAGCCAGAAACAAACACAAATGCCTTTTATCATCATTGCTTGAGGCTGTTCCGTGTGAGAAATTAGGATCCTGGGACTTGATTTTGGTTCTGCAGATTGCAGAAGCTGCCATGAATTCCATCAGACCTTAGCAGATACATTTGTTCAGGTAGTAAGAGCTTTCTTATAAGAAATGAGCAAAACCCTGTTGAAAGAGGGTGTTTTGGAGGTACTTAAGCACTTTCAGAAAGCACAGTAGTTGAAGTTAGACCTGAAAGCAGCCTGCCCTGGGCGGTGGCTGAGTCAGTGGCAGCTAGGGGTGGTGCTGGTATTCCCGTTTGTTGATGTTTTTGTTCTAAGTGTTTCCTCCTTTTCCGTGTGGTTTCCTCTTGCTCCTGGCAGACAGACTAAGTGGGTTTTTTTGTATATATAACCGCAGGGAGGGTTTTGTTCTCTTCAAGAACTTGTTAATGCATTCAGACTCTTTTTTTCAATGGGAGCTGTGTCCACTGAGAGGCATTTTGTCTTGTCATCTATAGGTAGTGAACTTCCCCTTCCCAACACCACCTCCGACAGAAGCACTTGCAGCAGCTGAGGAGTTGTTGATAGCCCTGGGTGCTTTGAAGGAACCCCCTGTGACGGGAAGGTAATGTCTGTGGTCCTGCACACCTTTCCCCTTCCGTCTGCGCTTCCAGATTAGCCCTCGCATCGAAGGATGTGCTTTTGTACAGACACTGGCATCACTTTAACATTCTCTGGTGCACCCGTGTTTGTTTTAGTGTTTGGGCAGGGGAAGATTATGTGAGGTGTGTGCCATGCAGGCAGGTGGGATCTGCATAGAATAGAATCATAGAATCACCAGGTTGGAAGAGATCCACCGGATCATCGACTCCACCCATTCCCACCAATCTCTAAACCATGTCCCTCAGTGCCTCATCTACCCACACCTTAAACACTTCCAGGGAAGGCCAGTCAAACACCTCCCTGGGCAGCCTGTTCCAGTGCCTAACGACCTTTTCTGTGAAGAATTTTTTCCTTATGTCAAGCCTGAACCTCCACTGGCAGAGCTTGAGGCCATTCCCTCTTGTCACCTTTACTGGTGCTTGAGAACCCCTTTAGTGAAGAAATTTATCCTAATGTCCCATCTGAACCTCCCCTGGCGCAGCTAAGCTGCGCCAGGGGAGGTTCAGATGGGACATTAGGAAACTCTGTGATCCTGTCACCTAGTACTTGGGCAAAGAGACCAACACTCACCTCTCTGTGCGACTTTTCTCTGTCTCCCCCAGGCTGAAGCAGCAGCTGGCAGCAAAGCTGAGTTGCCCCATCAGTCCCCTGGGCAGGGTAATGGCCACTTTTCCTGTCGCCCCCCGCTACGCGAAGATGCTGGCGTTAAGCAGGCAGCAGGACTGCCTGCCCTACACCATCACCATCGTGTCTGCAATGACCGTCCGGGAGCTTTTTGAAGAGTTTGACAGGTGGGCGAGCGAGCCTGACGCCCTATTTACAGCACGTGTCACCTTGTCACAGCTGATGCCTCTGATGCTGAGGTCTCCCCACACTCATTTATGTCTGTTTGTGTTTCTTATAGACCTGCAGTAAGTGAGGAAGAGTCAGCGAAACTGAAGGGGAAGAAAGCGAGGCTCTTACAGATGCAAAAGATCTGGGCTGGGCAGGGGCCGATGCAAAAGCTTGGAGACCTCATGGTGATGTTAGGTATTGCAGACATTCCCTTGTAGTCTTAACTTCCATTCTGTTCTCCTTTCTGTTCCCCTGAGCTCTCAGCTTTACGCAGCTAAAGGCTTCCATGTGCTGTAGGACTAAGTCCAGTGATGTGTTTTGTTGGCTGTTCTCTGGGCAGCCTGCTCGTATCCTGGGCTGGCAAGTGGGACCTGGTGGCCACCGTGACAGTGCTACAGTCGCTGTCATCAGTAGAGCTGATGAGCTGAGTTGTTTTCTCCACCTGACTGTTTGCTTGCAGGAGCGGTGGGGGCCTGTGAATATGCCGGGTGTACCCGGGAATTCTGTGTAGAAAATGGGCTCCGATACAAAGCTGTGCTGGAAATCAGGCGCTTGAGGGGGCAGCTGACAACAGCAGGTAAGTGGGTTTTAAGACGAGTTGCTATGTTTATTGTCTTTTGGGGAGAGACAAGTCAACTTGTCTGTTCATAGAATCATAGAACAACCAGGTTGGAAGGGACCCATCGGATCTTCTAGTCCAACCATTCTTATCAAACACTAAACCAAGTCCCTCAATACCTCATCCACCCGTCCCTTAAATACCTCCAGGGAAGGTGACTGAACCACCTCCCTGGGCAGCCCGTTCCAATGCCCAATGACCCTTTCCGTGAACAACTTTCTCCTAATCTCCAGCCTAAATCTCCCCTGGTGGAGCTTGAGGCCATTCCCTCTTGTCCTGTCCCCTGTCACTTGGGAGAAGAGCCCAGCTCCCTCCTCTCCACAACCTCCCTTCAGGTAGTTGTAGAGAGCAATGAGGTCTCCTCTCAGCCTCCTCTTCTCCAGGATAAACAACCCCAGCTCTCTCAGCCGCTCCTCATAGGGCCTGTTCTCCAGCCCCTTCACCAGCCTCGTTGCTCTTCTCTGGACTCATTCCAGAGCCTCAACATCCTTCTTGTGGTGAGGGGCCCAGAACTGAACACAGTATTCAAGGAGTGGCCTCACCAGTGCTGAGTACAGAGGGAGAATCACCTCCCTGGACCTGCTGGTCACACCGTTTCTGATCCAAGCCAGGATGCCATTGGCCTTCTTGGCCACCTGGGCACACTGCTTGTTCGTTACAACCTTTTCTCTTTTTTTTTGGTATTGAATCTTAACTCGTCTTTTTTTCCCTGGCAGTGAACTCTGTTTGCACTGATGCTGGTCTCTACGTTGATCCAAAGATGAAGCCCCCAACAGAAGCTCAAGCAACTTACTTGAGGCAGATTGTGCTGGCAGGGCTGGGGGATCATGTTGCCCGAAGGGTTCAGGCAGAAGAGCTTCTGGATGAGAAGTGGAAAAATGCCTACAAGGTAAACAGCTTGATTTGACTGAATTCCAGTTCCTGTGTGGCAGAAAGGCTCTCCTGTGTGTGCTTGGGCTTCTGGCTGGATACAGCGTTGGGGCTGCGTGTGCTGCGCTGGCTTTCTACAACTTCAGTCCCTAGAATTTACATTTCCAGTGTTGTAATTTCCCAGCTGTCTTGTAGGAATTGTTATAAAAGAGCTAAGAAGTGGCAGTTGTCCATCCTGCAAAGTGCTTGATGGCACCAGAGAAGGTGAGGCAGAAAATTATGGGGTTATTAAAACATCCATCACATTAAGAAGCCATTTAAATGTACATCTGAGGGAGACTGAAATTAGATGAAATAAAAAATTAATTGACCTCATCTTATTCTGCTTAATCTCCTGTGCTTTCTCAAAGACTGCTCTTTTGGACGACCCAGTGTTCATCCATCCGAGCTCAGTCCTCTTCAAACAACTCCCAGAGTTTGTGGTGTATCAAGAAATTGTTGAGACTACAAAAATGTATATGAAAGGTGAGACTGCTGCCATCCCTACTTGTTCTGCAAGTGTGAGGAGTTCAGAAATACCTTAGCAGAATGTTTCCCTTGAGGTGACCAAGAGTTCTTACGAAGCAGTTGTGCTTCTGGGGATTTGGATCCTTGTGCTTTCTAGATCTGGACCGGGAATAAAATTGGCTTATCCTTTGTCTAGCAGAAGGGGTTGGAGCAAAGCTCAGCTTCTGAAAGCACCAGCCCTGTTAGACCTTTTTGCTGGTCTCCAAACAGAAGAATGTAAATCTGTACACTTCAGTTGAAACATGAGATACAAGTAAATCTGTGGAGCTGAGATGCCGACCACGCGCTGTACTTGTGAGTGGCAGCTCACAGCACCAATCCCTCAGTAAGATGTGTGGTTTTCCCTCTCTAAGGTGTGTCTGCAGTTGAACCCGAGTGGATTCCTGCCCTGTTGCCGCCATACTGCCACTTTGGGAAGCCTCTGGAAAATCCTCCTCCGTCCTTCTGCCCTGAAACAGGCCGAATCCGATGTCACAGACCAAGTGTCTTTTGTAAGTGCCTGAAATGTCTCACTCAGTGGATTTGCCCAAGAGTTGCTCTGTGGTTACTGCAGAGCTGTTTTTAACAAGACTCTTGGCAGACCAGAAAGGTCAAGCTCATCTTGGACTGTTCAGATAGCTTAGTGGTTGCTCCATGGGATTCATAGCACTTAAATATCAGCATTTTCTTCCCACCTGCTGCCCTGTGAAGGAACAAGCTGGCTAGGGGGGGTGACATTTCTCATAGCACCTCTGTTGTCACATCTCCCTTTGAAACATACCCCCCCTCTTTGAGCATCTGGGACGCTCTGTGTGATCTTTATTTCAGATCGAGTCGGCTGGCAGCTCCCGGCTGTGGAAGTTGATTACCCAGAAGGTATCGATCGCTACAAATACTTTGCCAGGTTCCTGCTTGAAGGAAAGGTGAGTGTGTTCCTGCTGCGTTACCTCCTTGTTATTATTGACGAGGTCTTAGCCCAGTTTTTGGAGGAGGTGAGCTTTGGGGCTTCTTTCTTTGTGCGCTTGCCCGTTTCTTGTAACTTGCTGGTGGCTGGAGGAGTTTGCCACAGGTGATGGGGAAGAGGTCTTTAAAATATGACACAACATGAAAATTTTGGGAGAAAAAGACCCCCCAAATTTAAGTCCTGTTCATGCAAAGGAAAAGAACTGTAGGTCACGTGTCCATTTTGAGACACAAAAGTCATCTATTGAGTCAGTTCGGATACGATTAATGTGGAGATGTGATTGGAAAGAGGTGGCAGTAGAGGATATGGAGTGAAAGTTTACAGCAGTTCAATTTCATTGATGATTGTCTCCTCAGAACAATTAATTTACCTTGTTCATTGTTTTGTTATAACAAATCTTCCAGGTCATCGAGAAGTTGAGTGCTTACAGCCGCTGTCTGCTGTCCAGTCCCCTCATAATGCTGAAGACCTGGTCCAAGTGAGTTGTTAAAAGCAAACTTAAGTTTCATTGTCTCTAGCAAACACTTTAACTTCCTTTTAAATTAAAAAAAGTTCAGTGCTGGGAGGGGTGTTCCAGATAGTGATCTTGGCTCTAGCTGCAGGGTGAGAAAATGAGCTTTCTCACCAAGAAAAACTGTCTGGGTGATTGTGAGGGCAGTGGGGAAGGACACGCTACTCACACTGACCTCTGCAGGCTGCTTCATGCCAAGGGTCTGCTCACGCATGTAAGAAGCTGTCAGATGAGCACAACTGCTTCCTGCGCTTTTCTTTGCACTTCAGTCTATTCTGTTGTCTTTATTTCCTTTCAGAAACGTGTTACCAACTGACCGTGTTTTTCCTGTGGTTTTCCTTTCCTTTATGGAACTGTGACTCTCAAAAGGGACTCCCAGCTATTCCTTCCCTTGCTGTCCCCACAGGATCCTCTCTCATTTACCAGAACAAGCTTGCTTTTAGTCTTCTGTGAGTTTTCATGGAGGGAGTGGATGCAAGGATTTCAAAAGCCTTTGTTAAAAGTGACTGATGTTCTCGGAGGATCCTGCGGGGGGCAGGGGGTGGGGGCAGACTACAAACCACTTCTGCTCAACTTTATTAACCCAGTGATGTGTCTCTTTGTCTTTTGATTGTGTGTTTTGACATCTGTACCAAGCCCTTTCAAGCTATGGAGACTATGAATTCAGAAAGCTCACCTTGGATGCTCTCGCACTTTGCTAAACTGCTAGTAAACACTGTTTTATTTTGGACTGATTTAGGCTTCAGCCCAGGACAGAGACCCTCCTGCAGGCTCTAGTGGCAGAAAAGTGTGATAATCGCGATGCTTTACTGGCTGCATGGAAGAAAAATCCTAAATGTAAGTGTTCTGCTTGCTTAATTATTAGTCTAACACAATGTAGGCTTTGTAATACATTGAGCACCATTGAATTCTAATTTTAAAAAAGGAAGATTTTACTGGATAAGCTTCAAATATTTGCTGTCTTCTTACCAGAAACAGTAACGCTCTATGCCTGGTTCCCTGTGAAGAACTGGAGTTTCCTGTGCTTTAGAAAGCAACCTTTATTTATATTTTTAAGAAATTTTTGCTGTAGTTCTAGACAGAGTTAAAGTGCTTCATTTTGGGCTTTTGAAAAAAAATACTCTGGTATGATCAGTGGATACAGGAAGACATTTTTGTCCAGCCAAAATGGATTTTGTTCAATACTCAGGGACCAGCTTATGAGGCTTCTTTATAGAAGCGGCAACCAAGTGATGCCGTGGTGGCTTTCACAGTAGTTCTCCCATGCTCGATACTTCTGTATGCAAATGTCCAAGCTCCAGCACTGTCCCAGGGATGGGAAGTTGGTTCTTGCTCTCAGTGTGAGAGCAGGGTGATGCCACAGGATCTTGGTTTTCTAGCACCACTGCTCCAGTCCCTGCCTCCCGTAGTAGCTGTCTGATCACTTCCCTTTCATTCCAGATTTGCTCACAGCCTATTGTCAATGGATCCCCGAGGCTTTGCATGAAGATGTAGCCAAGAAGTGGCCACCAGTGGCACCGTGAAGTGCCTGACTCTCCTCTTGATGGACTCTTTCTCAGAGGTGTTTTGAGAGCCCGGCTTTCCTTGGAAATCTGGTGACAAAGAGGGATGTGCTGTTAGAGATACCTTTTTGTAAGCGAACTGGGTCTTCATCTAGTTTTCTGGGAAGCCCTCTCTGTCCCTAGACGCCTTACCAGCGGGTTTGCTGGTAGTTTGTAATATTAGTGTTTGGATAATTTTATCCGTTGTATGAGGTCCAACACAAAAACCCCAATAAGTCTTCCTGTTTAACAAATGAAGAAGGCAAATTACAGTCACCTTCAAAGTAGTTCCCTTCCGAGCTGACGCACAGTTGTGTACGATGCTGCCAACGTTCAAAGCAATCCTGCAGATCATATACTCCTAGAATGGTTGGGGTTGGAAGGCTCCTGAAAGATCTTCCAATTCAACCCCCTCTGCCCTGGGCAGGGACACCTCCCACTGGATCAGGTTCCTCAAAGCCCCATCAACTTGGCCTTGAACCCCTCCAGGGATGGGGCAGCCACCTCTGGGCAATCTAGGCTCGTACTTTACTCACAGGAAGACATTTCTTCCGAAGATCTCATCTCTTTCAGCTTAAAACTGTTTACCCCTTCTCTTGTCATAGAATCATAGAATCACCAGGTTAGAAGAGACCCATCGGATCATCGAGTCCAACCATTCCTATCAAACGCTAAACCATGTTCCTCAGCACCTCATCTACCTGTGTCTTAAACACCTCCAGGGAAGGTGAATCAACCACCTCCCTGGGCAGCCTCTTCCAATGCTCAATGACCCTCTGTGTGAAAAACTTCCTCCTAATCTCTAGCCTAAATCTCCCCTGGCGGAGCTTGAGGCCATTCCCTCTTGTCCTGTCCCCTGTCACTTGGGAGAAGAGGCCAGATCCCTCCTCTCTACAACCTCCTTTCAGGTAGTTGTAGAGAGCAATGAGGTCTCCTTTCAGCCTCCTCTTCTCTAGGCTAAACTGCTCTGAGGTCTCTGTGGAACCTTTTCCTGGCTAAACAACCCTAACTCTCTCAGCCTGTGCTTGTAAGGGAGTTGCTCCAACCCCTGGATCATCTCTGTGGCCTCCTCTGGCCTCGCTCTAACAGATCCATGTCCTTCCTCTGCTGAGGCCTCCAGAACTGAACACAGGCCCCTGCTGGTGGGGCCTCGTGAGAGTGGAGCAGAGGGGTAGAATCCTCTCCCTCACCCTGCTGGTCCCACTCCTGCTGGGGTGCAGAACACAGTTGGCTTTGTGGGCTGCAAGCTCATGTCGCTGGCTCATGTTCTGTAACCTCCTCTCTACTATTGGTTCCTGAGCTGTAGGGCTAAGCTCAAGTTTTTTTGTGTTGGACTCTGTATTTTACAGATTGGTATTTTATCTGAATTTCTCTTTGGACTATATTAGTCGTATGGACTTTAATAAATATTCATGGTTTGGAGTGGGAGAAATGTTTTCTATGTGGGATGCTGCAAGAAGCAGAATTTCAGACCTTTGTGGACCCTTCCTCATGGGTGACTGCAGATCCAAGATTCCAGACTGAACTTTTGGTCCGGGTCAGCAGCTCTGCAGCACACAGCTGCTCTCTTGCTCCATGTGCCCCCAGCAGGGCAGCAAACGAAAGTGAGAACAGTCATGAGGCGAGATAAAGGCAGTTTAATTAGTGAAGGGAAGAAAGTGGAAAAAATCCCAATGAAGCGAGGACTGTCACTCTGCCCCTTCCACACCGTGATCACCTGCTATCTGAGCACAGTGTGTGGCATGTGCTGTCATTTTGGTGTTTCCTGGAGCTCTTCTGGGAATGAAGCAGCTTTTAGGAAAATGGGGTAGGTAGGGTGAAGTCCTGCTAATTTGACAGACAGAAATCTTGGCAGTCCCAGAAGAAAACACACAGCTTGAGTTTGCCTTTCCATTCACCTCCTGTGTGGCAAACCCTTCCAGTGTGGTTGCCGGTGATGTTGCTTGCACAAAGGTGCAAAGAAGCTGCTGCAGCCCAAGCACAGCGGGTGGTGGGTGTGTGTCCTCACTCACTTGCGGGGCTGGGGGCCAGGACACAAGCAGGCGTTACAAATATCCAATACTGATGAAACATCGGCTTTCATGTCTGAGTAAGAGAGAAAGTAGCCTGGAGTACCTGTGCACTTATAATGTAAATCATAGAAGGGCTGGGATGGAGAAGAGCTTTGAGATCATCAAGTTTAACCACCCACAGCTCTGAGCACCTCATCCACCCATCTTTTAAACTGGGGGAGCCATGGGGACTCCACCACCTTGCTGGGCAGTGCGGCCGTGGTGTTGATCTGTCACCACAGGCAGGAGAGCGCTGAGAGCTCTTGGCTCAGTCTTGGTCCTTGAGCAAGAACTGCAGAAGGGTTTGAGAATGGTCTGTGTGCTCACAGAATCATAGAATAGTTTGGGTTGGAAGGGACCTTAAAGATCGTCCAGTTCCAACCCCCCTGCCATGGGCAGGGACACCTCCCACTGGATCAGGGGCTCCAAGGCCCATCCAACCTGGCCTTGAACATCTCCAGGGATGGGGCAGCCACCACTGCTCTGGGCAACCTGGGCCAGGGCCTCACCATCCTCAGCGTGAGGAAATTCCTCCTTCTGTCTAGGCTAAATCTTCCCTCTCCAGTTTACACCCACTGCCCCCAGTCCTGTCAGTCCAAGCCTGTGTAAAAAAATCCCGCTGGAGCTTTCCCGGAGCCCCATCAGGTTCCCTCATGGGAGGGAAGAGGGGAAAAAGGAAAATGTGGAGCCTACGTAAAAATTACAGAACTGTTCCTTGGGAAAGTAAACGGGAGAGAGCAAAGCGACTGTTTTGGTGGAAAATGAGAGGTGGGGGGGGGGGGGAGGGGGGGGGAAAAAAAAAAAAAAGTGGAGATGCCGGGGATTGAACCCGGGGCCTCATACATGCAAAGCATGCGCTCTACCACTGAGCTACATCCCCTGTTGAAATACCGGTCGCACACGGTGTCTATTCACGGTATAGATTGAGCAGCCTGCTCGCCCCGCGTGGCTCCGCCCCTTCCGCTGGGGCGGGGGCCGCACCCTTGCGGGGAATGGCGGGAAAGAGGTTGCGTTCGCCAGACTTCCCGAGCGCAGTAGGGAGAGGCCCCGCGTGACGCGCGGGGATCAGGGGTTCGAGTCCCCGACGGGGAGGCAGGTTGTGTGAACAGTGTCACCGAAAATGCTCCTGAATGGATTGTCTGGAGGCTTCTTTTGGCGTTTTAGAAAACGAGCAGCCTTTGTCAGGCCTGGGCAGCACGAGGGAGCGAGCTCCATCAGTCCTCTGCATCCACACAACCTGGGCACAGGATGCATTGCCCACTTACACCCACCTCTCTAAACTTTCCCAGAAAGCTCGTGCATATTCTGCTACTTTCCAAGGACTCATTTTCGTGCTATTACGAACTTTGCAACAGTCACAGCTCTTGCTCCTTTGGAGCTTTGGAGCCAGCTCTGCCTGACCTTGTGTTTGAGGTGGGAAAGGCTGCAAACAGAGGGCATTCCAGGAGAAGACACACCTGTTGGGCACAGATCAGACTCAAAGGGAGCGCAGTGCGAAGAATGAACTTGTGGTACCACCTCCAAAGGACACACAGTGCTTGGAATAACACTACTTGAAAGAAACCAGAGGGACATTCCGTCTGACTCCCACACCCCACAATTACTTAGGTGAAACCTTGAGGTATCCGAGCTGGACTCGAACCGCGCTGCTCGGGGTGGTGTCCGCGGGCAGCGAGGGGGCGCTCACCGGCCGAAATAGCTCAGTTGGGAGAGCGTTAGACTGAAGATCTAAAGGTCCCTGGTTCGATCCCGGGTTTCGGCAAAATTGTTTTCTTGCGGCTTCTTCTGCAGGGGCAGAGAGAACAGGGAGTTCTCACCCCTGGAGGGGCTTAAAAGAAAGGGAGATAAGGCCGAAGGTCTTTTCCACCCAAGCGAGTCTATGACGTCACTTGGAAGGACGGTGCAGGCTTGGTCTCCTCTCCCTGGTCGCCAGAGTCAGGGCAGGGGAAATGGCATCAAGCTGCACCAAGAAGAGATTCTGGTTGGGTGGGAGGAGGAATTTCGCTACTCAAAGCTGTCAGGGGCTGCCTGAGCTGGAGCTTGAATCAATCCTTGGAAGGGCTGCTTCACTTGCAAGCTCCTCGCTGTCAAAGGGGGGCTCAGAACATCCTGGGCTCCGTCAGCTTTGAATAATTCGCACCTCATCCACTCGTCCTTTAAACACCTCCAGGGAATGTGACTCAACCCCCTCCCTGGGCAGCCTCTGCCAGTGACCAATGACCCCTTCTGTGAATTTTTTTTCCTAATGTCCAGCCTGAACCTCCCCTGGTGGAGCCTGAGGCCATTCCCTCTTGTCCTGTCCCCTGTCCCTTGGGAGAAGAGCCCAGCTCCCTCCTCCACAACCTCCTTTCAGGTACTTGGAGAGAGCAATGAGGTCTCTCCTCAGCCTCCTCTTCTCTAGGATAAACACCCCCAGCTCTCTCAGCCGTTCCTCATAAGGCCTGTTCTCCAGTCCCTTCACCAGCTTCGTTGCTCTTCTCTGGACTCACTTCAGAGCCTCAACATCCTTCTTGTGGTGAGGGGCCCACAACTGAACACAGGATTCGAGGAGCAGTTCCACCTATTCCTACAAATATTTGCATTGCCCTGTGAAGCAGAGAAAGTGCTTTGCCTGAGGTTTTGGACTTGAGTGATAAAGTCCTGTAATATAGCAAATTCCTACCACAACGTCTGCTAATGGAGCATTGCCTGCCTGGCTCTGGGTTTGAGCTGCTGCTCCAGACAGGTTTAAGTTTCTGGGATATTTGTTTCATATCTCACAGCTTTGTGTCTCTTAAAAAATGGTATCGTGTGCCTGTGAGTAGATGAAGAGCTCAGGGCTATGGTTTAGTAGTGGACAGGGATTGTTGGACTTGATGATTTCCAGCCCAGTGAGTCTGCGATTCCACGACTCCCAGGCAGCGGTGGGGGTTGGCTCTGCTCAGCCTGCAGGACGCAGCACCAGACTGTCCTCATCAGCACACTGCTGAGTATCCCCACCTGACACGAAATGACCTCAGGTTTATCCAGGGGACGTTTCAGTTGGATATTAGGAGTAATTTCTCTACTGAAAGGGTTCTCAGGCACTGCCAGAGGCTTCCCATGTAGGTGGTGGAGTCCCCATCCTTAGAGGTATTTAAAAGCTGGGTAGATGAAGTTCTCAGGGTTACGGTTTGTAAAATGATAGAATAGTTTGAGTTGGAAGGGACTTTAAGGATCATCTAATTCCAATCCCCTGCCATGGGCAGGGACACCTCCCGCTGGATCAGGCTGCCCAAGGTTCATCCAACTTGGCCTTGAACACCTCCAGGGATGGGGCAGCTACAGCTTCTCTGGGAAACCTGTTCCAGGGCCTTACCACTCCCATGGTGAAGAAACTCCTCCTTATGTCTAGACTAAGTCTGCCCTTCTCCAGTTTATACCCATTGCCCCTCATCCTATCACTCCAAGCTCTTGTGAACAGTCCCTTCCCAGCTTTCCTCTAGCCTCTTTCAGGTACTGGAGGTTGCTCTAAGGTCTCCTCAGAGCCTTCTCTTCTCCAGGCTGAACAACCCCAACTCTCTCAGCCTGTGCCCGTTCAGAAGGTGCTCCAGCCCTCAGATCATCCTTATAGCCTCCTCTGGGCACGTTTCAACACCTCCATCTCCTCACATTGAGGATTCCAGGGCTGGACACAGGACTCCAGCTGGTTTCTGGGTGCTCTGAGCAACGAAACTGGTGAAGGGGCTGGAGAACAGACCTTATGAGGGAGCAGCTGAGAGAGCTGGGGGTATTTAGCCTGGAGAAGAGGAGGCTGAGAGGAGACCTCATTGCTCTCTCCAACTACCTGAAAGGAGGATGTGGAGAGGAGGGAGCTGGGCTCTTCTGCCAAGTGACGGGGGACAGGACAAGAGGGAATGGCCTCAAGCTCCACCAGGGGAGATTTAGGCTAGAGATTAGGAGGAAGTTTTTCACGGAAGGGGTCACTGGGTACTGTCAGAGGCTGCCCAGGGAGGTGGTTGATTCACCTTTCCTGGAGGGGTTTAAGGGACGTGTGGATGAGGTGCTGAGGGCCATGGTTTAGTGTTTGATAGGAACGGTTGGACTCAATGATTCCGTGAGTCTCTTCCAACCTGATTGTTCTATGATTCTCTGGCTACACCTTTTATACAGTCCGCGAAACCCCTGCTCGCACCGTCCTCGTTAGTATAGTGGTGAGTATCCCCGCCTGTCACGCGGGAGACCGGGGTTCGATTCCCCGACGGGGAGGTGCCACAGTTTTTCCCGGCACGTTTTTTTTTTTTTTTCCTGATTCCCAAAACAAGTACAAAAATCGCGGTTTTCTATCAGCGCTTCTCAGTGCTGTCTAAGGCCTGCGCGCGGCTCACAGGCGGCCCCCGAGCCCCGGTCCCGCCGGCTACTCTGCCTCCGCTGTCCTCCCGCACGGACCTGGCGCGCGGGCAGGGCAAAAAACGCGGGCACGGGGATGTAGCTCAGCGGTAGAGCGCATGCTTTGCATGTATGAGGTCCCGGGTTCAATCCCCGGCATCTCCACAGGCGCCCGCAAGAGGTTGTTTTTTTACCCCTCTATTGCTATTATTATTTCGAAGTTACTGCATCGCTTTAAACAGGACACTACCCACAAAGCCCCAGAAGGCAGCAAACGGGTTTTACTTTGTCACCTTGTTCTCCTCAGGGCTGCGTGAGCGCACAAGGCTGTCCTATCTCCAGGCGGTTTCATCCAAGCCACAGTGGGCACAGAGCCGGCTGGGGGTGTCTGCACCACGTTCCCACTGCCAGAGCCAAAGCTGAAGGCACAAAAGCTGAGACCCCCAAGGCTGCAGTGCAGCAGGAGCTCTTCCCTGGCCCTGAGCTCACTCAGCGTGGTCGGGGTTGGAGGGGACCTCTGGAGATCACCCCCTGCCACAGCAGGGTCACCTCAAGCAGGTCACACAGGAACATGTCCAGGTGGGGTTTGGGTATCTCCAGAGGAGGAGACTCCACAGCTTCCCTGGGCAGGCTGCTCCAGGGCTCTGGCACCCACATACCAAAGACTTGTTTCCCCATGTTCAGGCAGAACTTGCTCTGCTGCAGTTGGAGCCCATTGACTCTCGTCCTGTTGCTGGGCACCTCTGAAGAGTCTGGCCCCATCCTCTTGACACCTCCCCTTTAGATATTTACAATTATTGATAAGGTCCCCTCTCAGTCTTCTCCAGGCTAAGCAGACCAAGCTCACTCAGCCTCCCTTCATAAGAGAGATGCTCCAGTCCCTCATCATCTCCATGGCCTCCGCTGGACTCTCTCCAGCAGTTCCTTGTCTTTATCAAGCAGGGGAGCCCAGGACTGGACACAGGACTCCAGGTGAGGCCTGAACAGGGCAGAGCAGAGGAGGAGGAGAACCTCCCTTGCCCTGCTGGCCACACTTTTCTTAATGCACCCCAGGTTTCATCAGCCTTCCTGGCCATAAGTGCACATTGCTGGCTCATGGTTAACTTGGTGTCCACCAGGACTCCTGGGTCCTTCTCTGCAGAACTGCTTTCCAGCTTGTCAGCCCCCACCCTGTACTGGTGCAGGGTGTCATTCTTCCCTACTTGGAGGACTCCACACTTTCCTTTGTTGGACTTTATGAGGTTGCTCTCTGCCCAGCCCTCCAGCTGGTCCAGGTCTCGTTGGATAGCAGCACATTCATAGAATCATAGAATCACCAGGTTGGAAGAGACCCACAGGATCATCGAGTCCAACCATTCCTATCAAACACTAAACCATGGCCCTCAGGACCTTGTCCACCTGTGCCTTAAACACCTCCAGGGAAGGTGAATCAACCACCTCCCTGGGCAGCCCATTCCAGTGCCCAATGACTCTTTCTGTGAAAATTTTTTTCCTAATGTCCAGGCTAAATCTCCCCTGGTGGAGCTTGAGGCCATTCCCTCTTGTCCTGTCCCCTGTCACTTGGGAGAAGAGGCCATCACCCTCCTCTCTACAACCTCCTTTCAGGTAGTTGTAGAGAGCAATGAGGTCTCCTCTCAGATTTCATTGTCCCAGTGGATCACCTTGTGGGCAGCCCTTGGCAGCATGAATAAGTTTCACTGTGTGAGAATTAAGTGCTAAGTTTTGCTGCAGCAGGTTTGTATGTTTAATTATCTTGTCATATAAATCTGTCTTGTATCAAGAGATAATATGTAGACAATCTCCACACATGGATAAATAATCTGAAAGAATAAACACTCAGAGTTGCAAGAATTTATTGATATGCTTACTTGTCTAGCAAGATGTAGTTGACTTAGGCCAAGAGATAACCTGAAGGAAGTCTTCAGATATGGCTGGATAATCCAAAAGAATAATGAGTATTCTTTGAAGATTTATATAGTTCATTGTCTAAAACTAGTATATATGCCCACTGCTTTTGTAAGATGTCATGCCTTTTTTTAGAAGGGCATCCAATTCAGCACTGAATTGTAAAACAAAAATATTATTGCCTTTGCTTTGAAGACTTTGTCCTTTTTAATATTTTACCAGTGAATGAGTGTTTCTCACAACTAGAAGCAGGTCCGACGAGCTCTCTGGAAACAAGCGCCCAGCTCTGATGCTCTTGGGTTGGCCTGGCTCACACAGTTCCGTCTCACTCGGGAAACTTCTCAGAGGGGGCTGAAAGGTGCAGCACAGAGACACCAAAACCCACACAGAGCTCAAAACAGCTTTTATCTGCACAGGATCTCTCTGAGCAGCTGTCCTTCTGCAGCAAGTGCTGCACATGAACACAAGAGAGAGATGGTTCCTGCCCCAGAGTGGGTAATGACAGCACAAAGCAACAGACTTTTTGGGACAGGAAATGAGTTATTTACTGGGTCTGTGAGGACCAACAGCCTGTTGTACTTGTACAGACAGCGTGGGAGACACATGGAGAGCCTCTGCACAGCAAGTTCCTCCTGGCTCAGGGAAGCACCAGAGAGATGCATTTAAGGACTCTTGTTTCTTGAGGCCCTAATGTCTCCCTTGCAACACAGATGTGACGAATCTGAACTTTAGGGGTGTGCTGCTCCACCATGAGATTCAGACATCATGTACAAAGTCACTCGGGATGCTCAGTGGTTGGTTGAGCGCCCTAATCAGGGGAGGAACAGCACCATATCATCTTAATTTCTTCCTGTTACAAAATTCCATCTTGTCATGCAATACGTCACCATGTGCCCTTTCAGCTATTTTCACACCAAACCCAAACACTTACCCCATAACTAAAAGAATAATAAAATTATTATTGCTGTTGTTATTGGTTTTATTGTTTATAGTTGTTGTTGTTGTTTATTATTAAGAGCAACGAAGCTGGTGAAGGGGCTGGAGAACAGGCCTTATGAGGAACGGCTGAGAGAGCTGGGGATGTTTATCCTGGAGAAGAGGAGGCTGAGGGGAGACCTCGTTGCTCTCTACAACAACCTGAAAGGAGGTTGTGGAGAAGAAGGATATGGGCTCTTCTCCCAAGTGACAGGGGACAGGATGGGAGGAAATGGCCTCAAGCTTTGCCAGGGGAGGTTCAGGCTGGACATCAGGAAAAAATATTTCATGGAAAGGGTCACTGGGCACAGGCAGAGGCTGCCCAGGGAGTGGGTTGAGTCACCTTCCCTGGGGGTGTTTAAGGGACGGGTGGACGAGGCACTGAGGGACATGGATTTAGTGATTGATGGGATTGGTTGGACTCGATGATCCTGTGGGACTTTTCCAACCTGGTGATTCTATGAATCTGTGATTATTATCCACTTTTAGATGAGGGAAGATCTAGATCTGAAAGGCTGTAACAAATGCACACAATATAAGCCATTAAGCACAATTCTAACCTGAGAAGAATCGAAAAGACTTGAGTGGATTTTTTTTCCCAGCCAGGGGACCAGGGTGTTTGAGCTTATCTCACTTTGGCTCTTACAATGCTGATTTTTAATACAAATGCGACCTAACAGTGACTGAGAAGCTCCCCAGAGCATTCCCCTTCCTATAAAAGCTACATATGTTGGGCAGACGCAGGCCGTTTTCTCTCAAGCCAATCACAAAGCTGTTGCTGGGCCTCCGCTCCCTTCCTAGTGGTGTGCAGCCCTGGGCGTTATTGGTGTCTGGTAGGCAGCATTTTTCCTTGGGAGACGGCAAACGCAGGATCTGTAGGCAGACTGAACCGAACGGCATCTCACAAATCTTGCAAACAAAGCCTTGTGTTCTTCTCAGCTCTGCCCTTGAATTGCTGTAGAGTTTGAGCAGGGTAGCACAGGAGCCCACTGCCCGCAAGAGATCTAACAGAAGGTGCTCTGTGAGAACAGAATAAGAAATAGACATTATTACTATTATTACTATCATTACCATTATTCTATTTATGATTGATTTTACCCCTCTGGCAAGTCCTGAGTTAGAAACTCAATTGCATCTCAGATGCATACTCCACATGATGTGTGCATGAACGTACTGATTATACCCCTTTGCAGACGAGTGTCTGCAGGACTTGGGGATCTTTGTCCACCCTTCTCTCCTCTCTGGGCTGCCTGATCTCCATCCCCTGGCAGGACTCTCCTGCAGCCCCTGTCCTGGTCTCTGTGAGCATCCCTGCATCCTCGCAGCTCCTGGGCACTGAATGCATCCCTGTGCCAGCTCCACCGGCCACGGTGGCACTGTGGGTTTGTGCCCCCTCACACCTATCCTGCTTGATACCGAAAATGCTGGCAAATCAACTCCCTCAGAGTTGTTTTGGAGCTTTAGAAAGCAAGCAGGCTTTGTCAGGCCTGGGCAACACGAGGGAGTGAGCTCCATCAGTCCTCTGCATCCACACAACCTGGGCACAGGATGCATTGCCCACTTACACCCACCTCTCTAAACTTTTCCAGAAAGATTGTGCATATTCTATTACTTTCCAAGGACTCATTTTCGTGCTATTACGAACTTTGCAACAGTCACAACTCTTGCTCGTTTGGAGCTTTGGAGCCAGCTCTGCCTGACCTTGTGTTTTAGGTGGGAAAGGCTGCAAAGAGAGGGCGTTCCAGGAGAAGATGCACCTGTTGGGCACAGATCAGACTCAAAAGGGAGCTCAGTGCGAAGAATGAACTTGTGGTACCACCTCCAAAGGATACACAGTGCCTGGAATGACACTGCTTATAAAAAACCAGAGGGACATTCTTTATGACTCCCAAATCCCACAATTATTTAGGTGAAACCTAACTGTACTTTAGTTTACATCAGAAACATTCCACTTTTTGTTATATTAACTCATTCTCGTGTCAGGCTCAGGGAGGTGAGACCATGCTCCTGGGCTCTTTTCTCCCTCAGAAACATACTGGAGACTTATTCGATAGAAACATGCCTCTAGAACACCTGCCCGTCCCGGGGAAGGCATCAAGGAGGCGCTTTTGAAGCAGGGTCGCTGCTGTGGGGGTGCACAACTCTGAGCACAACGCGAGGCTCTGACAAGCGCCTGCAGCCGCAAGGGCTCGGCTCGCCCCGCTCCGCGGGCTGCCCGCGCTCCACGCCGGGTTTTACTTCGAGCCCCTTCTCTCGCGCCCCACCGCGCGCCACTGACAGTCGCAGCACTTCACGAGGCACTGACTCCTCCGCGCCGCCGGACCTGGCTTCCTTCCACCCTCACGGTATTGCTGCGGCGCCGCGAAAGTAGTGCCCGGCGGAGTGATCCGGACCGCGAGGGTGGGGCGGCGGAGG